>JAMJFZ010001133.1:472500-870000 GCA_026225945.1 Cricetomys ansorgei | reverse complement strand
GCATAGAAAGCAATTGTACCTACTATGCTATTTAAATGGCCCCACAGTTACAATTTTACATTCCTCTTCTAACATTATCTCAGTGTTGTGCTTAATTGGAAAAAGAGAACCAAATTAGAGTGTTGAGTTTTCTTCAGTGGCAGGCACCACAGACATTTCACTGATCTCTAGAAACTCAATTCCTCTCTACGGCCAGTAGAACTGAAGATTCTGGGCCCATCTAGCAGTGGAAACACAGGAGGAAAGGCAAGAAAACTAGCCCCATTCTCCCTAGAGACAGATGCAGCCCCAGCTTCCGACGAGAGGTAAAGAAACCTTAAAAACATAGATTAATCACAGTTGCTTGCTGACCTATTTCTGGGTGATGTTTGGAGACACCTGTAAAGAAATCAGTGGACGCTGTGCAAAGTTCTGATAACATTCATCCTCAAGTGAACACAATGGCAGAGATTTATTAGCTACTGAGAATTATCTACAAGGTCCTACTGTGCATTCAGTTCCCAAACTCATCTGCAGAAATGGTTAGACTAATGTGGGAAAAAAAAAGTACTTAGGCTGTTCTTAGAGATTTGAGATAGAGTTGAAAGTGCTTGAAGGCTATTTTAATTATTAAGTTCTAGACTGAAAGAAGACATCCATAAAGCTGTTATCTTGAATTTCTTTTCTAACAAAAATTAAAGTGATATACTCTGTAGTATGTCCATAATTAACCTTTAAAACAATTAGCATTAAGTATTTAATTTTACTTCAACTTGTGTAAATGATTAATATTTTCTTAGTCATGCATTGTCATAATAAGATTGCTCATCTATGCAAGTGTGTGTGTGTGTGTGTGTGTGTGTGTGTGTGTGTGTGTGTGTGTGTACTTCTTAGGACAGGGTCTCTTGTGGTCTAGGATAGCCTTGAACTCCCTATGCATCTAAGGATGATCTTGAATGCCTGATCCTCCTGCCTTCTTTCCTGTGTGCTGGGATTGTGGGAGTGTACCACTTACAGGGACTGACAGTTAAACCCAAGTCTCTGTGCATAAAGGCAAGCACTCAACAAACCGAGCCGTATCCACAGAGCTGGTCTCAAGATCCACCTAATGAGAGACATGTTCTACTCACCAAATGGGCAATGGCAGTAATATGATTCCACACCACTCTGACAGGAGCCACCGTTGAAGCAGGGATTGCATTCACAGTAATTGACAGAAGATTCACACACTTTCCCTAAAATATATCAAATTTGTTAATAAAACTTAAAAATAACATACTAACCACATTCATTATAACTATATCAGAAATTATACTCTTCAAGACCAAATTCCAGAGGAGAGACACAGAAGCACACCTACTCAACAAAAGGACACAGGGATCATAACTTGGAGTTCTGCATCTCATCCAGATCTGCTATTACAAAGACTTACACAATCCGTACAATTTATATAACTGTCTTGGAGAGAGTACAATTCAAGGGAATTTCATGGTGAGAACATTTGAGTTATTTCCCTGACTTCATTCCTCATGTTGAGGTTTGCGCCGTCACTTTGACACACTGGGGATGGAGATCAAACTTTCTACAACATTCTTTGCATTATAAGGAAAGGGAAAATTAGTGTGATTGAGAATGTCAAGCTACAGCTATTTCTTTCAAAACAAAAATAAAAACAAAAAACAAAACCTGTCCCTGACCTTATTCCGTGCTTTGTGTAAAGCAGAATAAGAAATAAGAAAACCTATAATCACATTTTCAATTTTTTCACTTATTCTCTAGCACAGGCTAGACACACTTTGTCTTTTTCTGAAAGAATAATACTGTACTACATATTTTCAGCAAATAAATGCTTGTAGATCTTGTTAAGTCAGACGCACTAATATTGGGCCAGGCAGAGAGTGGATGGAAAAATAGCAGCTAGGACAGCAGAGAACTGCCTGACTGTGGTGTTTCCGCTGTCACAGCCGAGATGACCCCACATGAAGGCAAGACAGACATGTCACAAGAGGAGTCCTTAGAAGCTGGAGGTCAACACTGTCAATGTCGCAGCACATCGAGTCACTGAGGAGACAAATCTCTGGACATGTCTCTGTCTGTGAGGGGGTTTTCGGATCCTACTCATTGAGGTAGAAATACTCACCCTAAAGCGGGTGGTGCCACTCCATGGGCTACAGCCCTGGACTAAACCAAAACGGGAGACTGCCCTGAGCACTGGAATTCACCTCTCAGCTCCCTGGCTGTGGATACGATGTAGCCAGCCAGCCC
This sequence comes from Cricetomys ansorgei, assembly GCA_026225945.1. Taxonomy (NCBI): domain Eukaryota; kingdom Metazoa; phylum Chordata; class Mammalia; order Rodentia; family Nesomyidae; genus Cricetomys; species Cricetomys ansorgei. The sequence continues at coordinate 867,756 of JAMJFZ010001133.1, read as the reverse complement.
TGCCCTGCTACCATGACTCCCCTGAACTGTGAGCCAAGGTAAACTCTTCCCTCTTTAAGTTGCTATTTTCAGCTATTTTGACACAGCGACAAGAAAAGCGACTAATATGGAAGTGACGTTCTTGCCTGAGAGGTGATAGACAGTGACCCGACCAAGCAAGGTCTTCTGCTTCTATGTTCAGTTCACCTTGGGCTATATCAGAATTTGATATCCTGGTAGCCAAAATTCAGTGTCTGAATCCAAATGTTCTGTTGTTTACTTCTATGTAAACATGACTAACTGTTCTATAGTTAAGCTGCTATTTTAATAGACCTATTATAAAAGTCCCTATTTTCCCAGTTCTCACAGTGAGTTGTTAGTTAATTTAGTTTTTTAGTTAATTACCATTTATCAAAATTAGGATCTTAATTATTGTAGTCAGCTTCAACAACTCTGTTTCTCTCTCTCTCTCTCTCTTTCTCTCTCTCTCTCTTTCTCTGTGTGTGTGTGAGAGAGAGAGAGAGAGAGAGAGAGAGTACATGAATATCACACGCACATATACATACACATGCCATGGGTCAATGCTAGGCGTCTTCCTTGGTAACTCTCCAAGGATGGTTTGGACAAGCTGTGTCACTGAACAAGATGTTTATTGACTGCGCAAAGCTGATTGGCTAGTCAACTCCAAGGATCTCACTGTCTCACTTTCTCCAACTCTGGGATCACAGACACATCACCACACTAAGCCTTTTCAGCTTGTCTTATGTATCTGGACCTGGGCCCCTCATGATTGACAGCCAGCACTTTGCCATAGGAGCCATTTCCCCAGCCCCAGTTGCTTTTTCAGTACTAGGGATTGAACTTAGAGCCTACTGCAAGCTACGTAAGCACTCCGCAGAGCTGTTTGTACTGCACTAATGAGCACTTTGTGTGTCTTGAAACGCGTGTATGTTTTATCCCCATAGTTAGACAAGGCTGACCACAGATGATGCCTTCCATCACAACAGCTTTGCAGAAAACACATCTTCATTTTTTGTTTAACTCGTTTTTGTTCTGGTGGCTTGATTCTGAAGCCACAGTGGTTGGAGTCTGACATTATAAATCTGAGTCAGGCCTCATGATACTGCCGAGACACTTCTGAACATCACAGAATCACACACACAGTGCTGATTTTCTTTATAAACAGTGTCAGTTGCCTCCTGACAAGGCAGAACATGGAGCACATTTTCAGGACACTCCTGAATTCTAAGGGGAGAACATGAAAACAAGCAAGTGACAGATTTAGAGGCACCAAAAATAAGTTCTCAGTTAGGAGTGAGACACAAGCTACACCGTGTTACTGTAAGTTTGTGCTGAATTTCACACCCTTGATGTGGGATAGAAACACCCTACCCCCAATCCACCGACTCATTTTCTCACTGGATAAGGGATACCTCTTTTTAGAAGTATGTTTTTCCTTACTAAAACACCATCACTGTCCAATACAGATTTAAATAAGGTCTACTGACTCAACTTTTTATTATTTTCCTACAAGAAAGTCACAGACCACTCCTTCCACCTATTTCTTTTACTTTAAAAGAACATGCAATTCAATCTACTAAGGGCGTAAGTACTGTCTGATTTCTCTATTCCCTTTCTTTTCTGAAAGAAGAAAAATGAGAGTAATGCTAACAGTGGCATATCTTATGCCACCTCACTTCGCAAAGACAAGAGACAGAGACAGAAGGGCAGAAAACATAGGTTGGACGATCAGGAACATGAGCTCCCGTGCTCTGTAGGAAACAGCAGGAGTTTTAAACCCACGTGGCTTATCTCTTGAATTTCCACTCAGGGGCTAGAGAGTCAGGTCGATGGTTAAGAGAAACTGCTGCTCTCCCGAAGGACTGGTGTTGGGTTTCCAACATCCACTTCGGGTGGTTCACAAACATCTCTCACTCCAGCTCCAGGGGACCTAACGCCCTCTTCTGACCTCTTTAAGTACTGCACTCAGGTGTACACACCATCACACGGACATACACACATAACTAAAAATAAAATAAATATTTAGAAACTTCGACTCTAACTTGAGTCGAGTCGTACTGTAATTATCATTTCTTAACTTTTTCATTTAAATAATAAAAAAGAAACTCAGGTGTACTTTTGGTGTATTTTAATGTGAATTTCTTGTCATTCACACATGGTGCTTTCATGTAAATATCTTGAGTTTAATTTAAATATTCCCTAAAGGCTGTTTCAGTTAGCTCAAAGAGGAGTGAAAAACAATAAATAAAATAAATGCAAGCCTTGTTTACGCATTTTAAATGCATTAAAAATTTAAATACAGAGACTACAGTCGTGGCTGATGTTGTTAGAAAACAAGAAATAGTCTGAGAATGATTGTCTTCAAAACAAACATATGTTTCCATTAAATAAATTTTATCTTTTTGTTCTCAGCATATTAATTTAAAGAAGTTTTACTTTCTTAGAAATTTAAAGAAGATAATCAAAAATACATAAAATAACTTCAAAAGGTGGTTAAATAAAGAAAATTGTTATTAAATTTGGAAAACAATACTCTTATTTTTGTCAGAGTACATGAGTTATTCACCACTTAAAGACTTATTTTTGAGTTCTCCTTTAATCAGTAAAAATTATTTAAAATTCATCATATCAAAAGAGTTGGTCATACTAGGTATTTATATTTAAAGACACTGCTTGAAAACCTAAGGATTTCATTAAATTACAGAATCTAAAAGTGCCACCAAATATGTATTTCTCAGGCATAAAATGTTCAGACCCTAAGACCCAGATGAAAACCAACAGTATCCCTGAACTGTTCTGCCTGGGTCTCCCTATAAAATTGTCTGTTAACAGTGTAGGGTCAGGCAGAGAAGGTAGCTGTTCCAGTCACTGCAGCATCTCTTGGTGTGATACTCGGTGTGCCATAGCAGTGAGCAACAAATTCTTGGGTCCTTACCTTAATGCTCTAAGTCAATCAGCAAGACCTCTCAGTGCCTAGAGGCTTGCAAGCTCTTTGATAAGATGTATAGAGCAGATCTGTGTGTCTGCAACACCAAGTACCTTCTGTGTCCAGATGGGTTTACTGTCATGGTAGGTGTTTTGAGGAAGAGATTGTTCTCACGGCTTTGACACCTGGCCTTTAGCTATTCTGATAGACAGATGAAGAGTTGCTGCGGGCTTCATAGATTCTGATCATATAGAAAATGGGAAGTAATGGAGGTGGAAGATGAATATGTAATCAGTAGATAGGGTGTTCACAGGACCCCCAAGAGTACAGTTTAAGTTTACAGGAAGTGCTCAGCCTCAGCTGCATGGTAAGTGGCTGCAACTGAGACTGCAGATGGGAGGGTGTGTCCAACACAGGCCGAGTGTTTGCTGAATGGAGACTGGCCCTATTGGGAGGACCTGCTGTACATTTATTGAGGAAAAATAGTCAAGGCTTGTTTGCTCAACGCCACATCTTTTGTGACAATTAGGGTGGAGCTCAGCTAGCTAGTAGCTGTTGAACAGAACCATGCTGTGTAGGTGGGTTTTCTTTTGATATCCTATAGTTGATGGGACTTTCTGCTTCTCAATCACAACCATGCTCTGCCACCACAAACGCTGTCACAAGTCGTGTGTTTATACACAGAGGAGAAGGGGCAGAGAAATTATTGCAATCTACCCTATATGCAAATCACTTAATTAACATATTCTATTGTCAATATTTATGCTTGTGCTATTTTCTGAGGATGTCTACTTGGGATCTTTCTAAAAAGTATTTCATTATTTTTTGTGTGGGGGTGTTTTTCCTGCGTGCCAGATCTGTACACTAAGTTCACGCAGCTCTTGCAGACGCCAGAAGAGGGAGTCAGATACCCCAGAACTAGAGTTCAAGTAGGTTGTGAGCTACCACGTGAGTGCTGGGAACCAAGCCCCTGCTGGCTGGAAGAAGCAGAAAGTGCTCTTAACTGTTCAGTCATCTCTCCAACCCCTTAGAAATTTTAAAAGTTAATTTAGCAGCAAGTAGTTATTCTTGCACACACCGTAAAACATTTCCATCCCTTTTCCCAGTGAAAGGTCTCATTAAAATATTTAATTCATCAAAATGTTTTCCTAAAATCATTTTTTTCTTTAAAAAGATATGCCATAACTAGTCACAGATTTCATTTTTATCACACGTCTCTCTTACCACACAGTTATCATGCCCTTCACATACAACTCAGGATTTTTTCTCAGTGCCTCTTACTCTTTCCATTCTGTGAAAGCATGTGTTTGGCAATCTCCTTGGGAAAGATTGCTATGTACAGCCTGTACATAACTTTTTTATTTTCTGCCTGGAAAATTTATACTATAAACTGACCCCAAATTGATGAATGGACAAATTTTATCTTCCCCTAAAATAACAAGACATGCTTCGAAGAAGAGGGAAGTGTCACGTGATAATATACCTAAGGTACTCTTCCCAAAGCCACACTCAGCTGTGTGGAGGAGCGTGGAAGGCTTAAAGAAGCTGAGCACTCGTTGTATTATGAGTGATCCAGATTTAGAACCAAGTCCTGTCTGCTTCTTGGTCTTAAAGACACCCTTCACTGCTAGGAGGGACTCAAGGACATGCTCCAAACTGCAGACCTGCAGATGGGAAGGAGTGTGCAGTATCTGCAGACTACCTCTCTGCTTTCTAATCCGGGTCCACTAAACACAAGAACGTGTAGGAAAAGAAATATCAGTATTAGGCTGGTGATTTCCAGCAGGACTCCCCAGAATTCTGAGGCATAAATTAGATGACAATTAATTTTGACTTACTGATGTATATGCACAATGGGTGTGATTCGTGGTATTTACTAAATCCGATGGAAACCTAGAAAATCTTTTCAAGTGTTCTATAGTGTAATAAACTCGTTAGTCTTTTCTGGTATTCTACAGCTACTCAGAAATCCAGACTGTAATGTGAAATTTAAATTATAGGAAAATGTGCTTAAGCAATGAAACTATTAGCTTTAATCATGAATGTCAGCTTTCTGGGATTTAGAACCACAGAGAAGACATACCTCTGGGTGTGTCTATGAACACACCCAGAAAGATGACAAGACTATGAATGCAGGTGGCTCAGCCCATGGACTGGAGTCCTGAGGTGAATAAAAAGGTCACTGAGATGGGAGCAACAGCATTCATTCTCTCTGCTTCCTGCCGTGGGCTGCAATGAGCTCAGCACTTTCCATTCTCTCCTCCGAGCTTCCTACGCCATGATAGCCTGTACCCTCAAAGCGAGAGGAAGCAGACCCTCACTTCATAAGGTGACACTATCAGGCATTTTATCATAGCCATGAAGAGAGGTTACTAATTCAGAAACATAAAGAAATCAGGGGGTATGTCATAGTCCCACCGTTTTTTAAGTTTTCTTTGGTTTCATTTCTGATAACTAAGAGTAAGGATTTGGAACCTGAATTATACAAAACAATCCATCTCTTTATATCAGATACTCATTTAAAAATTGCTACATGTGTATTCTGTGCAGAGTTCTATGCCTACACTGGAAAATAAGTTTAGTAAATACAAAGTTGAGTAATAAGACAATAGTAATGTTCTAACAATCATGAGTCCTCTTTTTGTTTCCATTCCATAATTACCATTTTCATACTTACAGCGTTACCGGGCATTTCTGACACCAAAGCACTCCCACACAATAGGTTGCTAGGGTTACATCAATCACAACCTCTCACCTTTCTTATTTCTTCTCAATGTTAGCAGAGCTTCCCATATCACATAAGAAATAGAAATGCCTGTCTCTCTTTTTGTCTGTCCCTCTGCAGCATAAATATGGGTATATAAGACATGGGGATCACTTAACAGTATATATGTAAAGTGACACATAGTTCATTTAACAGTATATGTATTTACATGTGTGTGTGTGTGTGTGTGTGTGTGTGTGTGTGTGTGTGTGTGTGTGAAAGAGAGAGAGAAAGAAAGAGAGACAGAAAGGCAGATGTGCAACTGTCCATGGGAACGAATGGGATCATCATTGTAAGAGGGGTAGGGGCGAAGAAAAGAGGCTAGTGAATGATCAATGTACACAGTACATTGTGAAAATATGTTTAGGAACCAGCACAGTGCAATGAGCATGAGCTAATAAAAAACAAAACAAAACAAATAAAATGTGAGATCTAAAGAAATTAGTGAACACTTAGGGAATAAAAATTACTTTAAGATGTGTAGGCTCAATTCACATGTGAATAAAATAAAAGGTTTAATGTTTGTTTTGATTTATTACCAGATGTTCTTCTGCACCTGGCTTATTTCAGGTAACATGATGCCTTCTAATATACCATAAATACACACAGTTATTAAGTGTTACCAAATGATATACAAAAATCATAAAAAATAAAGAATATAAAAAAATAAAAGTATAAAATAAAAAGAAGCCATATGTAGCTAGTGAAGGCATTGTTATAAATGCTTCCTTACAGGCACCTGTGTCCACACACAAGCCTAGAATTTGTTGTTTGGCTTATTAGGTCTGACATAACACTTTAAAACTAAGCACAGAGGTGAGAGAGATGGCTCAGAGGTTAAGGATACTTGTTGCTTTTGCAGAGGATCCTGGTTTTGTTTCTAACACTTACATGATGACCCACAACCATATACAAATCCAGTTCCAGGGGACCTGACATCCTCTTCTGACTTCTCTAGGCATCAGATACACCCATGGTGCATATACAAACATGCAGATAAAACATTCGCACACAAAAAAATAAAATAAAATAAATACATCCAAAAATTAAGAATAGAAATAACTGTTATCCCTTACATCCTAAGGCTCAGGGAACATTATGGAAGAGGGGGTGGAAAGACTGTAGGAGCCTAAGGATCAGGATGCCTGGTGTGAAATAGTGTCTTATAAACATGACAAGAATGCTGTACCCATGGAATCTCAACAATATGGCTGCCTAAGTGAGACCTGTATAATGACCACATCCGCTGTCATGCCAATATGAATGTTGAAGATTTCACAGGACCCTACCCCTATGCAGGAACATACAAAAACACTAAATGGACCCAGTGGGCTATATTTGCGTGTATATATAGATATATAACAATAGTAACTATAGAAGAGATAATGAAGTTGAGAGGAATGGAGAGGAATATAAGAAGAGTTGAGGAGGGAGGGAGATTATGAGAATGGTGTAAATATAGTATTCATGTAAGAAATTCTCAAAAAAATTAAAAGCTAAAAAATATTTTTAAATGACAACATTCATATCAAGGCTAAAGTCTTTGGAAAAAAACAAAAAAAAAAAAACAATGACACGCACAGGAAGTACCATACTGCCTTACCTGTGTATCCAGTTTTGCACACGCAGTTGAATCCCCCTGGGAAATTCTGACAGATAGCCCCATGCTTACAAGGGCTGGGCAGGCATTCATTGATGTCTCTCTCACATGCTCTCCCAGTGAAGCCATCCGGGCAACTGCATGAAAACCCCCCAACTAAATTGTGGCAGGTGCCCCCATTGTGGCAAGGAGCTGGAAGGCATTCATCAATATCCACTTCGCACCAGCTTCCAGCATAGCCCGGCACACACTTGCACTGGAAAGGCTGCAGAGGCTCGTTGGCCACAACGATGACAGGCAGACTCTCCTGTATCTTCAGAGCGGAACCCACAGCCAGCCTGCGCAGGCAGCTGCCTCCGTTCTGACACGGGCTGTGAACGCATGGGTCGTGATCCACAGATTCCACCTTCACTCCACTCTGACGGAGAAGGATCTCTTTGATGCTTTCGAAGAAGGTGGCTACCCCGCTGGGGTTCACATACTGGTTATTAGTTCTCTTCACAGCTGCTAATAGGAACGTTCTGTTGTTCTCCTCAGAGGCTGCGTACAGCTGCACCGCAGTGCCCAGGCCTGTAAGCTGGGAACTGGCAATGCGCAGGAAGTGAAGGTAGTGGTTAGTCAGGAAGTCTTTGACTGTGGGAACACCAACTCGTAGCAAGATGCTGTTATCTATCGTAGCATTGGAGAACCCTGCAAAGAAAACTCGGATATTGTTGGTGACCGCACTGTGAACTCCGTCGCTGCTGACAACGGTCAGATCGAAGGTGCCGTCCGTGGACCGGGGCTGGGAACTCAGGTCACAGCTGCCTGCTGGGATGCTGAAGAGGCTAGTGACTCCGGAAGTGAGGGAGCAGTGGAAAGTGTCTAAGACATCGGGATCCTGGGGTTTCACAGAGCCCAGAGCCCCACCAGGAAATAAGTTGCCATAGTAATTAACAAATATCTCGACTGTGCGGGACTGTGAGGGGTTGTCATTTTGATCTAAAACAGTGATGTGTACGGTTCCTGTGGACGACATCTGTGGAGCCCCAGAATCTCTGGTGACCACAGACAGATAGAAGTCCGCAATCTGCTCTCTGTCAATCTCCCGCGTTGTGCTCAGAACTCCAGCGGTGCTGAGACTGAAGTAGTTAGTGGCAGGGCCTGTGCTCAGCAGATAGTAGTTGAAGGGGCCTTGATTCGGGGGAAGGTCAGGATCTGTGGACTGCAGGGTCATCACTAAAGTTCCTGGACGTTTGTTTTCTAGGACTTCTCCTTCGCTTACAGTCAACACCGGGCCATTATCATTGATGTCTTCCAGGGTAACTAACAAGGAAGCACTTCCCGTGGCAGAGGGGGTCCCTGAGTCCACAGCCAAGACTGTGAGATTATAAACTGGCAGGCTTTCCCTGTCCAGCCCTGAGGTAACTGTGATCTGACCTGTCTGAGGGTTAATGGAAAAGGCACCGTTCTCATTCCCTGATCCAATGAAGTATGAGAACCTGCTCCAGCTAGGGATAGAGTCTGAGTCAAAGGCACTCACGAAGGTCACGTGGGTCCCAATGGGGACACCTTCGCTGATCTGGACTCTGTAGGTGTTTAGACTAAACACTGGTGGGTCGTTGGCATCGAGCACAGTGATGTTCACAGTGACCTCATCGATGTCCGCACCACGAATACTGCCGAAGTTCTTAGCCAACACCTTCAAAGACACCCTTTCTTCTTTCTCCCTATCAAGAAGCCCAGACACGTAGATCTGCCCTGTCACCTTGTGGATCTGGAAGCCCTTTTTCCGGCTGTTTCCAAAGATCAAATAGTGTACTTCTCCATCGGCACCCATGTCCCGGTCACTGGCGAACACTTCCCCAACAGCAGTCCCCCTTTGGAGCTGCTTCTGAGACTTCAAAGTAGTAGAGCTTCGAAACAAATCGAGGCACATACTCGTTGGTCCCCTTCAATTGGATGTCAACGGTGGCAAAGCTGCACTTTTCCTCATCGGGGACATTGAAGGCTTTCACAGTGAGGTGGTAGCTCTGCTTGGTTTCAAAATCCAAGAAGCCTTGAGTGGTGATGACCCCTGTGTTGGGGTCAATAACAAACAGGTCACTGTCTGATGACTGAACAGTGTATGCAATCACAGCATTGGCTCCCGAGTCAGCATCTGTTGCATTGAGGTGAATGACAGTGGTCCCACTTGGGGCATTTTCCATAACAGTTGGGAAGAATTCATCCGGAACAAACATGGGAGAATTGTCATTTACGTCGATCACATTCACAGTCAGGCTGCAGTAGCCAGTTCTCGCAACCCAACCTCCATCTGTGGCACTAACGGTCATCTCGTGCTTTGAGCACAACTCGTAATCGAGGGCTTTGGCTAGTGTTAACACACCCGTGGAAGAATTGATTGCAAAGATGCCCTCTTCATTCCCGGAAGCAATGTCATACCTAACCAAACCATTCATGGCTGTGTCCCGATCTCTGGCAGAGACAGTTCTGACCACGGCCCCAATGCTGTGGCTCTCGGGGATGGTGGCACTTATATGGCTCTGAGAAAATTCAGGCGTGTGGTAGTTCTCTTCAGTGACTGTGATGTGAACAGTTGCCTGGGAAGAAAGTGGAGGGTTTCCTTTGTCCTTTGCTGTGACTGTGATCAGGAAGTTTTGATTTAGGTCAGAAACCAAGGAAGAAGCTATTGAAATCCACCCAGTAGCATTGTCCAATTTAAATTTCCTTAAGTGGTTCCCATTAGACACGAAATACTCCACTTCAGAGTTTAATCCAAAGTCTTTGTCATCCACGGCAGTTACCTTGATTAACTTTGTGCCAACTTTAGCATTTTTGGTAACTGGAGTAAAGTAATTATTTTTGAGAAACTGAGGTGGGTTGTCGTTGCTGTCCACTGTATTGATGGTGACCGTGGTCTCGCTAAGTAAGGAAGGATTGCCTCGATCAGAAGCCGTCACAATGAAACTGTGCCTGTTGATATTGACATTACTGAAGCCGCTGACATTTTGGTATTTTAACACCTGCTTATTGAAAATCTCTCCAGTGGTGGCATTGATTCTGAAATACTCTGACTGAGACTTGATGAAATAAAACACTTGTCCATTTGACCCCTCGTCAGGATCTGTGGCAGATACTTGAGTAACTTTGGAGCCGACCTCAGTAAGTTCAGGGCAATCCAAATAATAAGAGGGTCTGCTAAATCTTGGTGTGTTGTCATTGATGTCAGTCACGAATATGGTGACATCAGTACTTACTGTCCACCCAGAATCGTGTGCAGACACTCGGATCCTGTATCGGTCCGTATCTTCTCTGTTTAAAGGTCGACTAACGACAATATCGCCTGTGTTGGGGTTGATCGTAAATGGAAGACTTGTGTCTGCTATGGAATATCTACTAATTGCATTTATGCCAATGTCTTCATCGGAAGTTGTGACACGAGTAACCGTATATCCCAAGGGTGAGTTTTCAGGAACGTAGGCACTGAATATCTGGGAAAACTTGGGTGCGTTATCATTTTCATCCAAAACACTAATGATGACTTTTATTGATGTGCTTTGAGACGGGGATCCTTTGTCTGAAGATTTCACAGTGAGCTCATAGTGAGACATTTTTTCTCTGTCCAATGGCCGAATGCTTCGGATTTCACCTGTAGCATGATTGATTGTGAAACTGCTCTCCTTATTACCATTCACAATCTCATAGTCTAGCTGTCCATTGGGCCCACTGTCCTTGTCTGTTGCTGCAACTGTAAGTATTCTTCGAGGGGATAGGTTTTCCAGGATCTCGGATACAAATGGATCTTCCTCGAAAGCTGGAGCATTGTCGTTGATATCTAGAACTGTGATGTCAAGCTTCTCGTAAGAGGAGAAAGGAGGGAAGCCCCCATCTCTGGCTTCAATCCAAACAACGTAGTTTTGTATCTTCTCAAAGTCCAAAGGTTGATTGATGGACACCTGGCCCGTCAATGGATCGATTTGGAAAGTACTGCCCAGGTTTCCACTTGCAATGTAGTAGGACAAAGTTTCTCCTCTCGAAGAGGACCCCGTGATGGTTGTGACCAGAGTGCCCACTGGCTGGCTTTCTGGAAACATGAACGTTTGTTCTTTGGCTCTGACTTTGGGGAAATCTGCCTTGTTGGCAAACCTAACAGTCACTGTAGTAGAGTCTGTCTTTGGAAATGAGCCACCATCTTTCACATGGACAGAGAAAGTCACCTCAGAAGCCCCACTTAATGGCCCAGCTGCCATGATGGCCCCCCTCAGAGGGTCAATATGAAATTTTTCAGAGTTTCTACCCGAGAGTGAATAATGGAGTTCTGAATTGGGTCCGATGTCAGCATCAGTGACTGTGACGGCAAAGACAAAGGAACCTGCAGCAGAGGAAGTTCTCAGTTAAAATCACAGGGAATCCTGGGAGTGGTTCCTTAATATATACGAGACCATGCTGCTGCTGGACTCAACCTTTCTATCACACTAGAAAGAACAGCATCAACTTTGTTTTCTCTGAAGTCTCCAGGTCACATCCGATTAATGACTTTGGGAACTGGCCTTTAACTTTCTCACCCAGCCCCACACACAATCTAAATAAATAGATTTATTTATTTATTTTCCAATAAAAAAGCCTTTGAGATAACTATGGTGAGGACTAGCTGACTTTCTGGAATCACAGCCCCCTGGCTGCTCTGCACACAATCTTCCAACTGACACTAGACAAGAGACACTCTGCCAGGGGCCACTTTTTGATCAGCAAGAAGAGATCACCACTCCCTAATATCTAAAACATCTTTGAATTGCTCCCTGTGAAAGTCTGTCAACAAATATGCTCCATCCCAAAACACTGCTTTTGGGTCACTACATCCTTCGTTTCCTGACAAAATCCTTTGATCTCAGTGTTACTACTACATAGAGATAAAGTGTGTGTGTATACGCATGCGTGTAATAGATTTAAGCAAGTGTAAGGTAGTAAGAATAAGAAATGAGGACTAGGACTCAATTTGAATTTCAAGAATCAGTGCCTGGCAGGATGCACTTGAAGCAGACTGCAGTGGTGGTATGCAGGGAAGCATCCAGTCGAACAGCTCCTTCATTTGGAACGCTTTCTTCACATCGCCACAGAACAGAAGTGTATGTGACAAAGATGAAGACCTGGGATCTCTTTGACAGCCAATGAGTCTTGCTGATTATATGAACACAATGAGGAAGAGGCAGTCATGGCCGGCATCTCGTTTAGCCTGAGAGATGCTCCTCTGTACGACACACCCCAGATGAACTCAGAATCATGCATTCAGTAGCATGCCAGCTGAATTTTTCAAGTGGGATTTATGACTTCCTATTTGCATTTCCTTTTTATGGAAATCTAGCATATGCATTTACAGATTTTATTTATTCGACTGGTATCAGACATGCTCAAGTTAGTTGGAGATCAAAGATCATGAAGAGAAATACTGAATCCATGCAGTTACTCTTCTCATAAAATAGTCTCAAGGAAAGGAGACAATATTTGGTATATCTGTATATTTTACTGTTTATAATTTCATCAAAATTACAAATGACAGATTATCTGCCTAGTTCCTAAGAGACTATAGCACTATTTACAAAATAAATGATAAACTAATTTTTTTAAATGCAGGAAGATAAATTCATGTTGCTACTAAGATGCCAATTCATAAAGGGCTTATAAGTTTAAGAGTAGAAACAGGACTGAAATTGAAATTTTGCAGTATTTAGAATTAGTTATTCACTATCTTTTGGAAAATACATCTATAAAATATTGAAGTTGAATATTTATTTTCCTTTAACATTTGAGGAATTAATATGAGAAATAAAGACATTGTCCCTCCCCTTAGGAACTTACATACAAATGCTCTGTCAGAGAAGAGCACTCACAGATGATGAGGGAGTTTACAGTGTTGAAGAGGCATGATAAGGATTAAAACTAGGGAGCTGTGATAGGTTGAACTCTTGTACACAGCTAGTCGGGGTAAAAGAAGATAATTTACAAGACAAGAATTGTAATTCTCTTTAGTTTCATTGGATCTAAAATCCACACCCTGACTTTTAGAGGGTTTTTCAGACTAGTCTATATTAGTAATATTTGTGTCTTGTAGATCTGTCCACAGAGGGTGTCTGATAAGCTACCCACCTTATGTAAGTGACCTAAGCATTGTGTTACCTGGAAGAGTAGGAGATGGGATGTGTGTGACATACGGGTGATGTTGGAACCGGGGTGGGTTGTCATTGACATCAGTCACTGTCACAAGGACACTAGTAGAACTGGAGAGAGACTCCGGAGACCCAGCATCACTGGCGACCACAACCAAAGTGTAATTGTCTTTGGTTTCCCTGTCCAGCAATGCACTGGTGATGATCTGTCCTGTGGATGGGTTGATGGTGAACTGCGAGTTTCCACCGATGATACTGTAACTAAGGCAGAGAGCAAAGAGAGAGGCAGGTCACTTTAAGCTATGATGTCATGACGCCATGCTTTCTGTAAATAAAAAGACAGAAATGTAGATTTTTAACAAAAATTTTAAACGTATAGCAATGAAGAAATCCAGATAGAAAATAGCTGTGTTCTATGGCTGTCAAATAAGCAATCATTACTCTAAATTATTCAATGACCACAAGAGCTCTGCAAGGTCCTGAGGAGTCTCCAAACTCTCAGATCAATGCAAGGCCTCGAAATTAGCCTACAGTACAGTTGCCTTGCAAATAAATGAGCTGGAAATTGCAACCCCAAGCCTTGTTCTATCACTAAGATTGGTGGCCAGAGTCACTAATGGATATTTTTAAAACATGTTTAAAAAAAAAAAAGGTACTTCTCTGCTCTGTCTATAATAAAGAGAATCACTTCTGGATTATTATGCTTTAAGGACAAAACACTGTATTTGTAGTATGCTGGCTGTCCATCACAGCAAAAGGGCTGTTTGCATACAGAGACATTTCTACTTGCATGCCTCATTCCTCAGATGCCCTCACTGCACTCTGCCAGAGAAGGATGACATTTTTCTGGGGAGGTTAATGCTAAACAGATCAGTTAACTCTCAAGAATTTTCACTGAGCACAGTGTCTCCGTTTTCTCTTTAGGGGAGGCTATCTGTGCCCATTGCTGATTTTGTGTTGAAGCAGGGTCTAGGAAGATAAGCAGCTTGACTGGAAGGGTCACAGAACAATCTGCAAAATAGCAGAAAATGTCAATGTCTTTAAAAACCTTTCCTCTTCATACAAGCTATCCTCCTTGGAGTAAGAACTGTGGCCATGGCTTGGTTGTGCCATGTGACCAAAGCAATAAAATACGTCTAATAGAAACGTCAGGGAAAGAAACATACTTCACATCAGAAAAGCTATGTGCATATTCCCCAATGTGCCCACAGCTTAAAGCAGATGTCGGCTTTTCTATACTATTTTAGAGAAATGATATATTTCAGCGTTCATGTTTATAAGGAATAGAGGTCCTTATAAAACTGAATCAGAAATATAATAGAGAAGGGATTTGGTTGCAAAATGGCAAGGATGTATAATGTAGTCAATATCGTTCAGGGCTTTCACCCTTTTGGCAGCCTAAATTACAATAAAATTTATTGTGATTCTTGGAGCTGAAGTTCCTTGTGGTAAGGTACAACTGCTATCTCTCTACAGGTAAAATCCTTTTCCTTCATTTAAGCAAAAAATGTCAGAAGTTTATAGACAAAATATAGAAGCCAGTGCTGTGAAATGATCAAAGAAACTCTCCTTTCTGAGAGTTTCTGGGTAACTGGGTCATGACAAGCTTGTGATTCATACTCTGAAAACTTGGTTGGCATCAGTGTCCACAGACATTTTATAATAATTTAATAGGAAAAAGAAGTAATTTTCTCTGCTATGAACATCCCTCAACAGGTTAACAGCAACAAAGATCAAAGTTCGACCAACTATTTACTTCCATAAGCAGCCATCAAAAAGCTATGAGCAACAAAATTGAAAGAAAATGAATTTAGATGTCCAGGCTTAACTAAATGATAAAGGAAGTGTCTCTTGTAAAACATAGGTTATTTATTTCATAGCATCAAACATAGTATTGCTCACAGGATTGTTTTAAAGTAGGTAATCTTATTGCTATTCGGGGCTTTATTGAAGTCTGAAGTGCATGAGAAGTTTATTTTAAATATGAAGTATGGTGTAACGCTACTTGCTTGCTAATTTATGCTTCTAAGTTGAGAAGAGTGAGAAGAAACACAAGCCTGCCTATAAATAGATTGCCACATAAAGCCTGTGACAGCATTTTGACACCTCTCTTATTTGAGGCTAGGTTGGGGCTCTCATCGCTCTGGAGATTCTTGGCTTCTGCAGCCCTCAAGAACTGCTGTACAATCACATCATGGAACCTTCCAGAGCTGTCCTTTTAATAGTTGAATGTCTATGCTATTCTTTAAACATTTCCAACATGTGATCAGCATCTTACTGTACACAAACCACTCCAGGCAATTTGTACAGTCGTTCCTTCCAATGCAAAACAATTCTAACCTTTTAGTTTTAGACTTAAACTTTTTGTAGGTGAAGCATCTAAATCTATGGAAAATCTTTGTACAAAGAAGCTCACGAGCTATAAATGGCCAGTCTAGATGAGAGCTTCAACCTTGGTGGCTTCAAAAATGCTCTTTCCCTTCACACTATGATATTGTTGGGAAATTCAAGTGAGGTTATATAGTGAAGGTAAGAAATGCCATATTTGTGGCCAGGTATGGAGTGCATGCTTTTGATCCCAATAGGCAGAAGTAGGTAGATATCAGCAAATTGAGGCCAGCCTGGTATACATAGCAAGTTCCAGGTTTGCCAGAGTTGCCTAGTGAGACCACATCAGGAAAAGAGAAGGAGAGAAGGCAGAAGGCAGGGAGGAATGGAGAGATGTTGGGAGGGAGGAAAGGACAGGAGAGGGAGGGGAGGGGAAGGGAGGGAAGGGAGAAATGCAATATCTGGTTTCTGCAGCAAAAACAAATTATTGGCATATACCACTGTTGTACACCACTGTCATATTTGGTGCATCACAGAACAAGAAATTTGAATAGATATTTTCTCATTTGTGAATCATAAATCATAATTTTCAATCATTTGCATAAACTGAGGTCATTATCATTTAAAGTCTGATCCTAGTAAATTCTTTTGGCCATACTTGCCTCTCCCTGAGATATTCTGGGGTCGTAAGGGATTATGCAGTGCCATATGTGAATGCAATTCTTTAGAAACTAGACACAGTTCGCTTGGACACAAATTTTAACGCTAATATCAATTAAATACAAGAACAGTTTTGGCCTTTCTAAGCCTCTTTGTCTGCAAGATAGGGAGCACATGCTGCTCTTTATCTCAGTAATTATGAGAATTACAAGGAATTACTTTGTGAAAACATTCAGCACAGAAATTGACAGGAAGTAAACACTTAAAAAAAATCTAGATTTGTAACTGAAGTAGAAGATAAAAAAATGTAATTATAATAAACAATCCACTACAAATAGTGTATCATATTCCGTTCATACATTTATACAGAATAACAGACAGACAAGAATAAATAAATCAAGAATCTTAGTTTTGAGTTCACAGTTTCAATAAAAGAAAGATAGTCAGAAAAAATTCAACAAAACAAATAAGTAGATTAAAGTGTTAGGAAATGTCAATGAGTGCTAGGCTAGGTATGTGGGGGACACAGAACACTGTTGACTACGGCTGTTAAAAGAAAACCTCCAAAAAAGTGGCTAAATTAAGTTTTATAAAGATTGATAATAGAAAATTGTTGTCAGAGGGAGAAAGGCAGAGAGAGTCCCAGGCAACCTTTTCTATAAAGGTTCTGATAGTGTCTTCAGCATCATTGACTAGAAGGTATCTGTTGGAATTTGTGTAAGACACCACAGTGATGGCGTTTCCAGATGGGTGTGTCTCGTTTCATAGATCAGGCTACAGAAGCAGCAGTGAGCCAGATTTGGTCTTTGGGTGGCAGTGTGCTCAGCTTTGGTGTGGGCCACAGTGGGATGAGAGCCTGGCTGTGTGGCTTGGGGAAGTCTTGACCCTTCTCCTGGGGTGCCAAAGAGCATCTGGTGGTGCTGGAAGCTTGGCTTTGCATTTAAGGGTTAGCACAATAACTCTGGGAAGTTGCTGAGGCCATTTATTGGGTGCTTGGAATCCAGAGACGAGGCAATAGGCAATAGCAAATAGCAAGTTGAGAGACTGCTGAGAAAGAAGTATCATTGATGCAGCCAAGCCAACAGATGCCCAAGCTTCATTTCTGGCCACAGTCCATTCCATCCCTGACTAAGATCCTGCCTCCTCAGAGTTACTTCCTACAGTACAGAGTGGAATTGCCCCAAAATGTCAGTGGGGCATGCTGTGGCCATAAAACTTCTCTTGGTTTTTGTTTGTTTGTTTTCGTTTCTTTTGTTTTTTGTTGTTGTTTTCACTAAAATTGGGAAGTTTTAATTTCTTCACAAGATTTCCTGGGCTCGTTCACACGCACCCTAGTCTTTCTTTCCCTGATTCTCAACTTTCTCTAACCTCATAGCTTTGGTACTTATCCCTGTCTTTGCCTGGAATGACTTCCTTCATCCTCACAGAAAAGACTGATGCATCATTGTGGAGATGATTGTTAACTTGATACTTTAGTTGACTGTCTGGGCTGTAGATCCAGACGTCCCTCACATCCCACATTGAGCAAGAAAATGCAGACCTAGACTGCCTGCACGCCTTACTGTTGAACAAAGAATTCACACATAGGCCTAGGTATCTCTATATCGTTTGCGTTATAACATAGTGTGCAGAACAGAAATGAGAACCAGGAGTCAGGGAAGACAATGTTCATCACAGCAGGTTCAGACATGACGTAACTGTAGCCTGAACTGGAGCATTGACAGGAGAGACACAGGAAGCAGAAACATGAGAATGTGATCATGGATTGGGTATAGGTGAGCAGTGACCTTAGCCAGAGGATGTGGACATGAAGAGCAGGACAACATCACATTCTGTTTAAAGCAAAAGGCAAGAAGCAACACAAGAAAGGTGAGGAGCGCCAAGCACACTAAGGTCTGCATGGAAACAGAAACACCAGGCAGAGCAAGCTCACCTGAGCCGTGGACACCACGCTTCACATGTACAGTTGAGACATTTTGTATAGTGACTGATATACACATAGCACTCCCGAAGAAACGACTCTCCCCACATAGTCTCTCTCTCCCTCCCCCTCCTCTCTCTCTCTTTCCAAAAAGAAGTATGGGAAATGCAGTGGTGAATGTTCACATCTCTTTGTAGGGAGAAGAGGAGAAAATTATGACAATGAACTCTGAGTGGCCAGAGCTCCACAATGAGTAAGACTCACAGAGCCATCAAGGAGAAAAACTGTCAGAAAAGAGAGAAGAACAAAGGGACCAAAAGTGAATGAAGTGTCACACAAGGCAAAAGAAGACTAAATGGTATTGAACTTCACAAATGTCAGCAGTCTCCCAATAAAGCCCGTGCTTTAGTAACACTGAAGCAAAAATCAGGTTGGAAGGCTATCAGAAATAAGTGGTTGAGGAAAGCTAAATTTGTGTAACCCTCCATTCAAAAATTCTGTGGTGGAGCCAGGATGGTGGTATGCACCTCCGATCCCTGCACTGAAGAGTCAAAAGGAGCAAGATAGTCAGGAGTTCCAGACCAGCCTGGGCTTCACAGCAAGACCCTGATTGGAAACAAACAATGTTGTGGGTAACTGTAGCATACTGAAGTCACTCATTCAGGGAATGCATTCTATTTTTGTGGAGCCAGAGAGTGGACCTAGAGCTTTAGACAGTTTGGCTGAGCTGGACCCCAGCCCTCAAGTTATTTCTGGACCAGTTTTAAATCTAGCACCACAGCTGAAAATCACAAAAAGGTGTATTTCAATGAATCTCAATATGTGCTGGAGCAAAGCTTCAGGGAGCCATAGCTTATTATTCTAATAATAATTCCTGGGTCAGTGGGTGAAGCACTCAATCTCAAGCTGGGAACTGAAACATTTAGAAAATTCCACCACCCACCCTTCGTGTGCTAGGTGCTCATTTTAGACAGGGCTCCTATCCCTCGATAGTAAAGAATTATAACAATAACCTTTAAAATAGAAGAGCTCTCCTAAAATCTCCAACAGAAAGATTACTGAGAAGAAACTGAACAGAGAACTTTGGTCTCCCAGGAATTAGAGCAATGTAAATTATAGGACTAGATACACACACACACACACACACACACACACACACACACACTCGAATAAATACTCTTGATTTGACCCAAAACTGTTTCTCCTACAGTCTCTCCACTTCGGTAACAATACCATGGCCAGCCCAGATGCTCAAGGCAAAAGTGTAAGTAATGGATTACACTCGATCTGCCCTTACACTGCATGCCACTTCGAGTGTGTCAATTATATGCCTTCCAATAACTCTTTCGATTTTCTTTCCACTGGCTAAGCATAGGCTACCCTGCCATATGCTTGAGTCTCTATCTGACTGAGTGCCTAGGTGGTCTCTGTGCTTCTTTCTATAGAGTCTTGGGTTTTACCTCCCTCATTCAAGCTGAATACATAAACTCTATGTTTGCACCACAACTTTAAAACATTCCAATATTTTCCCATATGCAAATAAATTTTAAGCATCATCAGTTTGCATCATACCCAAAAGCTCTTAGATTGCCTTAAGATTTTGTCCCTAACCCTTTATTCTCTTCTTCACTCTGACCTTGGTGCCCTTCTCAGATGAAAGTATCAAGTTTCTATCCCTCCCTCTGCCTGGTCCTTCTAACATACAGACAGCACCTGACAGAGGCCATCTGCTCAGCTCTTGGTGAGGCCCCTGAAGTTCACAAGGGCTTTAGGGACATGCTCATCTGTATCTGCAATCCCCTTCTGTGATGCTGCAGCATCAATCCCTCCAGAGGATGTAGCAGGCTTCATCATGGAAAACTGCTGCTCCTGACTGCAGCCGTGTTAGCACCTTGATCCCATCCTTCCCAGCATCTACGATTGCATTTATGTGTCAAAGCAATTTGCAGGATTCCCACTCTGAAATATTTTCTTACAGCGTCACAAACTGCGGTGGTTAATGCTATAATTTGATTGGACACAGAGATGGGAAGTTGGGAGAGGATACCTCTGGATGTGTCTGCAAGGGTATCTTTAGAGATCAAGAAGGCTCTGATCCAATCATAAAATGTGAACAGACTATTGGGCATTGGAAGCATAGGCAGTAGGGCCCGCTGGGGAAAAGTGGGTCATAGGAGTATGCATTGGAAGGGTGTGTAATGGCCCTAGTCCTTCTGTGACTCCTGACTGCTTCCTGGATACTATAAAGTGAGCTATTACCTTTATCTTTACCTTTACCATATGTTCCCACAGCCATGCTGACATCCCTCATCCCCACCCCAGGCCCACAAAGCCTCTGTAACTCTGGGTAAAAAGTAGTGACTACCATGGCCACCATCAAGAATGCAAGCCAAACCCCCCACGTCCCTCTTAATGAGGTCATTCTCTTTTGTATTCAAGGTAACACCCATATGTGAGAGAATCTTATTTTGCTGCATTCCATTGTCTACCTGACAAAGAGTGAAAGTTCAAAGAAAGCAGAGCTCCTGTCTTACTTGACAGGAGCTCTGATCAGCAACTCAGTGTTTATGAAATGGGACTGACTCAGGGGCCGCTTATGCCCTTATCCCTGCTATCAAGAAAGGGCCATTTTCCCAAGAGGCCTTTGTTCATGAGAAATTAATAGCAAATGCCAAAAAAAAAATCATTAATGAAGCCATTGCCGTAGGAATACATACATTATCTTTCATAGCAACTTCTTAGACCTCTTCAGATTCTGACCCACTGCTCTTATTCAGCTAACCCACACAGTCCTCACAGAATCGCAAAATGTATCTTCAAGCATTAACTCTAGAAAATAGGGAATTTTTTTCCTTACCCATGGGGAACGAGCTGGGAAGAAGGGAACGGGGCTTTAACAGTAAATCATGACACACTGCCACCTCCTCATGTCTCTGAACAAACACCAAAACTGATGCCCTCTATGTTGCCAGGATTTACATGAAGAAACTTTTAAATGAAGAAAACATGAATGCTCATGTTAGGGCCTGTTGGTTGAAAATAGCCCAGGTCTTCGATGTTCTTCCCATCAGGCCTGGGATGTATTTGTCCTACTGGTAAAGCTACTTTGGTCATAGAACATTTTGCAAGAGATACGTGACACTTGACCTTGACTACAACCAGCAACTCTCACCTAATGCTCTTGAAACTCTGAGTCATCCTATCAAAAGCCAACTACTCCATTAAGGAGCACAGTGACAGGCCATGGGTCTGTGTGGGGAGAAAGAGCGCAGAACTGAGCCCAACCTCCACCGCCCTGGTTAAGCGCCTGCATGTGATACCATGTTGCACCCTCTGACCACACTCATCCCGTATAAATATCACTGGGTACCCCCCAGACCACTGCCTAGTGCATCCCCTCCCACTGCCGTGCTGAACACAGAGTATAAGACAGGGAATCAGCAACAAACAGCAAAAGAAATCACAGCCGCATCATCGCTGAGCCCTGCTGACCATAAAAAGGAGATTAATGGGTACAGATTTAGAAGCAGCAGACGTGCTGCTGTCTAATTCTCAATTCCAGGGTAGTTGCTTAGTGAAATTAGATATCACCTTCTGCTAAAGACAAGAGCTGGTGAGAACTAGTTTACAGGGTCCAGTGTGCAGACCTGATGACGGCGTTTGCTGCAGCATCCGCATCCGAAGCATTCACCAACAGGACATCTGTCCCTGTGGGTGCGTCCTCGGGAATTGCAGTAAAATGCATGTTACTGGCAAAAGTGGGGACGTTGTCATTGATATCATCCACAATGACATTGATTGTTCCTGTTCCCGTCAAAGCTGGGGATCCTAGAAGAAAAGAAAATAGAGTCTTAATGTTTAGAGATGACATAAACATATATTTGACAATCCCTAGCTGAATACATAATTGTGGGAGAAATGTTACAAAACATGGAAGCAACAATTCTAAACACGTAGGACCTGTGATTATTTTTTATTTGATTGCAAGAAAAATGCTTGCGTTGCTGAACTAAGGTCTGCACTGTCTTCTCCTGACTCTCCAAAACGATGCACTGGCAGGATCCTGTCCTGTTGCAAAAGTACAGACTCATCATGCAGGAAACAGAACCCCGGAAAGATACTATCCATAATATGCCTGAAACTATGTTGAAATAGTGCAAACCAGACTGAGACCAGCCTTCGGGAATGGAAGAGCCAGCCACTGACTCTGCAGGTCCACAAACAGCATGACGGCTGTAACCATCACCACTAACTACCCAAACACCCAGTAAGACTCCTCGAGTATGTAAGTGTCTTTGTCTGTGTGATCAATGCTTGTTTATAGAGAGGAGAGAATCTTCGGATTATATTCCAGCATAATCTTCATATTGATAGGCTGATGAAAGTCATTTTGCATGCACTCTTTCATATAAACTTGGAATGAGTCATTTTCATTTTGTTTCAACTGTCACTATCACAGAGTCAAAGCTGAATCCTTAACAAAAGCTCCAACTGCCAAATCTGTGCTGCCCAAAGTCAGCGGATTCATCTTCTGGTGAATGGTTAGGATCCTGTGGGTTGCTCTCATAACTGAAGGGAAAATCATCTTTTGTTGTGTTTTCAAAACCGTTTTTCAAATGTTGACTCTTCCAAATAAAAGCAGGGTGAATCATTCACAGTCTTTATCTAAAACAAAATGAAGCTCAGAGACACTCCCTTTTCTCTTTGAGAAGTTACTTGTCTCTTTCCTCAAAGCTTCTTTCTCTGTAGGAAGTTTAAGTGGTCCTTGTCTTTATCCCATCCTGTTCGGTAATGAAAGCCACACTTCTGGGTGCTGGTATAAGTTTCATGGAATAACTTTATTACCACAGGGCGATGTTGGGGTTCACTGCCTTCCTGTGTTACTTTTTTCTAGTAACTTTTCTCTCCTTTTTTCTAGATCTGCTGATATCTATTTTGCCACGATTGAAATGTCTTTCAGATGAAGGTTTGTGGCTGCTCAAGACATAGAACCACACATCCTGTAAGGTCAGACATGTGGGAACCACAGTCAGCAGACAACAGAATTACACAACGGTTCTGATGATCTGTTACATGGGTCCCAAACTATATGTAATATATAAAAACCTTCAGAAGCAGAAAAGATGGACAATGGAGGGAAGTATAACCCCTCCTGGACATTTATCCTACTGAATTTGAACTGCATGTTGAAAATTGATGTCATAAAATATATATGTGCCTATATCTTTGAAATAAGATATTCTATATTATATTAGACATTTCACTTATGTTAAGGTGTGTTAAAATTCATGACCATAGAAATACTGAGACCAGATTTATACTACAATGCAGAATATTATCTCCAATATATTCTACCTATAACACACTGCAATGTTTTTTAAAAAATCACTCTATCTTTGGAATAGCTGTTTAGTGCACATGCTATGAATGTTCCACACACAAAAATAATGGTGCAAGCACCCAAGGAAACATCCCTAAGCATGCAGTTAAACCCTTCTTAACACACTGATTTCAGGAGCAGAAAGCTTCCATTGGGTCCTTCAATGTGCATGCAGGCATTTACAAGGCCGACATGGTGATGTCCCTGATCCTGTGAAAGAACACTACTGTCAGCTCCCTTTTACATGTGAATAAAACAGAGGTTTAAAAGCTCAAGGGACTTTTGAAAAACTAAAGTTCTAGCGAGAAGCAGGGCCAAGATGGGAAGCATGGGTCCCAGCCTAGCAATGTCTACCCAGAAAGCAAGCGACCGCGGAGCCAGCAGCTGAAAGGGCCACATAGCTAGATGATCTGTGAAAATAGCCAGTGCTGTCCCCAAGCTCAAGGCACAAACTCAGACAGGAGGTGGCAAGGCCCTATGGAGAGGGTCCGTGCAGCTTCAGCCCATGAGCCATATTGATGCAATAGTCTTGACAAAGGTGTAAAGTTAAAATTTTGAGGAGTCCTGTTTGTGACCAATATCTGGGCTGCATTTCTTGGATGCTTAATTGTATTCAGTTTAATGAAATGAATTCAGTGTATTGAAATCAATTCCAGATTTGGATCCTGTCTCCAGTGCTCTTTACTTTTGCTCTAGGGAAAGAGGTTTACTGGCACCCACCGCCAACTCCAGACTCTGACTTTACCCCCTATAGCATTAGCCCCAGCCATCACTACATCTCAGTTCAAACAGGAAAACGAAAAATAAGAGAAAATCTCTTGCTGGCCAGTGAGTCTCATTTCTACAGTACTCTTGACAGATGAGGTACAGGGTTCCCAGCCCTTAGTCATCAAGTATCTCACAGCTGCCCTCTCTGCTCTGAGTGTTTCTCAGCACAAGCATGCTGATTGGAAATCATTATTAAACTTGGTATATATATATATATATATATATATATATATATATATAACCAACTTACAGGGAGGGTATGTGTTCATGAGTGTAGTTCTCTGCAGAGGACAGAGAGGGCACCAGATCCCCCAGGAGCTGGAATACAAAGTTCTGGGAATGCAAATCATGCCCTCTGGAATAGCAGCACACCACTGAGCTACCTTCCAGCCTCAATATTACTTTTCCATGCTCCTATCCCCTGACCCAACTCTCTAGCCCGGATACTATTATTGAATTCTTAATAACAGATTTATGACTTTGTATTTAATGTGGGCAACTCTCATTTAAATATATATTACATGAAGGAGATGCTATTTTTTTTAAATTTTATTAGTACTCTGAAATTTAAAGAATTAGGTCATTTTTTGATTAAGACTATGGACAAGAAAATGGAGTTACCAAGTCTTTGGACAGCCTTTCCTCCGTTCATTAATCTGAGGTCAAACTATGGCATCTCTACTGCTTGTGTTTGTTCCCCATTATCATCCTTATCAGATTTCCTCTAACTTGGAAGTTGAGTGGGGGCAGAAGAAACTGTTATTCATTTTTGTAAAAGTCTCCTAAGAAGGTACATGTGTAGTCCGTTTAATTTCTTTCATTTTACATATGGAAATCAGCACTGCAGACCTACTCTGAGGATGAAGGCATCTTCTTAACAGCACAGTTTCATAAAGGAGACTTCAGCCTAAGGCTGGGGCAGACAGCAAGACCTGAGACAAAGGTCAGAGGTCGAGAGATTTCACAGAAGGCACAGATTTCGAGAGATACACAGAAGGCATGACAGAATCTACATCCCAGGAGGAGGTGGAGCCCAGGTGGAGCCTTAAAAGATCGGATAATGGTGCTGGAATAGAGCCAGATGGTCCTGTCTCATCTGGGCTCATTTATCAGAACCAGATGCAGTCAGGGGATAAGGCAGGATATAGAGACACACAGCCAACGTAGTGTGACCATGGAAGGGACCAAGTATAGAAAGCAAACAGAAGGCAAGGTCTCAGGAACCTGTGGTTACGGGGGCCTAGGAGGACAATTATAATCCAGAAGTCTAACTGCAATTAATAATCAGAAGACGGAGGAGTTTCAAATTTCAATTTATAAAATTATATCTGTTACATAAAAACATGCATCTGTGTATTTATCTACATGTGCATAGGCACATGAATGCACAAACATGGGTAGGTTTACAAAAGACTTCCTAGATTTTTACAATATGTAGCAAAAGTTCACCACGCCTGGCTTCTGAGTCACATTTTCTGTTCTCGAACTTGGGGAACTAATTAAATTTGTGCCATCTTTAAGACTGGCAACATTGTAAGCTCAAACTTATCACAGCGAAGTTTAAGCAAGTTTAAAGGACAATTTTCAAAAGAAAATGATCCAGACAAGCGTTCTTTCAGAAAACAAAAGTAAGTATGGTAAATGAGACTATGTATCTAGAATGTACACTTCATACAAACTGAACACTTATGTCAGCCCCTGGCTGCTACACACATTTACCCCAGTGGGAGAGGCCAGGGCAGAAGTAGAATTTTCTCTCTATTCTGTTGCATCTCATCCCTGACAGCCATCATGTAGCGTGCCGAGCCCCATGATAACATGTGTGTTGGATACAATAAAGGCTAGGGTCTCATTTGTCCCTGTGAGACTAACTCATTTTTCTCACAGTGATCAAATCAACCCTGATAGTGCCTGGAGCTCACCCACTTCATGCCCACATCAAAGATTTGCAGGTTATCTTTACCCTTGAATCCAGAAAGCACAGCAAACGGAAGGCATGAACCATCTTAAATGTGACTGGCTGCTTTGCATTTAATTTTTTAATTTGATAAAATACTGTGTTACGATCAGTTACTCATTCCATGAGCCTGTGTTCATAAACCAAATGTACGTAAGTACTGACGTGTGCTCAGGTCTCAGGATTGTTGGTATAAGCTGTGTTCTACAGAACAAGGAGAACATAGAGAAACAGCTTAGTAATGTCCTGAAAATGGCTACGTGTGGCCCTTTGCATCAGTGGCCTGTGCAGTCAAGGTGGTTAAAATCTTATCATGTGTGCATTTTACTGGAATGTTTAAAATATATAAAACAATATGACCTAAGGCTTTTATTCTGACAAAAGGCACATTGTGAGGAATTGCTATTTAGAGATGAACACAGAAACCCAGATATCAAAACAATGAAACACCAGATATATGCCCAAATGCTGAACTCCACCTGTTCTGCCATTCAGTGGAAATGCCAGGTTACAGATTCACAGAATCAAGAAATCAAACTACGATCTGCTGTATATAACATTTTCCTTTGTGGGTATATAAGATTTTTGACGTTGGGAACAACCTTTCCTCGCTTCTGAGTTAGAGTTCTTTCATCCTCAGCTTTGAAGCTCACAGAAGAGAGACAGAACAAGATGGTTTATTAAGTTTTAATTTTATGGAATGTAATGGAAATGCTAAGTCTGATTCAGTACTATTCGGGAAGTTAAATTTTACCTGCTTTTAAATCTCCAGAAAATAAATTTTCTGTGGTAAGATTTTTTAATATTAAAGGCTAAAGGATATAAAGAAAAAAAATACACTATTTGTCATATTTATGACACTAAGGGGCATGAGTCAAAGCCTCACTAGAAATGAGAGGAAATGAAACAGTAATGTTGAAATTAACATTTTAAACCTAATTGATCAAAATCATTAAAGTATTAATTGCTAAATTCCTGGCTAAAAATGAAAACTTGTTTTTCAGAAATAAGAAAAAAACTTTATTATTTAGACATAAGCAAAGGCACCTTAGACTTGAATGTGCAAGCAAGCTCCATGAAACTGGTTTCTGATAATTAAAGGAAACTCCACGGCTGTTTCACCCATGGGCTCATTGATGGGATCTTCATTATTAAAGATCTTCGCCATAACACACAAGGCCATCTTTTCACAGGCGTAGAATGTAGCCTTTCTGAAGCCCTCAGCAAAACACTCCACAGATGTGCGAGGTTCTACGGACCACCCTAGTCTCATTTTCAGATCCATGTGTGAGCCAATGAGGCCCCCCTCTTTGACGAAGCAATGTGGCAGACAGTATTGATTCCAAATGTCACCATGTCCTCACCAGGAAGATGGCACATGATGCTTGGTTCTTTTAGTTTTTCACATTAAGTTTTGCAAGCACATCATGTTTTCCTCCATGAAAACTCAGTACCCACCCTAACTCAGAACGCAGCCCATTCCATCTTTCAGCCAGATGATAAATGCCCTTAATTAGAGGGTTGATAACTGAACCTATCCCCACAGACCTATTAATTATCCCGACTCACAGATGCTCTAAAGTGAAACTTTCTGGCCAGATCTGCAGGCCATCCTGATTCTGGTCTCACAAACTGTGAACAGATAGATAAGGGATGGAGCATTGTATTTGTGTTCATTTTATTTAATCTCATGCCCCTTATTAAATGCAAAGTCCCAACCTAACTGCCTATACCTGTGTGTGCATCATGCCTGTTATCTCACGCTAGTATAATATAACATACTAGGTACTGTATGAACCCCTTGAATGTACATTTCCTGATATGTTGAGAATGGTAAACGCAACACTATAATTTACAAATAGCCTCCTTAAGAGCTCTTTTAATCATGTGGAATCATAAATATTTTTCTTAATTCTTGAGTCAGTGTTTTTTAATAAGAATGGCAATCTCCAAAGAAGAAACTCACAAACACTCTGTAGAAAGGGAATGTTGTGGGCAAAACCTGTAGGTGGAAACAGTAAGGCTTGGTGAAGAACTCGCACTGATGTCTTCATGAGGGCCAGTCATCATGAGCAGCTAAGAAGAACCCCAACCTATGGGCTCGATTCTAGTAGTCAGCCAGGGGTTTGGGCTTTTGTTTTTAAGTCATCAACATTGAAAAGTATTATATAACTAGCCAGCCATTGTGAGAGTAAGTGAGATGACGTGTTATGAATTCTTCTTAGAAACACCCAGAAGTGCAGAGTTGGTACCTACAGAGTACCATCATTCTCTTGGGTGCCTACCTGGATAGCTTCTCTTAGAAATACCCCTTTGTCTCTGGCATCTACCTGGCTCATCTAATTGGATTCCTCATTATATCTCAGATAAAATGTGTCTAAAAATAATTCTTGATAATATGCTCTAAAATATGTGTTGTGTGAATTTTTAAGTAATATTTTTATTAAATGTTTGAGAATTTTATACAACACATTTGGATCATATTTACTCCTCAGACACACGTTCACCTCCCTTCAAACCCAACTTTGAATTTGGTTTTGGTGTTTGCTTTTTGGTTCGTTTGTTTGTTTAGTCCATGGAGTCCAATTTGTGTCTCCCATCTGCTTTTAGGTGTGAGGCCTGCCATGGAGTGTGACAACCTACCACACATCAAAGGAAAACTGAGGACAGCCAGCAACTGCTAGGAGTGAGATTCCTTTCATGACCAGACCCCACTGCTTGTCCTGGGCTTTTGTCTGGCTTGAACTTGTCCAGGTCTTGTGCAAGCTATCACAATTGTGGTGAATTCATATGTGCAACTGCCCTGTCATGACCAGAAAACACCATTTCCTTGAAGCCATCCACCATCTCTGACACTTACCTTCTGACCCTCATCTACGAAAACCCCTGAGCCCAGGGAGAAAAGATGTGATCTAGATGCTTGCTTCATTTAAGGATTGAGCACTCTACAGTCTCCTAATTCTCTGCACACTGACCACTTGAGGGTAGCTGTGCCGACTAAGAAGAAGCTTTTTTGATGAGAGTGCACTGATCTGTGTGTATAGCAAGAAGTCAATAGGAGTCATTTTAATACTCTGTTAATTTAGCAGGATAATAGGAGTAAGTTCTCCTCTAGGGCCTATCACCTCTCTAGCCATAGATGCTTTTCCCAATAACAATGCCAGGATTGGCTTCTGTCTCACAGAATGGGCCTTAAATCCAGTCTGAAACTGTTGGTTGGTTTCTCCCATAACATTAATGTCACTATTGCTCAAGGGGACATAGCTTGTCTATTCAGCCATTATTGTAGCTCACAGTGTTCATAGCTGGGCGATATAGGAGATCACCCTTAGAATTCATGACACCTTCCAGTACTGTGAAGTTAGCCAGTAGGGATGAAGATTTCAGATTAGTACCAACTTGATTTCCTCATGTTCTATGATACAAATACATTTTGTCTTCAGCAAGAAAATCTTACTTTCAAGTCCTGGAGGGCAATCAAGAGCATTGTTTGCCCTAATTGCTAACATTTTCTCAGACCAACAGTATTATGTATGACCCATGCTATATTTGTTTGGCTTCTTAACTTCCTTCACAACACATTCATGTTTGTGTCTAGAGCACTAGACTTTCAGACTGGATAAAATCATTGTCTGGATGGGGTTTAGAATGGACAGTATCTCAGCCTATTGATATAAAGGGATTGGGAGGTGATGGGTCAGGAAAGGAAGGCAGTTGTAGAGTTATTGGCCCTGTCACTATAGACAGAACATGGCTCAAGAAAGATTTTAAGCACTTAAAACTGAATTATAACCATCAGTTTCCTTTGAAGGTCCTTACATACAACTCACACAGGGCAGCCGGAGCATCAGACACTCCTGCTGCATTTCAAGGCAGAGATCAATCAGAATAACCAAGAGCAATATAGCAGAAGCCTCTGGAACCTCAGCCATGGAGTTAGAAAACTCAGCACTTTTCCTTACGGAAGGTTCTTTCACAAATATGCTACTGATCAAAAAGGTAATGGAACTTTAAATAGAGTATGACAAATAAGCATGAATGGCAGTCACAAACTGAAATGGGAGGATGGCAGATGTGAGAGTGACGGGGCTGCAGCGTCTGTTACCCACTGACGGCTGACTAAGTGCTATCCCCTTCTTCCCTTGAGAAGCTTTGCACTCAGTTGAAGAGGATGCTTTTCTGCAGTAGAGGGGGACTCTTCTTTGGCCAAGGGTATACGAATAACTGCTTATCCCTGATATCATTTCCACTCATCTAAATCATTCAGTAAATATTATTAGGCATCCATTTTGTTCTTGAGGGATTCTGTTAGAGCAGGAGAAACTTAGTCCATCCACTCAGATGTATTATATGCCATATAATCAGTGGAAGAAACTGCTGAGTGAAGTCAGAGCAACAGCCTGGCTGAGGGGGACGAGGGCTGTGAGCTTAGGGCCACGTAGGATCCTCTCTGAAAAGCTGACATTTTGCCAAATCTAGTGACAGAATAACCAGAAAATAAATGTTCCTCTAATACAGCAGAAATAAATCCAAAGAACACTCATCACAGACAAGCAACCAAGGAGGACAGAACTCCAAATGCAAAGGTCCAGAGCAGCAGAAAGGCTCCTTGCTCCCTAGCAAGCCAGAATGCCTGGCGTTGACAATGAGCTGTAGAGTGAAGCTTGCCAGGGAAAAGTCCCTCTCCCGTGTGTTTGTATGGGAAAGCTCCTTCCCCATGTGATTGGATGCCCCTTGGACTTCTTGGGAGCTGGGAGGGCATAGATGGATAAAAGCAGTTGAGACAGGAGGAACTGAGAGGAGCAGTTGGTTGAGGAGATACTCTGAGAAGGCACTTAGTTAAAAGGTATTGAAGATAAGAGAATTAAGAAAGAAAGTTAGTAAAAGATAAGTTTAGAGATATCAGTTAGATATATAGATATATATACTAGACAAGAGACATAGGTGTTTAAAATCAGAGGACTGTTAGATAAGAGAGGACAGTTCCTTAGGAACTGCTGTGCTGGGGAAATTAAACCAGAGTGGGAGTTAATTCAGAGCTAGTTCAGGTCCCCGATATTATTTCCTTTTACATTTTGGCCCCCAACTACATTATTTTCTATTACATTTGGCAGTCACTCTAGAACCTGATCCTGAGAAGCAAAGAACCCCAGTCCTATGCAGCTCCCAGGTTCTGTGCTGTGAGTACACGTTGGCAGACTTCAAACTAACAAGCTGGGCCTGGGGTGTAGTTAAGTACAGGATAATTTCCTGGGATGCACTAAGCCCTGAGTTCAATCCCCAGCAACTCATAAACTAAAGCCTTGTGGTACAAGTCTGTAATCCCAGAATTAGGAATCAGAAATTCAGAAATGTCATCCTGGGTACATATAGCAAGTTCCAGACCCCTCAGGCCTACATGAAGCTCTGAATATAAAGACCAAAATAAATTAATACGATGACAGAGAATGAAAGGCCAGGTGGAAACAGGGGAAACTGGTGTCCCTGTGCTGTGATTGATTGGGGTAAAGGTGTTCAGAAGTGTTTGAGGAGGCCAAGCAGGTGGGAAGAACCTGGGTAACTTATTGTCATGTGGGGGAATATCTAGGGAATTCTGGAAACCACTGAAGAATTTTAAGAGAGTAATGGGATACAGTGACCCAATTTATGATCTTAAAGGTTCATCTGCTGCTTTTTGGATAACACAGTGTGCCCAAGGAGGGGGAATAAAACAGAAATTGAGGGGGCTGTCATCCCTGCCCTTACGTGCACAGAAGATGTAAGTGGAGAAGAAAACCATGAGAGCCACTCGGGACAGTTTTGGACCTCACTGAATGTAAGCGCACTTGTTAGTTAACCGAATACACAAAGGAAGATGGACAAAAAAAATGGTAATATTTTCCCAGCAGCAGTGTGAAGACAGAGAAGGGGAGAGGAGTCCAACATTCTGCGGTGGCCCTACTAAGCCTGAGATATCTATCAAATATGAGAATTGATGCCAATAACCCAGACTATTACCTGTTTTGTACAATAAAAATTCTATATCAGCATTTATATTGTTAGTAAGTTTTGGGCAATGTATCCAAAGTATTGCAGCTAGAACATGGACAAAGTCTTTCATCCCCGCTTGAGTACTAAGGACTGTGTATTTAACTCCAGGGTAGGCCTTTCATTTTATAAATT
Organism: Cricetomys ansorgei; assembly: GCA_026225945.1. NCBI lineage: Eukaryota > Metazoa > Chordata > Mammalia > Rodentia > Nesomyidae > Cricetomys > Cricetomys ansorgei. The sequence continues at coordinate 835,144 of JAMJFZ010001133.1, read as the reverse complement.
AGCATGCGGTACTAAAGGTTTAAGAAGCCTACGCTAGCTTCTCTGTTCATGCTGTTTACTGGACCTAAGATATTTTGTGACTACACTGTAAACCTTTGTGGGAGAGGCTACTTAGAAGCAGAACACGTAACCATGGAAAGGGCCTTAGCTGTGTCGACATGATCTCCTCAACCAGAAGAACTGGGATGAGTTTTCACTCTTCTATAAAGAAGGCAACACAAGCTCAGAAAGGCTATTCACGGAGAAATCAAAGTAAGCAACACATAACTCAAATGCCAACAATCAACACATAAAGCAGGCCAAACGACCACCTCTCTGACTGAAGATAAGCAGAATGTCATGTTTAATTATGCTGCAGTATGCTCAGTATTTTGACGCTATGAGGAAGCTGAGCTGGAATTTTTATATGCCCTGTTCTGCTTTAGTTTTTCAGTGAGGCAAATTCAGTGTTGACTGGATTGGTAGGATGGGTGTCAGCTACTGAGAACGCTGAACGGGGGTTAGCTAGGGAGCTTCTCTGTACACAGCCTTGCAGACATGCAGGTAGTAACTAAAATACAGCAAGAATTCAAAATCTGGAGTTTTCTAAGAAAGAAATCTAGAAAGAATTTTTTTAAGAAAGAATTTCTATTCTAAGAAAGAAACTTAGAGCTCTTCCCAGTTAATAGCCTGTGGCGTCAGTTCCTATCATATCGCCCCAGCTGGTCCATCTTCAGCTGCCAGCAGGTAAGAGTTTCAAGAGAGCAAAGCAAAGATGTTTTGCAAGATAGGGAATAAAACTGTCAGACACTATTTTTTTCTGAAGAGCACTCCCATGCTTTTCTTATCTTCAAACACTACAAATTTGAGAACATGTCCTCTGAGATGTCAGTCCCTTCCTACTTTTCTGAGTTTCCTCATGTCACCTACTGTTCTGACTGTTAAATCACGGCAGCCAGTGTGTGTCTCAAGATCTCTTTCCAGAGATCTCAAGCCTGGAAAATAGGACTGAACTACAGATTATGAACCCAATACCTCCAGGGTTTGTATTCACCAAATACAATAGATTAGCGCATCCTATCAGACGGGTGAGGGTCTTACCTTCAACTCTGGGGGTAATCAAGGACAACAGCAGAGGCCTGTATTGGTTTGGGCTATCCTGTGGATTATCCACACCAACAACTCAAAGGGAGGTTTCCCATGCCTCCCACTGGGGGTTTTATTAGTCTAGGTCTCTTGTGGGAAGTTTTATCATCATGAGTGATATAATTTCATTAAATCATATAAACAATTCCAACATGAATGGGGGAAGTCTCACAAGGCCCCTCCCCTAGAGAAAGAGCTACAGGCACTCTCATGAGCTGATGAGAGAGAGAGAGCATCAGTCTCCTCCAGGGACAAGCCCCCTGGTAGGTTACCCAATACTGAAAGGTCAGCCTCAAACACATACACATTTGAGCAATATTAAGTGGACTCAGCAGGTTGTATCCATACATGTGAGTGACAATACTATTTAAAGAAGAGGTTATGAATTTAAGAAAGAGTAGGGGGAATACAGGAGGAGTTGGAGTGAAAGAGGTTGAGGTGGTAATAATATAAATACAATTCTCAAGTATAAAATTCTGAAAAATGTAAAAAAAATGACAAATATGTGTGGAAATTATTTGGGCACAGGCTATGGTCACCAAGGTCAGGATTGTCAATGGCTGGAAAATATTTTAGTGAATTCTCAAGTTTGCTTTTTGTTGCCCAGATACACAATGTGACCAGAGGTGACTTGGAGGAGACAAGGGTTTATTTCAGCTTACATATTCAGGTAACAGTCTATCACTAAGGGAAGTCAGAGCAGGAACTGAAAGCAGTAACCTGGAGGCAGGAACTAAGCCAAGGCCACAGAGGAAATCTTGCTTACTGTCTTTCTCCATATAACTTGCTTATTCTGTGTCTTTTACCATCCAGGACCACCTGCCTAGGAGCAGCACTGCCTAACAGTGGGCTGGACCCTCCCACATCATTCAACAATTGAGACAATTCCTCACAGACATGGCCACGGACCAATTTTATCTGGGCAGTTCTCCAACTGAGACTCCCTAGGATAACTGGGCTATCTGTATCAGGCTGACAACTGAGTTTACGAGGCGCAGACTTTCCACACAATGTCTGCCTGCTGTCTGTTGGTACAGAAGCAAGCAACACTCTGTCTTCATTGAGGATTTTGCTACCAGTGACTCTAAGGGAAATTATTATTATTAAATTAGTGTGTACACTGGAGGGTAGGAAGCAGTTAAACACACAGCACACAATGACAACTCCCAAGAAGAATGATGTATTTACTGTTAGTGATGGTTAATTTTGTCAGCTTAACATAACACAGAATCATCTGGGAAGTAATCTCAATGAGGAACTCTCTGGATGAAGCTGGCTTGTGTGCATGCTTGTAGGGTACTTTCTTAATTGGGTTAACTGAGATGGAAAGATCTACTCTGATCATCTGTGGGCAGCACCATTTCACAGGTGAGGCCTTGGGCTGAAGGAGGAGGAGCGAGAGCTGAGCGCTCACGCGCATGCATTCAGATATTGTCCTCTGCTCCTGACCGTGGGTGTGATGTGAAGGGCTACATGGACTTCCTGCTGCCTTGACCTCTGCACAGTGAGGGATTGTAACCTCGAATTGTGAGATGAACGAACCCCTTCCCCTGAAATTGTTTATTTCATGGTATTTTAGCACAGCCACAAGAATCAAAACAAAGATATCATTACACCCTTTCAGAGAAGATGCTAAGGTTGAGAAAGATCATACGATCCACCCAGATGATAGAGAAATCAGAATTGAAACAAGAAAGATTTGAGTTCAAAAGTCCACCCCTTCTCTGTGCTGGCTGTGATCTGGCCAATTACCCACCAGATGACTTGGGAGTGAATACTTTCTCAGAATCCTCCATTCCCTGAACACTAAAGCCTTAGAGTGCCCTGAGATCACACGGCATGCTTTGTTCTGACTTTGTCACTCACTGACTGTGTGACACTCTACAAAGTATTAAATGTTCTCTGATTGTTTGTGGATGAGTGAGATGGTAACAAAACCTCCCATGCAGAAAGGCTAACCTCTATAAAACTTTGCACTGGTTGACACAAAGAGACAACATCCCTTTACCCACCCAATATCGCCTGCTTTGCTGCATAGCCCACTGATTTCTGTAATTCTTAAGAGTCCACAGAGGGATGGGCTTTCTAGCCTACATGAGAAGGCCTTTCTTTGCCATGCCTCTTGACTTGGAATGCTCCAAAGTCAGAATTCCCTGCCAGGAACCTCTGTGTGTTTTACCGTGCCCATTCCAGACTACCCCACACTGCACCTCCCAATCCTCCTTTCCTCCCACACCCCAGAATGCCCACCACTGGAAGTCCTCCTGTGCCGCCTGTTTTATGGAGACAGATGCCTCGAGGGGCTGGGTTCCTCCATCCAGTTTCCACTCCTGCCACTTCCTTCACACAAACTGGATTTGTGTTTGTGAGTGTCTGGGGTTGACCACATGCTTCCAGCTCTAACAAGTGATGACAGCGGAAGCAGGAATATTTTAGCTATAAAACCTTGACTGTAAAATTCAACTCCCTACCAGTTTCTACTGAATTCAATCTCTTCTCTAGGCACCTTGAGTGAGTTGTGCAGCCAGTTTCTGTTGGTTTTACGGGAGAATGCTTACACCGGGAGCCTGGCGGATGTGAAGGATGACGAACATGGGCATAGCAAACAGGCTCAGATTAACTTGAATTAAGATGCCTGTGTCTCATACACTGCATTCTGTTCCTCATTCCTTGGGCTCGTAAAGCTTGCATGTAATGTAAGAAGGTAGTTCGTGTACACTAAAAATAAAGGGATTTACTTTCTTCCATGAGGTCCAGAGAGAGAGAGAGGAAGGGAAGGAAGGAGGGGGAGGGGGAGGCGAGACTAGTGTTCAATTACAGATGAGAGACACTGTCCTTGGACTATATCATTAACTGTAATTTCAAAATCCCCTACTGGTTTTTGAGTGGGCCTTAAAACAGTACGCCGACTGCATGGAACTGATCATATAAAATAGGAATTTTGGCATGCCATATTGTTATAAACATTTTCACAGTAAAAAAGAGCCCACTCAGAGTCCTTGCATATTCCATAATGCCACTCTTGTATCTACGCCATATAAAATGATACGTGTGTTAATATGAGAATATATGCACACGTGAGTACATGGGTATAGAACTTCAGTTATGTGAGGTTACAGAAAACCTGCCTTGAACATTTAAGCAAATACTTTTCTTAAATACACAAACATAATTAAACCACTGGATCCGTGACATTCATTCTCAGAAAAAAAAAAAAATTCTATAACAGGTAATCAGACTACAATTAATTGATTCTATTTGGAAAAATCAAACATTCAGTCATTTATTCCCTTAAGAGGTTTTTTAAGCAATTCTAACTCCATCACTCAAGGCATATAGATTCTTTAGAAAAGTTTAGCTGTTTCCATTTTATCTTGAAGTGTTCTGTATCTGTGAATGCTGTCTATCAAGGAAAACAAAGCAGCGTAGACAATAATGTCACGTGTAAAACTCAGGTGCCCTGTTGCTACATGCCGGACAATTTATGTCATCACTATTCCCCCAAACTGAAGGCTAGTGGCTACTGTTTCTCAAGTTCATTTCTGAGGAAGTTTATAGGGGCGGAGTCTCATGGACATTCTAGGACTCAGCAAAAAGCTCTTATGGTGATGATGTTGAGTGAAATAGAAACCCGGACACTTTTTCATCTCCAGAATTATCTAGAACTATCTCTATGCTTTCAAAGCCGAAGTACTTTAAATGCCGCCTTACTCAGTGCGTAGGAGCAGAAGATCACATGCATAAGGACTCAGGCAGCTTTCAGGCAAGGAAATGCTTCTGTACAGAAGCTGCACCTCAGTGGCGATATAAAGCACCCCTCGCCGTTTACCACTGAGATCTCATTAGCTGTAATCAGTGTACTTCAGGAACTACTCCAAGAATTAGTACATTTCAATAAACCTCCAATTCAGTAACCAGTAAAATTATATTCCTCTGCTCCTGAGCAAGGATCAGGACAAACCTGCATCCGCTGCGGTGACGACCAAGACGAAGTGCTCTCTTGCTTCCCGGTCCAGACTCTGGGTCACCCGAAGCTCTCCGCTGGCCGTGAGGGCAAAAGCATTGTCTTCGTTCCCACCAAGCAGAACATAGGAGAGCTGGCTATTCGGTCCTTGATCATCGTCTCTTGCTACCACCTGCAGGGAAGAATAGTCACGTGGCTGCAATGAGTCACCTAACACGTGAAACAAATGAATCAACAGCGGGGTGATGGAGAGGGCATGTGAGAGGGTGCAGGGCTGTTGTTTCAAGGTTTATAATAGAGAGCTGGAGAGCTGGCTCAGTGGTGGAGAGCACAGGCTGCTCCTGCAGAGGGTCCAGGCTCAGGTGCTGGCACCGACACGGTGGCTCCCAACCATCTGTAACTGCGGTTACAGATCCAATGCTCTCCTCTGGCCTCTTTGACACCAGGCACACATGTGGCACACATACACGCATGGGGGTTCAACGCTCGTGCACACGAAAGAAAATAAGTCTAAAGATCTTGTAATTAAATCAGCAAATAATAGCATGTATTAAACATACATATTTGTATAAATCTATACAGAAAACCAATGAATGTGTAGGGTTTGTGGAAGGCTTCCCAAAAATATATAGCACGGTTTTTCTTTTTTGTAAACAGGAAGGCAGAACAGTATTTTTAATGACGTTTTTCTATTTTTTTTTTCTTTTGGTTTTTTGAGACAGGGTTTCCGTGTTGTAACTCTAGTTATCCTGGATTTCACTCTGTGTAGACCAGGCTGGCCTCAAACTCAGAGATCCACCTGCTTCTGCCTCCCAAGTGCTGGGATGAAAGGCGTGCGCCGCCACCGCTCAGCTTAGTTTTCCCAATTTTGACATCATCTTACATGAGAATATTATCCTCATAGTAGAACACAATTTAAAATACTCCAATAAACAATTATGTGCCAAATGAGTACACACAAAGGAAACTACTAAGTCTCAGGTACGATACTCATGAGCGCTGATTTTCAAGGTTTTCTGTATCTGCATCCACCTCCCCCTTGGGAGCAGCAAGAGGCTGGAGGAGGTCCTGAACACAGTTCAAGAAGTTCAGTTTAGTCTGATGCCTTATGGCAGTCCAAGTGTTTATGTATACTGACCTGAAGAATGGTTCTGGGCAGTGTCGCTAAATTTTCAGGGACATTCACAGAATACGGAGACAGCTCAAACACAGGGACGAAATCATTCATGTCAAGTAAAGTGATGGTGACAGTGCAGACATCCGTTCTGGGGCTGCTGCCCCGATCTGTGGCCTGGACAGTTAAAGTATAGGCAGGGGTCGCCTCTCTATCCAAAGACTTAGCCACTGTGATGGCCCCTGTCACCGAGTCGATCCTGAACTCCTGATGTGTGTTTCCACCCACGATGCCGTATCGAACCTGCCCATTGGTGCCTTCATCGCTGTCCTCTGCAGACACTTGGATTATATCTGTACCGGTAAGGATGTTCTCCTTAATCTGCACTCTGTACGCAGCCTGATCAAAAACGGGATTATTATCATTGATGTCGAGGACCATAACCACAACCTCTGTAGAGGACGACAGTGGTGGTTGCCCTTTGTCTGTGGCTACCACCGTCAGGCTGTAATTGGAAACTTCCTCTCTGTCCAGCTCTCCAGTGAGACGCACCTCCCCATCAATGGTCCCAATGCTGAACTTGTTTCCCAATGGGTTCAGGAGAGTGTATTCAATGTAGCTGTTGGGGCCACTGTCTGGGTCTGTCGCTTGAGCCTTGAAGACAACAGTATCAATAGGTGTGTTTTCTGGAACATATGTCAACTTGGGGGAAAGAAACGTGGGTGGGTTATCATTGACATCTAACAAGATGATGGAGACTTGGGCTGTGCTTGTAAACCTGGAGGCAGGAGGCTGTGGTGAGTCATGGACCTGAATGACCAGGTTGTAGAAGGATTGGCTTTCCCGGTCCAAAGCCTTGAGGGTTTTGAGGACTCCATGCTTATCCACTGCGAACTGCCCCAGGCTGTCACCTGAAGTGATGCTGTAGGACAGCTGAGAGTTGACACCTAGAAGCGGAAGAGGAAGAGTTAAGCATATCGCACAATGATGAGCGTGGTCTAAGTCACACCAATGGTTCTGACGCGTACTAGCGCATTTCTGATGCTTTATCCACAATAATTATTTTCTCAGTGATTCCACATGAATCATTTGAAGTGGTTGTGAATGCTTTACTACAGCTAAATACGCTTAGTAAATACTGCATACATGACAAACTTCTAATCTGAAAGGCATTTACAATCTGGTGTACAAATGATCCATGTAGTCCATGTTATTTACTGCAACGTTGAATTGTTGAATTACCAAAATGAAGAGGAGGAAAAAGTTCCAGAGAGCAGATATTTTTCTAAACTTTTCTTCGTTTCTATCACATAACTCCCTGGAGCCCAACACTATGAATGCCACTCTCTATATTATTAGCTAAACATTTATAACTTCAGTAATTTATTGAGGCCGACACTAGTTTTCAGAGAAGGCTAATAAAATGTTCTGATGTTGGACATTAGTCATGGATGCTTACAGTCTCCTTTTACATTTCTTGTCAGAACTAATAAATACTTTTTATTCCTATTAAGCATCTGGCAAAGGAATGGCCTTTAAGGAAATAGCCCCTCTCAAGGTTTATGTACATTCAAACGTTTGAAAACATATTCCTTAAAGGAACTCTTAACAATAAAGTTATACAGGAAAGTCTGCGAGCAGAAGGGTCCATGCTGTCACTGCCTGTGTTTATATAACATCTTTTTTTGTCCCTAAGATATATCACTTTTCAATTTTAAAACTCAATCTGCTCGTTTTTAATGGTTGCAGAATAGTTATAGCAAAGATGGTAAGGAGAGTATATTTGTCATTGTTTTACTAAAGCACTGAAAGGTAGTTCTACCTAAGTAACAAAAACAGAAAGAACTCAGCTTGTCTGCCTCTGAACAGTACAGTCACAACTAGGTCACAACAACACCCATGTCCTCCCATCTTATTGTAAGAAGATTTCAACTAGTTAGTGTTCTGCGTCCTACCTATCAGAAACAATGTCTGTTCTTTGCCAAGAGTTTTCTAAAAAGTTTACTATCTTGTAAGAAACAGTCCCCAGGAGTCTGTGAACATTTGAATACACGTTTGCTTTTCACTTCTTTTTAATCTCAAGTTCCCTCTCAGGCAAATTATCCAAGTAATAGAATTTTCTTCTCCAATGTGGTCCTGTTACTCTGTCTCTGTGACCTGAGGATCTCTCTCTAGGCCCCTTTTCCCCACATGCTGACACCAAGGGAACATGTTTAGAAGGCAAAGTTAGGCACCGATGTACTGATCTAAAATCTCCTGTGTGAATTTTAATGCACGGATCTTTGGAGACAGACACTACACCTGCGGTATTCATCTGAGCAGTTTACTAAATACAGCTCATAGACGAATGAAGCAGAAGTTATAAGCCTAGGATCATGAGCACCAGGGAAAATGGGAACCACCAAAGCTGAAGGGTCACACATCAATCCATCTGCAGGAGAGAAAGGATTGAAGACCCAGATTGGACAAGATTAGGTGGGTGCTTCACCTCGTCTTACATCTGCCCAGGCTTGGAAAAAGTTCCACCTACACAAATACATATTTTCAAATCAGGTTGATTATGTTAGGGACTGATTATTTTACATAAAGTGTATTTTTGTAAGTACATTTTCTGGGTCTCCTAATATAAAGGCCAGAAGCCAATGTCATATCCTTGTTCTCTGTGAAAAACTCACAGCCACCAAAACACAGGAGTCAAAGCAAACCAAAGAATCTCATGAAACACTTAGTTCTGTGTGGGCATACTAAATGGTTCACAGCCAAGCTTGACGTAAATTAGAAACACTTTGACATTCTACAGGATGTATGGATACACACAAATCAGCTGTACTGAGCATCCTTGTCCCTCCTGGAAGTTCCTTCCTTGAGTAATTGTTAAACTGCTGAGGAGAAAGAGAGCAGGTCACAAGCCTGCAGCCTAGCAGAGAGCAAAATGGCCCCGTTTATGAGAGAAAGATGTGATAAGATAGTTCTGCCAGGGAACTGATAGATGTGAACCTTTAATTATCACTATGAATATTTGTATTTAATTAGTAATCACGAGTAAATGACATAGGGACATTTTAAATAAACTAGAGACAACTATGATCTTCAAAACAACAAAAGTAGCCATTCTCTCACCAAATAGTATAAGGCGAGAAATGGGTCTTATCTCAGAACTGGAATCAACAGACAGTGAAAACACTGAATTGCACTTTTAAAAGGAGCTGTTTCCCTCCTAAGAGTCTAGTTAATAAAGTAACCTTACCCTTGAAGTCTAAACCTAGAAAATGCACATGGGCCCACAGAGACTGAGAACCTCCTCTCAACACTGGCCCTGTCTGGAAAATTATGAAGATCCAAGTATTTTCTCCCCTGCTGTTGGCATCAAGTAAGTAAATACGACAGTAAGACAGTAAGAGAGTAATTGCATTCTTTTTAAATTTTGAGTAAAATGTTCAAGTTTTTATTTAGTGAGTGTTTACAATCCAGCAGAGAACTACACTGAATATGGGTTGTTTTTCAAACCATTCAAGCTCAACCTTGCTGAAAATCATGTAGTTCCCCTCCTGTCTTGGGAGTTTAATTGATGTGAGAGTTGCGCTGGTGCACTAAAATGTGTACATGTGTCTGTGTGGCAAGGGTGTGTGCAGAGGTGTGGATCACATATGTGCACGGTTGACAGTAGACATATAGTATTGGTATTTGGTGTATATTTTATTCTCAAGACCTTTACATAATGTAAAACATTATGTAAATGTATAAAATATAAGTAATGAAACACATTTTGAAACAATAATCTTAGCTGCATTATGAATGCGTGCATTTAGCCACAATCTATAAATGTTGTCTTATGAAGGGCTAATATTTGCTTGCGTGTGACATTGCCAAGAAACACAGTTTTGACTGGGTCACCACTCATCTTCATGGAACACTTCCAACAAGGTCATCAGGGAAATGGACTATGAAGCTGGGCCCTCATCCAGTCTACAGCATGCACCAAGGTCACAGTCATTCAGAAAAGTGACAGTTGTGTCACCATCCAAACTTATGACCACAAGGCCTCAAGTGTCCATGTTTTCCAGAATGGTAAGAACATAGTAATCTGACATATCATCATGATATTCTATGCTATAACTGTTGTTCCATACAATACTTTCTAATTATATACAAACACACATTGAAATCAATAAAGCTATGACTTATGAATTTTGAGATTATGTAATTGAAAGTGTTAAAGTTTAAACTCTGAGTATGTGTGCAGACAACACAAAATGTTAAAGTCACTCTCCTAGAACATCTATTTATGTGGAAGGAGGCAATTTTACCCACAGGGAACTTTTTGAGCAGAGATTTAAATAAATCTTTTAACTTTCGGTGTTTCACTAACATTGCTCATAGATACACAGGAAGTGCTCAGTGTGATTGTGTTAGTGTTCTTATAAACAAGGTCACTCTTATCATTATCCTCCAAATCCAGAAGGAATAGGAACTGTGTCCTCTATTTTAAGTCAAGGTGCAGGAAATGACACTGATAAAAGTATTCAGGCTGAACAATGGCTAAATGTAGTTTGAACCTTTTACAATTTTAACCAGCACAATTAAAGGGGAAAACGCCCTGGAAGGGGGAAAATAAAAAGACTTGGTGCCTACAGTTACTATATGACTGCATGTACAGGAATCATTTCTGTGAGTTTTTGAAAAATTAAAGTACACTCCTTTTAATCATTTTCACATTCCTTTACATTTAATGTTCTGAGGGTAAATGCGATTTGCTCTAGAGCATACACTGGTCTTTAACAGATTATAACCTCTTTAGCATAAAAAGTTAACCCCAGGACTGTGGTTATGACTCTGGCAGTAAAGTGCTTGGCCCTGCAAGCATGAGGCCCTGTGTTCAATCCCCAGAACTAACATAAAAATGCCAGGCATGGTGGTATACGCTTGTAGCCATAGATGGAATCATAGGGATCCATGGCCATGCAGACAAGCACATTCACCAAGTTTCAGGCCAGTAGGAGACTCTGTTTCACAAAACAAGGGGCACAGTGCCTGCAGAATGGCACCAATGCTGAGCTCTGTCTTCTGTGCATGCAAACACATACAGGCCTGTACCTGCACAAACACATGCACACATATATACACATGCTGAGCATATCCACAAGAACAAATGACTCAAGGCTGTGTGCATGACATTGCACATATTCCATATTCATGGTTTGGAATAGGGTTAGGCAGAATAAATAAAAGTGACGTAATTATTGCAAAGGTCTTGAGTACAGATCCTAGCACCTAGCTCAGGCAGCTCACAAATGTATGTGGGATCTAATACCTCTGGCCTCTGGGGGTACTTCCACATATGTGCAATACACACACGCAGACACACACACACACACACACACACACACAAAAATAAAATAAATCTTTTTTTAAATCTTTAATTTTATTATATTCTGTAAGCTAAGCAAATCCCAGCCTTCCTGGTCAAAGAAAACATGAATGCTTGCCAAAATATTATCACATTTTTCATCTAATAATATCTAATTGTATTATTCATATAAAGTATTTTTTTGTTAAGACTTTTTTCTCTTTTAGCTTTGAAATTTTACTCTTTCAAAGTTTAAGTAATATTTGGGTGGGCAAGATGGCCAAACAGAGTAAGGTGCTTGCTGGGAAGGCTGGTGACCTGAATTCCATCCCAGCTCCCACACAGTGGAAGGAGAAAAGCAACTTTGCAAGTTGTCCTCCATAAACATACCAGAGCACGTGCATCCACACACTCACACAAGATAAGTAAATATAATAAAAATTAAGTTTAAAAGTTTGGGTGATATATTCATATACATACTTGTGTGTGTGTGTGTGTGCATGTGCGTGTATAAAATATTTTTACCTAACACAAACTAAGAATGATTCTTTACTCTGACCACTAAATTACTAACTAAAATGCTGCTAAAACATTTAGGGCAAAAACCAAAGAGAAGATTTATAAAGTATATAAACTTTAACCAATTGTGTGATTATTATAAAAAAGCCACATGACAAATTGCTTGATTTTTTTTTAAATCCTCTACAGTCATATAGAAACTCAAATTTCCACCTTTAGATATGTGTTTCTAGAATATCATCCATAAACAAATATGAATAAGTAATATAGTTAATAAAATAATAGCAATATTGAATGCATATAAAATAAAGTCTATTTTAACAGAGTTTTTAAGTACATCGCAGAAACAGCATACCGTCATCTGCGTCGGTGACGTTAAACACAAGCACAGTGGATCCAAGAGGCAGATTTTCCATTAAGGATGTGCTGTAGGAGCTCATGCCGAAGACAGGTGGGTTGTCGTTGACATCGAGGATGTTGAAGTAAGCTCGGATGGTGGTGAACTGCCCCCCACCATCCTCAGCACGGACTGTGAGTATGTAGTACTGTTGTGTTTCATAATCCAGGGCTCGAGTCAAGTTGAAGACGCCAGTAATTGGATTCAGGAAAAACACACCATCCCCATCATCTTCATCCACCACATATGTGATTTCTCCATTCACACCAGAGTCATCATCAGTTGCTAATAGAGCTGCCACCAGAGAACCTGCCAGAATGGCAAACCAAGTTTAAAATTTGTGGAACAAGGGGTATTGAGTTATTTCCAAAGGTATAGACTGAGATCAAGAATGTGTTTTTACAGACAAGTATTTTAAATAGATGGCTTTTGTGAAACAGGGCGTATAGTATCCCACTGACTTCTAGACTGACACCCTCATTCCATAAACCAGAACTCTGTGACCGTGGCAGACTCTCCATGAAGCTCAGGCTTTAATACAAGGATTATTGGAGAAATAATCTTACCTCTGACATTGTTTCAAACAGTGCTACCTAGTGGTAAATTTACCAATAAGTCAATGCATAATTATTGGCACCCATAGATAGTGTGGGGAACTGGGATTCCAAGCAGCATTGTAGGTGTCCCGGAGCTGGCAGTCTAGGGGTCCAGTGGTCACTACTGTAGTTAGCACAGGAAATAAATGTGCCAAGAAATTAAGGACTGAGCAAATCATCTCAGGAAGTGAGGGGAAAACTGTCAGGAGACATTACTTTGGAATCACTTCTATCCAATTCTCCTCGTGGCCTCGGCTGTCCTGTAACTCCCTCTGAAGGCCTGGCTGGACTCAAAGTCAGAGATTCCCCCAGAACCCTGCACCCTGCTCCCTGACCCCTGCCTCTGCCTCCCAAATGCCAAAATTAAGCATGTATACTACCATGCCTGGCTGCACTTGGTTTTTGCAGAGAGCAACACAATGTAGCCCAGACTGGCCTCTACTTCCCAGTCATTTTCCTTCCATGCCTCCTGAGTGCTAGGATCACAGGCGTAAGCTGTCACACCCTGCTCCACTTTTATCTTCTAAATAAATATTTCATGAAAACTAACTTTTATTGTTTCCATTTTACAGAGAAAAAAAAGTTAAGTTGCCTGGTCACATAGCTAATAAGGGCTAAAATCAGGAAATACAGCTTTTCACATACTTTTCTTGGCTTCAGACATTTTTAAAGAAGGAAAAGAGAATGGAACTGGTTGTCATGAAAGCTGATGCTTTCAGAGACAGTCATGTACACAGTTATTAAACATATACTTACCTTGCCTCATCTGCTCTATTAGTAATTAGTAATGGGCTCATATTAGTAATCTTCTTGAGAATTAGACAAAAGATTATAAATTCAATGTATATATTTTTATAACTGGGGGTCAATGTGTGGCAAATGCTACTCACTACTTTAAACAACCAGGAGATTCCATCCTTACTGTTAAAGGTGGCTCCTGCAAAATCACATCTCAGGGCATTTTACCTACCAGGAGTTGTATCTTCTGGGATGTCAAAAGAGTACACAGGCCTGGAGAATTTGGGGGTGTGGTCATTCACATCGCTGATGGTGATGTTTATCCTCATGTCTGAGGACTGAAGGCCATCATCTGCACGAACCAGCAACGAGTACTTGGACCTGTGTTCCCTGTCCAGCCTCTTGGTAGCTATCAGGTCTCCAGATTCAGGGTCAATTCGGAAGCTGTCATCAGCACCGCTAATGAGAGCATACGTGACCAGAGCATTTGCACCCTGAGGGGAAAGACCAGGCACGTGAATTGCTGGAGTCCAGAGCATTGCTTCCTGTTGCTTTCTGTGAGCATGTATTTGACGAAAGGCGGCTTTGGGGCTTTAACTGAGTAGAACTATAAAATTTCAAAATCCAGAAAAGATAAACGTAACTAAGGAGGGAAGGATTTGTGCCCTGAAAATTAAACTTGAGGAAATCAGACCCTCATTGTCTGTGGGGGCAATGCAATGGAAACAATAAAAGACTCTTGAAAGAAAATATACACACACACACACACACACACACACACACACCCGAAAATAGATTGATTTAGTATTACTCCTGATATTCATGCAAAGGATCTGAAATTATTATTTCAAAAAGAGAGCAACAGTTGCCTGTTTATCCCAGTACTGTTCACCACTGTCAAGGTTTGGCAATGACTTAGGCCCTAAGTGGAGGACCCAAAAAGGGGTGAGGTCTACATCTGCCAACCACATTAGTTCTGAAAAGGAAATCCTTTCACTCGTGAGAGCTTAAAGATGTCACTCACAGAAGATGGAGGTCACATGATACCAGTTAACATGAGCCATCGGAAGGAATGAGCTCAAGGAACTGTTGAGTACCGTGTTGTTTCCTGAGACTGGGGTGGGGGTAAGGAATTGCTGGGCACTACCATCCTTAGAGAGGGAGACACTAGACAGAGATCCAGCTGTCATACACCCAGTCCCGCTGCATGGATCAGTTTGGGTTCAAAACCCCATCAGCCAGACTCAGTTCATGCTCCCCTGGTGCTGTACTGGAACGGTAAATAACGCCAAGTGCTAAATGGAGGGGCTTTGGATAAATGAAGAGCCAAGAAGAGAGAAGGGCTGTTCTGGGTTGCTTTTGTGGGTAAGATACAATGGAAAGAGGGCAAGGGTACTGAGTATCACCGAGTGTGGTGCCTTGAGAAATGTCTTGAATGGAAGCAAACTCTCAAAGGGAAAGTGAAAAGGGCGATTAGGAAAGCTTGGAGAGTTTCTATTCTATCACGAAACAAATGGTCGAGATAAAATGTTAAGATATATTTTGGGAAGCGTCAAAGGTAGCACAGACTGTCTTGAATCCCGAAGCCTTGAAATCTGATTCTGTTTTACTGGGAAGCAAATGTCGATAGACAGACAGGTAGAGAGACTGGGGGAGCCGGGGATGCTGATACAGATATGCTATAGATGCTACGAATTGGCCTACAGTGAGAGCCCAAGAAGAAGACAGTGACTAGGATGTGAGCCACAGAATTGGCATTCCTTTACCCAAAAACTAAGTGAAATGGCTTCATGACTAAGGACAGATTCAGAGAAAATAGTTATTCTGGCAATCAGAGATTGAGAATGGCATCCAAGAAGATCATGGTGGGGGGAGGGCGGGGAGGGAGCTGGGGAGTGGGGAGTGGAAGTTCCTAAATGTGAAAATTTAAATTAGAATACAGGAGAAAAAAAGAGCAGGCCCAAGACTGAGCAGCTGTTATTCAAGAGCAGAGTTCATTGATCTGTGACGGACAGAAGGTGAGGAGGGGGTAAACAGGGGGGTCAAGTGGCCTCAGGTCAACGCAGAGGCCAGGCTAGCAAAATTCAAAAGCAAAGAGGTTGTGGAAAGTTAAAGACCATGTGAATTTGCCAGTGTAGGCACTGAGCACTGAGCATCTCGTAAGTACGCTGCTGTCCTCTGACACTAAAATGCAGGCTGAGTTGCAAAATCTTAGCCGTGTGCCTTGTGCCAGAAGTGCTACGTGCACACTGTACACGTTAGGGTGCCATCCTGGGGGCTCCTTCTTAGTCTGAATCCCGCTCCAGTGTTTGCCGTGTCTCACTGTCTCACTGGGCCACACACTGGACCTCTCTCTGACTAAACATCCTTGTATACATAAGTGGGATCACATGGTTACCTGCCAAACAGGGCTGCTTTGAAGATTAAATCGGTTAACTCCTCTTTTAAAAATTAGAGGGATCCTTAAGAAACTGAGGATGTACGAAAATGGTAGCTGATGATATTCGTCAGGTTTTAAGAGAAGTATTTGATGATATGGTAGTCTATAAGCAAGTTTAATCTGGATACAAGAGTCCCCATTATCCTACAGAAAGTGGCGTCTAATGTGCTGTTATACCACCAACCCTGACTCCAATGTGTAAGTATCGTGGGAGTTCTTGAATTTGCAAACTTGTTTTGATTGAAATACAGCTCTCAGAAACAAACTTGTCTTCTCTTATTGTTTCTGTATAGAAATTTATTCATTAAAACATTCAAAGAATGTGTTCAGAAAAAGTGTGTTCTGTGGGAACAAAAAGCTGTCTGACTGGGCTACAGACTGGAAGCTCTTACACATCTTTTCTGTTAGATGTTTTGATGTTCTTATTGTGTGCACTTATATTTTCATGTGGAGATACGGCCTTCAACAGCATGAGGCAAAAACACCCTGATCTGAAACTTCAGTTGAGCGGTCCTCACGAGGCATTTGATACTGTATTCCCAAATCCAGTCATAGGATGTAATAGCGTGCCTCAAAACCTCCCCCAACTTAATAAGGGAAGGCCTGAGTCTGACACATTCTCTTTGTGTGTTCACCTGTATCTAACATATTCACTGTAATTTCACGGTTGGAAAAAAAAAAAAACTGTGGAAAAAACATATTTGACTGCTGATCTAACCAAACTCCTGACTATTCTATTTCACAAAGAACCCCACTACTCTAGTGGACCCGTGGCCACAGGGTAACAGCTATACTCCATTCTGAACCATCCAAATGATATCGACTAAGAAGCTAAGAGAATTGGAAGAAACAGGAACACTTTGAAGCCATTATACAAGTGCCTCCACACTTAGAAAAGCCCCATCTACAAAATGACTCAAGACAATAAACAATGTTCTTCGAATGGTAATCGTTCTCCTGAAAGGAAGTGAAGACCGTGTCCATACAGCGATCTGTTCCCCTCCAGAATCAGCTGGTGCTATTTACTTGTGAGCAGCTGAAATGCCTGGCTGAGAGCTGTGGTTAAAGAGGAGGTTTTGCAAAGTCTGTTTGTTTAATATCCCAGTCCTGTCAAGTGGGGGCCACACCGTGAAAGCACTACCCATGAGCAGCTGGAGGCAGAGACCATCGGAGGATTCCAGGGTAAATAACAATAGTGTATAATTGAGTTTTCCAACCTGAAGTGTTTTCAAAAACTGACCTTCAAATGTTCTGGGCTTCCTTAGCATATAGACCTTGTGCCTGGAGAATGTGGCCTTCTGACACTGATACCTTTACTCAGTACCCTGCAGTTTCTCTAAAACATGACAATTTCTCAGTTATATTAATTTTTTAAAAATGTATAGAGTATAAAACGATGAGTCGATAAAATTTTCCAGCAGCATTTACATGCTCAGAGCCTTGAAAGATGCCTGTTTCTCCCCAGCAACTTTCTGTGTCTCTGTAGAGTAAAGGAGGCACCTTTCATTTCAACACAGTTCTTCATCAAAGCAGATGAAGAAAGAACAACATAGCCAGGACCTCAAAGGACAGGAAGCATTCAAATGAGCTGTTTCCACTCCAATTAAGAGGTGAGGAGCTGAGAAAGCAAAGTCCATAGACCCGGGGGTTATCAAAAATTATTAACATTAATGTATCATAAACAACGCAGACAGAGGAAAAAGACAAATCTCTGAATCCTATAGTGAGCTGTGTGTCTGTTCTGCTTGATAAAGGGTCCAAGAAATGCTGGTTCCCCACAAGAACTGAAATGCAATGTTCTGAGGAAAACCCCTCTTACTTAGGAAAGGGTGTTCTGAAGGAGGGAGGAACCCCAATGGGCTTCATCTTGTAAAAAATTTAAGAACAGTTCTAAAACTGCTGAAAACAGGTTTCAGATTTCTGGTAGGTTTATTGATCTAATCTCTCTGGTACACCCTGCTTTTCTACAACCCGACACACAGCCCTTGCAGCCTCGAGACACCCCAGTCTTCTCTCCCTGCTGTTCTCTCTTCTGCCTTAACTTGCTGACAAGTGTTCCCCCCTCTGCCTGTCTATTCCTGCCACCCTGCCTAGCCCTGAACAGGCTGCTTACACGCTCTACATCTTTACATGCCATGTCTTTGTAAAGTAGGATGTCTACATGATCACACTTGCATGCTTACTTAAGAATTAAATCTAAAAACCAGCTTTCAGAAAAAAAAAAAAAATAGACCAAGATGCATGCAAACCATTTTGGGTGTAAATACCTAGAGATAGAAGGAACCTCCCACCCCTCCTTAAATGTCATTGTGATTACAAGCATATCTTCAAAAGCTTGACGGCGGTTGGGCATGAGCCATGCACACTCTGCATTCTCAGGCACAGCAAAGCCACAAAAGAAGCATACCATGCATACAACATGGCACTCATGTCAGCAGCGTGTGCTCTAGAAAGGGGAGTGTAAGCATAATCATCTCAAGGCAACAGTTACCAGCGGATCTAATAGTCCCAAGGGAACAGTTCTTAGGAGAGTTGCACGCTGATTAAAACAATCAAATTTCCACATACGATTTATTTGTAATACACTATAATTTGGGTTGAGCAATCCCATTTCAATCATAAAATTCCACAGAGTCAGCATCCATACCACTAAGATAGTTATTAAAATGGACATAGCTATTGTTATGTTCAAACAAATGAGTTTTATTTCTCTCTTTCTAAACTGCAATTACAGCCATTCAGCACTGATTGCCTTCCATCAACTGCATGATATTCATGTTTATATTATATTCAAATTGGAGTTCATGAAATTTCATATATGGATATAGCTAAATCTAATACATCAGTGATGGGCCTCAATAAAGTAAAATACTTACTAAACTATGTCAGATGTTACGTGTGAATCAACAGTACATGTGTTCAGACTCACAACTGCCAATGATCACTGACCTGGGAATCAGTATTAGCATTTCTCTATACAAAACGAAATAGCAGGCACTGAAAAGAAAAACATCAAATGCTTTCTGGAAGAAAACTACAATTACCTAAAAATGTATGCTCTTTTCTCTCCCTCTTTACTAATTTTTGCAAAATGAATCATGACTAGGCTATTATATTTCTAAATTAGCTGTTATGACTAGTCTGTTATTTATTTATTTACTTACTATTTTTTATTTACGTGTTTTTGAAACAGGGCCTCACTGTTTGGTCCTGGCAGACGAGCACAGAGATTCCCCTGCCTCTGCCTCCGGGTTAAAAGTGTGTGCCACCGCATGCAGCCTTGTTCCGCCTACTTATTGGATGTTAAAAAAAAAAATCTATAAACCATTAAATCTTAAACCAAAAAACAAAAGAAAATAGATGTTCAGAGATTCCTGGTGTTGAGGAGGAAAAGCCAGCTCTGGGTGAGGTTTGACAAAGGGATGGTGGGTGGGTGTTCTGGTGTTTAGGAAGGTTGCCTTTTCCCCTCAAGAGCAGAGCATTAATTAAACCTTTCCCTCGGAAGGAAAGAGGAAACAAGCAAGGAGCTTTCATGGGAGGAAATTTAAATTGATTATATAGCCATGCCACTGTGTGTCTACACTTGCAATAAATTATAGAGGAAGACAATCTGTCTTGTGTCTAAATTTCACATTTGTGGATAAGTATGAAACTTGTTTATTACAATAAGTTGAAAAACTCATTAGTTTTTCTTCAATGAGAACCTTAAATAGATATTACAAAATTTTAGATTGTGTAGACGTAAATAAATATAAAAATATGTAGCAAAAGGCTTTCAAGGTTATCTTAAGTATTGCTAGCTTTAAATCATTTGTTTTTTCCAATCACAAATAAAGTAAAGATAATTCTTGGCTGCTGTAAAGATACATTTCAGATGCCTTTATTTAAAAAAAAAAAAAAGATTCAGCCAAGAAATCTAAACTCTAAAGGACAAACAATTGAGCTATGAATCGCTGATCAGAAAAGAGCCCCTGACTGACCTTATCTCTTACCATTGTTTTATTTTACTTGTGTTGCGGGGTAAGTATGGGCTTGTGTGAGGACAGGTGTGTGAGAATGGATGTGGAGGTCAGGGGTCAACTTAAGAGTTTCTCAGGGGTTACCCAACTTACTTTCTAAAAGAGTTTTTGTCATTCTCTCTCTCCCTCTCTCTCTCTCCCTCTCTCTCTACCTCTCTCTCTCTCTCCCCCTCTTTCCCCTCCCCCACTCCCGTGTGTGTGTGTGTGTGTGTGTGTGTGTGTGTGTGTGTGTGTGTGTGTACACGTACACATCAATTCAGTGTCCACACACGTTAAAAGAGTATGTTGGATGCCCTGGAGCTAGAGTTGCAGGCAGTTGTGAGCCGCCCAAGGTGGGTGCTGAGAACTGAATCTGGGTCTTCTGAAAGAGCAGCCAATGCTCTTGACTGCTGAGCCATCTCGGCAGCCCCAGCTTGTTTTCTGAGACAAGGTCTATCATTGAGACCACCGGCTCACCAAATAGGCTAGATGGGGTAGCCAGACAGCCTCAGAGATCCTCCTGCCTCAGCTTCTCCAGTGCTGGGTTTACAAGCTAGTATTACAGCACCCAGCTTTTTAATGAAGATGAAGAGATCTGGTCTTTACATTTGTGAAACTTTACAGACTGAGCATATCCCACTCTCTATCACAGTCTGAACATGCTAATAGACGCTCTCTGGGAAAGAACACAGAATTTGTCCCAGCATGCACTTGAGATTCTGTAAGTCATTGCTATTACAGATTCTAAAGATATGAGTTACCTCGTCAGCATCCAAGGCAGTCAGCTGCATAATCTTAGAGCCATCCCCAATGTTCTCTTCCACAGTGAGATCCAGAGTGTCTGTTGGAAACACTGGTGGGTTGTCGTTGATATCTTGAAGTGTTATTTCTACCTACAAAGAAAAAGAAAGTAAGACAGTACATGAGTGCTCTACCTGAAATGCAGACCAGGAGTTCATCCAACTATCCTTCCCAAAAGGAATAAAAATAAAATAAAATATATTAAAAAAAAACACCCAGAAAGCAGCACTCCTTGATGGAAGGTTATAAAATAGTCATAGGAATACATAAGACCAAGCATCTGACTTGATGGTAAATGACTTTAAATGGTCACAGTGGGATTCAGACTGGAAAATGTCCCCTGTAAGCTGTCACTGCTACATCTAGTGAAGGTCTCCCAAGACTAAGGAGCATCTAGCTTCCAACCACGATGCCAGCTGACACTGGGGAGATGCTATAAACAGTCTTTGCCTGAAATATTTGCACAGTGGCAACTAACACCTGTGAGAAGTAAAAACATTTGCACGTTGCTTTAAGAAACACTTGCAATTTCTCCACGTGTCTCATTCAGCCAGCAAGGATATGCCTGTTTCTCATAGAATCCTAATTCTGTGAGAAGCCACTGTTATTAGCTCTATTGTGAAGACCCTATCAGAACCAGGGGTGAAGATGAGGAATAATGAGAGAGGGGCCAACCAGGGTGGGGTATAGTTTCTCCCAAGGGACACAAGAAAGGGGAAGAGAACAGAAGGTGGGTACAACGTCACTCTCTAACCGAAAATATTGGGGAAATACAAGTGGATTCGACAAATACGTGGATGAGCAATTGATAAAAGCAGAAAATACCTAGAATTGAATACTTAGCAACTGCTGTGAGTCTCTCCCCAGCTGTAGCGGAAGAGATTTGCTCACCAGCAAACGGCTCGACCTTGTCCAGGCAAAGGCCATTGAGGCCAGCAGAAACCTGCTGCTTCTCTCTCCACCAGCAACAGCATGCCCTACAGCGTCTGAGCAGAGTTCCATGGCTCCTATATATGCACCTGAGAGGCAACCCCGCATCCACCCAGACTTACAAACGTTGTGGCTTTACAAGCAGATTAGACTCTGCCCCTCGCTGGCTGAACCTGAACATTTCATTTCTCTGGACCCCAGTCTCTCAACTCAGCTTCACGGCTCTATGTAGGGAAGCTTTGAGATACACACACACTTCCATGAACACTCTCATGTGGCTGAAGACTTCAGGGGTTGGCCCTTACCATCCACCTTGTTTGAGATGAGGTCTCTTATTCACCACTGCAGACTCCAGGCCTGCTAGGTCACCGGGCGTTCTCCTGTCTCTACCTCCCATCTGATCGTAGGGAATCTGGTGATACAGGCATGCTACAGTGTTCTACTTTACATGGCTTCTGGGGGTTCAGACATGGGCCTTCCCACTAGCATATCAGGTGCTCTGCCCACCGAAACTTCTCCTCAAACCCACAGAACAGCTAGTGCACAACCAGCTGCTGGCAGCAGATCTCAGCTCCACAGTGGCTCTTGGTTTGTCTTTTAAGGGAACATAGTGAAAATATTTTTCAACATGCATTCTCTTCATTCAGGAATCTAAGGAACTATTTTAATGTTCTAGATAAACCACTAGTAATAATCGTTTCATCTAAAAACTGATCATATTTACACAGAAAGGGGTCTTTAAAATTATAGTGTTAACTGTGCTTTCAGAATACCCTTGCTAAAATTTCAGTGTTTGATTTCTGTGTCGTATGTGATATTTTCAAACAAACCGTTGCACATCTTCATCCATACATAGGGCAGAAACTGCTGACATAGGAACCACGCCAGTGAGCCAAGCATAGTTCCTTCTGTACTCACTGAGAGAAAAGACTGGGACAATGTAAAAAGACAGTTCAAAAACTTCCCCAGGGTTGGGAGACAAACCTCAATGACCCAAGATATCAACAGTAGGTTTCCAGTGGTGGTGGTGGGGGGGGGAGGTAATTAATGTTTCAATCTGCATGTACGTCTATAAGCACATTTCATCTTTTCCCTGAAAGGAACAGTGTAGTGTCACATTTTCGTCTGTGATGTTTGTGGCTAACACACGCCCAGTACTCAACAGATTCCAGAATGCTGAATTGTAAATGTGTGAGTGAGCATATCACAGGCAAAGCAGTCCCAATCCCAGAGGAGGATAATTTGTACATGTGTGAAAATGTATTTATAGCGTGGCTATATTTTTTTCAAATATAACTCACTGTATTTGTTGGATACACACAGGTTTTCACGGCAACACACTGCTCTGTATGGCTTGTGACTGACACGTGCTGTACAGTTCTTGTCACTCCTAAGCCCAGGACCTTTACTACTTCACACCTGGCTTCTGTGAAGGGTGCTTGTGTACACACGTAACCTAATACAATGTGTGTCGTATGTGCTAGCTAGTTTGTTATAACCATCAAAATACAGACACCTGTTACCCAGTTCATGCATGTAAGGCATCTGGATAGAGCAGGAACCGGAAGCCTGTTTCAGTCTTTGCCTCCCATTTGCCTTTGCAAAGTGATTCTCAAGGGGTAGAGAAAATGTGCTGTGATCTTTGTAAGACTGTAGGATGCGTAGCACACTGCAAGTTCCAAGATTCATTCCTTTGTAATCTGTATTAATATTTAAGAAATCAGAAGGACCATCACGTTTGCTTCCTTTATTTTACAGAGAGTGTGAGCCAAGGCATTGAAATGTCAAGTGGTTTATCTAAGAAAAACAATTCTAGGCTGCACTGGGTTGGCTCCCCTGGAAATCCGCTGCTTCTAGATTTGGGAATATTTGTAAGACGATATTGACACATTTGGGGTAAGAAACCCAGGTCTAAATATCACAATCACTTTTGTTTCATATGTACCTTCTACACACAGCCAAAGGTGATTTATGACATATTTTGATTGTGTCTGTGTCTTGACTGCTTCCCAGAGGCAAGTGTGGAATTTTCCATTGGTGGCAACATTTTCAGGTTCCAAACACTATGTATTTTGAAGTATTTTAGATTGTCAGAGTAGAGACAGTCAGCCTGTCACTGAGACTCTCCAGTTCTCAAAACTGTTACCATCATCCAAAATAGTGACTTCTAAATTCTGGGATTTGGAGAGGACAAATCTGTGTTGTTCATATTTACAGCCCACCCATGCCTAACAGAATCTTTTAGAGACACGTCATTAGAGAAAACCTGGTTTTATATTTTTTGCAACAGTGAATTATTACTGGAACGTGTACAGTATGTTGATTGAAGCTGTCCTCTACACAGTGATCTAGAACCACCCCAATCCTGTTGCGTTCCTAGCTCTTTCGTACCCCTCTGGCCATCAAGAATGGCATTAAATGCACTGTTATAATTTATTGGTACGATATTCATTAACAGAGCTTGAGACAAACATGGTGATGACGTGTGCAGAAGGGGTTCCATTTGAGAGAGCACGTGGAACCCTCAGCCCAACACAACGGAGGCTGCCAAGCTGAGCAGCACAGGGCCCTTCCTCTGAGCATTGCCCACAGCAGGCCACACACTGTCACTTCAGTGACACTTTGCTAAATGGCACGTAGGTTGTAGACATGTGAACTGGGTACCTACTACCAAAGATCGCTGAGGAAAATATTCGAATCTTGCTCTGAAAACAGTTTTTATTTTGTCAGAGTGAAGCAGATGATGGAAAACTTCCACCCACCTCCTCTGTGTGGAGGTCCCCTCCCCTCTTCTGTATGGGGTGCCTCCCCCTCATCTGTGTGGAGGTCCCCTCCCCTCTACTGTGTGGAGGTCCCTCCCCTCTTCTGTGTGGAGGTCCCTCCCCCTCTACTATGTGGGTCCCTCCCCTCTACTGTGTGGAGGTCCCTCCCCTCTTCTGTGTGGAGGTCCAGCTGAAACCCACTCCAGGATCAGTTCAGTCCTCACCTCTGATCGGGTCACTTCCTTTGGCCCTGAAGAGGAAAGCGCCACCTTTCCTGTCTGACTCGAGATGTCATGTGGATTTTACGTTTCCCCAAATGCCTATGCTCAGCTGTGCAGAAAGCCCAGGACTGAATGTGGGAGCTGACTGTCTTACCCAGGACACTAAAGAGCAGTGTTTTTTACACAGACAGCAAGATGACTCATTAGAAACACTGCTCTGAGTAGATAATCAAATTTAGATTTAAATGTGTTGGTATCTATCCTGACTAGAACCAGATACTATGTTTTTATTTCATTCAGTGGGTTTGGCTCATTGATTATGAGCCCCCAGTAGCAAATCTTTTATTTATTACATTCATATGAAAACCTACCTTTGCTGTAAAACCCTCCTCCACACACACACACAGACACACACACACACAGACACACAGACACACACAGACACACACACACACAGACACGCTAATGAATTATCAACCAGAACTCTGCCGTTCTGCTTTAGTTTTGTTTTGATTTTTGATTATAGATGAACTAACCAGATAACTTCATCAGTAGAACACATGGCTGACTCCACTTTAAAATCTCAAATAGAGAGTTAAATCTGGTCACGAGCATAACGAAAATCCAACCCCAGTTTACACTGCGGTGTATGGCGTTGGGCTCTTTGTACTTTCATTTCTTACAAAGAAAAATGACACCGCAGTAGGACGGCTCCAGGGTCCACCCAGCTGCTCTCACTTTGTTCTTCAGTCCTTTCGCTATTTGGGGTGCCCACTGGGAATGCTGTTGCCATGAGTCTGGGTGAAGCTTTCCCTGTGTTCTGAACCGTTCATCATTCTGCAGAGCCAACACCCATCACAGTTTGCAAGTGACTCATATTTTAGTTATGAGAAGGTCTTAACAAGGAACAGCTTACATTTAAATGCCCAAATGTCAGAACCACGGTGTTTGGACTGCGAAGACACACAGGGTCACTCTCAGCCTATGAGCAATACTTTCAGGTATTTATTTATTTGTCATGCAGAACCAACCTAATTCCACAGTCTACAGTGATAACTGTGCGTGTCTAGTCATTACAAGTGACTGGAACTGAGACACTCGAATCCTGATGAGAGAAATCAGACTTTGGAGGGAAGACTTCGCATCTCACCCTGTGAAAGCCTGGCAGGGACTGTGTTTAAGCTGTTAAGAAAGCCAAGGGGAGCTGACAAGTGTACCCTGCCTAGGCAAACCCCATACTCTTGAGAACCAAAATGTGCTACAGACCTAATGTTACTGAAGTCTGGGGGGGCGGGGTCACCAAAGAGTAAATCTATATACTTAGGCATTTTGTTTCTTAGGACATTTAGTTTGCTTTTTCTTCTAATTGTATGAGTGTTGCCTGTATGCATATATGTGCATTTTGTGCTTGCCTGTACCCAAGGAGGCCAAAGAAGAATGTTGGATCTCCCTGGAACAAGGGTTAGGGTTACGAACAGTTATAAGTCATAACTGTTATAACAGTTATAAGCTGCCATGTGGTTGCTAGGAACCAAATCCAGGTCCTCTGTAAGAGCATCCAGTGAGTGCTCATAACTGCTAAGCCAACTCTCCAGCCCCAGGGTATCTTCTTCCCACTTACAATGAAAGAAGGCCAGGTACCAGGTGTTGCTGCTCACAACCATAATTCCCACACTTGGGAAGCCTAGGCAAGTAGCTACCCAGAAAGTCGACCTCAGCCTAGACTAGAGAGCAAGACCCATCTTAAACCAAACAGCTTAAAGAAAACACTGGGAGACTACAGCAGTAGCTCAGTTGCTAGAGTTCTTTTCACAGGCATGAAGGCCTGACTTTAGTCTCCAGGGCCTATGTGAAAAACCTGGGCATGGTGGCAGGCACTTGTGACTTGAGGTGTAGGAAGTGAGAGACAGCTGGCTCCTTGAGACTCCTTGGCTCACCAGCCTAGGCTTTGTGGAAAGTCCCAGCAAAAGACCCTGTCTCAATTAATTTTTTTTAATTATAAAAACAAGGTGAACCACTTCTGAAGCACAACACCCAAGGTTGTCCTCCGACACCCCCACACATGGGCAGGCGCACCTGCACACACACACACACACACACACAGAGAGAGAGAGAGAGAGAGAGAGAACATACACACAAACATGTACATAAAAAAATAAAAATGGCATAAGACTTTTCCTAGAAAATAGTTAACTGTTATTGCATGTATACATTATTTTACAGAAAACATTTTAGTCAAGGAGGTATAATTTAAAAGGGATAATGCTTGATCAAATTAATTTAGTAGGTAGTTACTTTGGGGGCTACTAGGCTACTAAGCATTTCAGCATTTGAAACTGTGTCCAGTTTAAATGAAATTACAGGTGTATATAGGCACCTGTCCACCACTACAAAGATGGGATGCTCTAGTCCAATTATTCCTGAATATTAGGGAAGAAAGAAGCATGCACACTTTCGATTCTTTAGTTTCTATTTTAAGAGCAAATTGAGAAGTCACATAAAGAGCTTCAGGGCACAGCTTGTTCCTCGTGTATGCAACATGGATGTGACCATGCCCAATTAAATTTCTCAAACCAAAGCCATTATGCTAATCTCTCACCACTAAAACTCTCCCAGCAGTCAGCAGCATATGTTCCTGGAATTTTGATGTATTTCTCATAGGAAAGAAATACTTGTGAATAACAGGCAGACTTGGAAGGGAGCCACTGTTGATGAGGGTGGCCAGGGGTGCAGGCACAAAGCAGTTAAAAATCCGTTCTGGAGGCAGCGTGCTTTCCATAGCTCTCTAAGTGTGCGGTGACATAACAAGAAGCCAGAGCTGTTGCTCTTTCAGTATTGTTCAAGTCAGAACCAAATAAGGAGTTCTTCTAAGGCCACCATACATAACCACATCAACTTCTCCTGAAATCAAAATTGCCTAATTTCTACATTTGCCCAGATTCTTCCACATGCCCTAAAGTGCATGCAGAGTAAAAGATGGAATTAAAAGATGTGTGGTTTTCGTGTGGAATTTAAGGAAATTTTTATGTTTCTTCGAAACAAACACCCTGCAAAGGCATCCCAGAATATTCTTTTGGTAGATGTTGATCTGAGTAAGGGAGATACATATCTCGGAGAGAAATTTTAATAAAAAAGCAGACAAATGAAAAAGTTCTGCAGGTATTTGTGAACCCACTTTCTCCTTGCTTAGTGGACTCTGGATATCAGGAAACAGAGACAGTGTCTGCTCAGACTACTGAAGGGGCTGGGAGACAGCTCGATCTGTGAAGGGCTTGCTTCTCAAGCATGAGAACCTGAGTTCCAGCCCCAGAACCTTTGTAAAAGAAAGTGCCTGCTTGTTATGCTAAAGCTTGTGAAGCTGAGATAGAAGGGCTGCTCGGACCTGCTGGCCAGCAAGACTAGACTATGGTGTCCATACAAAAGGTAAAAGGTCAATGAGACCTGAGGAACAACAGCCAGATTGACCTCTGACCTCTACATGTACACACACACACGTGTTGAAACTGGAAATGTCAGGCTTGTGTTAAAGGCAGAAGTTGTGGAAGGAGGTTGATTGGTTAATCGCACCTGCTCTTCGTCCCTCTCCATAAATAACTGTGTATCTCTCCCACTAACGTTGTTTTTTCTCCCAGTGCTTCCTGACTAGGAGTTGGTCTATGACAGTTGATTTGAACCGCAGGATAGGCACAAATGGAGAAGCTTGAAATGTCCTAGAAACATGTGGCACGGCTCTATAAGTCTCCTGGTACCAGGGAAAGGATGGTGCATTATCAGTGGAGGTGTCAGAGATAAGACATCTGTAAGCCCAAATCAGACCTTCCTGCTTGAATCTTAGCCTAGGGCAACCCTGCTGCAGCTACTCAGAGACACATGAGGAAATGCTTTTCTGTCAACCTGGTAGGTATAGTGGATCTTCACTATGAAACAGTACTGAGGCAAAAATGAAGAGGAGCATGGGGAAGCAGAAGGGATTCACTCCCTGAATTGCCTCCATAGATTTAATGTTCTAAGTAAGAGTTGATGAGACACAACAAAATGAAAGAAGCCAGTGGCTTCTGGCCTGAAATATACCTGGTACTTGAGATAAGTTTTATCGCTCTGAGCTTGTTAATAAACTCTACTGCTGTATGTAACTTGCCAGTCTGAGCCCAGAATCCTATCTGTTACAGAGACTCAGCGTGGCAGCAGTGGGCTCGCAGTGCTGCTGTGTGAAGCAGCTGGATGGAATCTCTAGGATAGCAGAGAAGCATCATTGCCGTTTGCCATCATAGCAACTGAAATATAAATTTCTACGGAAAGGAGGGATGAGTCAAAGGTGTTAAAACATGCACTGGAAAGGACAGCCTCTCCAACAAATGCTGGTGGGAAAACTGGACATCTGCATGTAGAGAAATGAAACTAGATTTGCCATCTCCCACCCTAGACAAAAACCAACTCCAAATGGATCAAAGACCCTGACGTAAGACCTTAAACTTAGGTATAAATCGGGTAAAGGGTTCCATTCACAAAAGCCTCAAAGAAAAATGATAAAATTCCTTGAATTAAACCTAACCAAGGAAGTGAATGGCCTCTATAATAAAAACTATAAAACACTGGACAAAGAAGACTAAAAGACCTCTCATGCTCATGGATTAAAAAATTCAAAATCCTGAAAATTCCTAACACACACACACACACACACACACACACACACACACACACACACACATAAAGAAAAAAAAAAACTGCAGATTCCATGCAATCCCAATAAAATTTCCAGTGATATTCTTTTCAGAAATAGAAAAAAAAAACAAAAACTTAAAATTCATACGGAAGCACAAGAGATCCCAGATAGGCAAAGTAATCATGAGCAAAAGGAACACTGCTGGTGGTGTTACCACACCTGATCGCAAGTTACTCGGCAGAGCATCCTAATAAAGACAGCATGGTACTGGCACAAAGACAGACTCTCCAGTGATGGGATTAGAATAGAGAACCTGGATGCAAGGCCACCCAACTACATCCAACCAATGCTTCAGATATATAATAAAAATACACAATGGAAAAAGCATCTTCAACAGATGGTGCTTAGAATCCTGGATAGCTACTTGTAGAATAAATCTAGATCCTTATCTCTCACTTTGCTTGAAAATCAACTCCAAATGGGTGGAAGGACTCAACATATGACCCGAGAAGCTGAAACTGCAAGAAGAAAATGTGTGGCATACAGGGATAAGTAAGGATGTTCTGGAAAGGATCCCAACAACTCAGGAGATGTAAGTAACAAGTAGAGCCTCACAAAACTAATCAGTTTTTGTACAGCAAAGGAAACTGTTGATCAAGTAGATAAACAGTCTATGAAACAGGGAAACAAATCACACAATTTTGAAAACTGAGCCATGGGACTGAACAGAGAGAATTCTCAGAGGAAGAAATTCAAGTGGCGAATCCACGTTTTAAAATGTCATCAGTATCATTAATCGGGGAAATACAAATGAAAACTTCCCGGAAGAGTTCATCTAACCCCAGTCAGAATGGGTAGCATCAAGTAAACAAATGACAGTAAATGCTGTCCAGGATGTGGGGAAAGGAGAATGCTTATCCATGGATGGTAGGAATGTAAATACATGCAACCGCTATGGAAGTCACAGGAGCGGTCCCCCACAAAGCTAGAAATAGATCTTCCATACGAGTCAGGAATTCCACTCTGGGACATATATCCAAAGGGCTATATATCCCCCTTGCACATTCCTGCTCACTGTGGCTCTAGCCACAATAGTCCAGAAATGCAAATAGCCTAGATGTCCACCAACTGATGAATGGATAATCAAAATGTGCTCCACATACACAGGAGAATTGTATTCAGCTGTAAGGCAGTATGCCTTCCACAAATGCACACTTACTTCAGCTAGATGCTCTCACAGTGGCAAAGAGGGAAAATGAGGGTCCCTGTGAATGCCCTTAATGTTAGACAACTGCACATGACTTGAATCCATGAGCTAACTCAGATGCTTACCAGTAGTATGTAAACTGCCCGTTGAGAAGGCACCTGTGATAATTTCTGAGGACTTTGGTAAACGGAGGCAAAA
This sequence comes from Cricetomys ansorgei, assembly GCA_026225945.1. Classification (NCBI taxonomy): domain Eukaryota; kingdom Metazoa; phylum Chordata; class Mammalia; order Rodentia; family Nesomyidae; genus Cricetomys; species Cricetomys ansorgei. Next base: position 804,124 of record JAMJFZ010001133.1, on the reverse strand, counting down.
CTCTTTCTACCACTGAAACTTCAAAAGTTGCAGAGAGGCCCAGTATCCTATACATACAGTAGAAACTAAAAGCATCATGCAAACCTCAGCGTGGAAAGAGCCCAGACTGCTGGGGTTTAGTTCTCTTTGACTGCTCTGCAGTTGTTCATGTTACTCAGCGCCCCCTCTCTTTAAGGTCCACTTTCTCACACAGTCCACTAGGCTGTGCAGCACCTCCAGGCTCACAAATCCTTCTTGAATTCCAGAATCTGCCAGTCCCAGCAGTGCGGAAGAATAATCCTGTATGTTGTTCAGTGCTGGACAATTTTTTAAATTTTACTTTGACCAATTAACTTAAAAAAAAAATCACTGTACTGTAATGCTCTCTCAAATGAAAACCCCACATGACAGATTAAGGTCACCACACAATCGTGGATCTCGGTGGAGTCTATGCAGTTAGAACAGGAATTCTAAAGCTATCAACTTTGACTGTCAGTTACACTTTTATGTATTTCCTTTAAAATCATGAACCTGACAAGGGTGCCCACTCTTCCTGCTCTTCTTCAATAAAAGACTCAAAGTCTCAGCTGTATCAGACAAGAGAAAGACATAAAAAAAAATAAAAATAAAAATAGAAAAAGAGGAATCAAATGATTCCTATCTACACACTCAGTAATTAAGGGCCTAATGAATCTACTGTAATAAACACTTAATAGTAGCATTGCAGAAGCAAATCACTATAAATAACAGATTTACACCAACTCTACCAAGAGTAGATTTGTACCAGAAATTAAGAAAATGAAATTAAGAAAAATTTCCCATTCAGAATAACTCTAAAGAAGTTAAATATGCTTGACCAAAGGAAACAAGGATTGAAAAATGAAGGTTTTAGCACATTGAAAAAGAAGTCAGAGAAAGTATTAGACCAGTGGTTCTCAACCTTCCTAATGCCGTGACCCTTTAATACAGTTCTTCATGTTGTGGTGACCCTCAACCATAAAATTATTTTTGTTGCTACTTCATAACTGTAATTTTGCTACTGTTATGAATCGTAATGTAAATACCTGATATGCAGGTGCTCTTAGGTGACCCCTGAGAAAGGGTCATCAATCCACAAAGGGGTCACAACCCAGAGTTGAGAACTGCTGTCCTAGATGATGGAAAGACCTCCTATACTACTGAATGGGGAGAATCAATATTGTGAAAATAGCCTTACTCCCAGGACCAATGCACAGTTTTAATGGAAATTTTAATAATATTCAATGGACAGTTTATTTATATGTCTTCTATGAATACAGTAGGAAAAGGCATGGAAGCATCTAAAATGGGATGAGATAGGTAAATGTTCAATTGAGAGGAAAGACAATGGTAATATGAAAGACAATGTCAACTCTACCATACAGAATAGAAATCCACATTACAAAAAGGTTTGACCCACTGATCACAGAACCAGCATTCACTGTTATGCTTCTAGATCAAGGGTGGTCCTATCACCTAAGACCTGCATTGTTTTAGGGTCAGATTTGTTTAGGTCTTTTTAGTTCAAGGCCCACAACAGCAAAAGAACCAGGACTCTGAGTATCCATTCTGGCTAAGCAAGATACACTGCATATCTTATAATAGAACACATATCACTCAGTTTTAAAGAGAAGCCAAACTGATATTTGCTGCAATACACACAAAACAGGTATCATCCAAGTGACATGAACCACCGACGTATGCCTTCCTTGTGCCTCTCACCCAAACAGTAATACTCCTGAAACACAACTCATCAGAGGAGGTTACTCTCCAGAGGGTGTAGGGCTTCAGTTTCAGAAGCCAAAACCACACAGGCAGAGCCCTGGGAAGATCCTGAATGCCTCTGAGCAATACATTTTAAATAGGTTAAAATGGAAAGTGTTAGGTTACGTGCACTTTATCAGAATTTTTAAAAAGTGTCACGGCACATTTCCATCATTTATAGTGAGGAATGAAGGGATAAATGAATGAAGTAGAAATGTAAACTGTTGCAGGAAAGTTGGGAGCTTTTGTTCCCCCTTGGCCATGGCTGACTGCAGGTGTTCCTTCACACTAAGACACAACTGTGCTTAAACAATTCTAAACAGTAGCCATTGTAGGGGTACTTTCCAGCGACCTCAGCACCTAGCAATGGGAGGTCAGAAGGTTCAAGATCATCCTGAGCTACACAGCAAGTTCAAGTCCAGCCCCAGCTACATGAGACCCAGGCTCAACACAAACAAAAGATTTTGCAGTTAAATTGGGATCAGGACAGTGCTGGCTTACCTGAAATCTCATCTCACTTGTGCCTTCCAACCATAACACACATGTATCAAGTGTCTGGCATGTGATCAAGTTCAGTGGAAAGGCAAAATCATGGTCTAGGTTTGTCTAACACAAAGAGACACACTCATCAAACATTAAAAAAAAAAAAAATCTAGCTAAAGCTGCACAAAATACCCTTCCTTGGCGCATTCATCTGCAAAGAAATTGAAGGCTGTGTAGTGCCAAACACAATATTTTCCCTCTGTCACCTTGCCAAAGTGAAATCTGACCACTGAAGTCTAAAGGATGAACAAGAAACAAATAAATGAGATTTTAAAACCACTCCAGTAATATTTGGGGCCACAAAAGCATGGAGAATGTGATTACCTTAAAAACTAAAGTTTCCAGAAATTTTGCTGAGAATTCCTCAGCAGGCATTTGGCTATGATCCAAGTTTTCCTTTAAATAGAAAAAAAACAAAAAAAAACAAAACCAGTTCTGGATCTCTCCCTATCTTGATATTCTAGAGAAATGTGAGGACTGGTCAAAAGTCAAGTGGGTGTGCGGTATATTTTTAACCATACTTTAAACATTCTTAATTTGCACTCAGTTTTGAGTTTCAAAATCAAGAAAGTCTCAAATTCAACTTCAATAGAAAGAGTTAATTTCCATTCAACAGTGTGTGTGCACACGCACACATATGTGCGCTCTCACACACGAGGGAAATATCACAGACCCCCTGGCTTCTCTCCAAAGACTCCACCAAGTCAGCGTCATTGGCTCCATTCCAATTCTGTTCTGAAATACCTTTCCAGTTTGCATTTCTTTTGTCTTTTCCATATTTTAACAGCACACGTGGTTTACTGGCAGTGTTGTGGAGCCTCCTTCTTTACCACGGACATTAAAAACCAAGATAAGTACTCGCAAAATGGCACTGGAGCGAATGGCCTTCAGAATCACATCCTTGGTCCCCAGGACCTTGCACAACACCCCTCCCCCAGACGTTCACCAGAGACAGGCCAAGTTCTTCCACAAATCTATAAGGTGAAAGGTCACATCAGGTTCCTTCCCATTCTTTGCCAAAGTGTCTACCTATAAATGCTTAGCACTTCATCCTGCCTCCAAAAATCTAATTTCTAAGCTAGTAACAAATACAAAATGGCCTGCTAGGGAAGTCCTATGAAACAGAAGCAGACAGTGCAGGTCTGGCAGGGTTACGTAGCTCCACACAATCAGGTAAGACTCTGCCTTTCCACTCTTGTTCATAATGTCTGTCTACCTAAGGTGGGTAGAAACACACATACGCACACACAGCAACACACACAATACACACATGCACACTAAACACATATGCACACATGTAGTTGTTAGCTGCTGTGGTGGCTCAGGATGGAAGACACAGAGGCATAATCATAGGTGCAAGCCCTGCCAGACCTCAGCAGAGGAAACCACCATCATGGCCAGTGCCACCCCAATGGTGGAACCCCAAGCGTCTCAGCTAAGGTGTTTGTATTCTTTCAGAATACCCAGGTGTTTTACTGATAGCACATGCAGATCATTAGCAATTAACCATCCCCCACAGAAATCCAACACTTGCAAACAATACAAAATACCCCCTCACCCAACAGTGCATATAAAACGATTTCAATCATAACTAAAAATAAACTTCCCCAACACACACATATGCACCAGGCATACACACACACACACACACACACACACACACACACACACACCTGAAAACCACACACAATACATTCATACCCTACATACACACTCTCCTGATTTAAAATGGCAGAGAATTCTTACCAAGACTGCCCAATCTTGATGAATATATATATATATATAATATCTCTATATTATATATATTTATAATATATATATATATATTAAAGTATTCTGTTACTCATTGCATTTCTCAGTAAGGTAACTGAATGCTAATTTTCTATGTAGTCACTTCCACATTATGATGCTAAACCAAAGAAGAAAGAAATCAGGAGTGATCCACAAGGGTCAGGAGATACTGGGAAACAAGGACAGCCAATCCAGGAAAAGTCTTTGAGAAAGCTGGCATTGAATCTGTCACAGCAGGAGGACAGGCAAGAGGAAGAAAGTAAATGAGACCATTCAGAAAAGGCACCACAGAGGAGATGACTTTGATGCCAACTCTGACAACTCTTTCAGCTCACTCCTCTGCTAACTACTCTGCGTGACACAGAGCTGAGCCAGTGGCTGCAGTTAAGCTTTCCTAGCCATAGGAAAATTTATAAATTGACGAGTAAGGAGGACTTCTTCCTAGTTAAGCTCTGATGATGAAACAGCTCCAGATGTAGGTAATCCTGAATTTCTGAGATGTGGAGAAAATACCACAGAAGGAATGTTCATAGCTGCACAAGTGAAAAGATGAAGGGAATGTAACCAGGCTGGGCAGTGCAGCATGAGGATGTGAAAAACCAGAGACTGGTTTTAGAGTGTCATGAAACACGATAATGCTGAAAATGTAAAAATTTAGTCACACACACACACTCAAACACAAACACAAACATACACACATACACATAAACACACACACACAGACATACACTTACACACAGACACACACACACACACACACACACACACACACACACACCCCGCTGTTTTCTCCTCTCTGGTCATCAATCTCTTGCTTCATTACATCTGAGACTATGACTATACAGAAATCACACTTTTAATAAAAGATCTTTTTAGTTGTGTTTCTGAGTGCATGTGAGTGAAGCCAGGAGAGAGTGTCAGTACCCTGGAGCTGGAGTTGCAGGTGATTGAAAGTCACCCGGGGGGCTGTTGGGGATCAGATTCTGGTTCTCTGCAAAGACACTGTGTGCTCTTAACCACTGAGCTGTCTCTCCAGCTGCACACATCACACCTCTTGGAAAGCACGCTTCTTCCCATCGAAGTGCACACGTGTGCACATACAGCACTCTGTCTCCACTGCTGTGACAACTTCACTGCCATTACCTTGTATTTTGAACTAAAATAGAAATTCATTTTCCCTAATTGGACAACTATATTTTTCTATTGAGCTATATGGGTGCCTCGCAACTTTTAAATCAGCCATTCAAGTATGCCACTTGAACTAGAAAACAATTCTCTTTCCTGTTAAAAGATGTTGAGACAGATGGATCCCCCCAGTTCCTGGAGTCCATATTTATTCTTTTACTCAACAATTGCTGAATTCAACAGTCTAATAAATTCCCTATCAATAGTAATTTTGAATATTCTGCTAATAAATCCATCCTGTCCTCATCCATGGAACTGGTCAAGCTGAACATCTGTCTCTTCATAACTGAAGAAAACCTCTGACCAGGTCTGCATTTGTTTATTTTATGAAACATTATCCATTTTCTCCATATCATCACATGAGCAATCAGATCTCTTCTAAAGTCCACCTAACTTTAAGTCTCTCACGCTGCCCATGCTGATTTAAGTGATTAGAGGACACAAAAGAATGATCAGAAGAGTCACTTCTCTATATGGAAAAATCTTCTCTCCCTCCTCTCCCTGGAAGTAAATCTGTATCTGTATACATCATCTATAATGGAACATCCGGAAGAGCCAGGCATGTCAGATTCTGTGCTACCAGCAGAGTGAACTGCCCTTCCCCTGGGTAGCTTCTGTAGCTTCAAACTTAGACAAAAAAGAAAGAAAAATGTCATAGGAACTATTGAGCTACCTGTCCTCTCTGTTTTCATTTGCCTTTAAGTTACTTAGCAGGTGTTGAGTGAGCCTGTCAGTTGCTTCCCACATTACAACTCCACGCAATCTGCACACACCATGACTTTGCAATTCGCCAGCCTCTCCTGGCTCTACTGAAAGAGCAATCCGGCTGATTGTCCAGTGCTGATTTGCCCATGCAGTCCCTCAGAGGAAACTGCCAGGTCCACTCCTTTTCTTCCCCTGTGTTTCATGCTTCCACAGTCCCACCACCCTCAACAGCTGCTTCCCTAGAGGCTTGGTTAAGAATAGGCTTTCAGAAATCCCAAAAAACAGAGACACCTTCACCATGCTTAAATTCTTGCCAGCACCTGCCAGACAAAGACTAACTGAAAAGTGTCCATGCCATGTAGGCTGTGCAAATGGTTCAGATGCCCTGTGATGACCCTACTTGGCCATCTTCCCATACAAGATTGTGAGCTTCCTGATAATAGGTGCTATCTCTTGGGTCCTTGGACATGACAAGTCTGATTAAATTGATCCACAATCCATTACTTAGATGCGAAACCATAACTTCAAGGTGTGTTGTGCCGAGGGAGCAGGAAGAACAGCTAATAAGCTGTGTGCCAAACTCCTGGACAAGACACTAAAGTCACTACACGGCTTTCCATCCCTCACGAGTCTGTGAGGGAAGCTCTCCCATCTGAACTGTGGAGGGGAAGAACCAGAAGCTCAGAGGAAGTTGACTGGCTTCTGAAGTTTCCCAGCACCACAACAAAAATGGTGGCTGGAGATACTTAATCACTTTTTAATATTTTAAAAATATTTTATGTGTATGAGTGTTTTGTATATATATATATATACACACACACACACACACACACACACACACACACACACACACATATATATATGTATGTGTGCCTGATGCCCATGATACCTACAGAGGTCCAAAGAGGGCATCAGATTTCTTGGAATTGGAGATACAGACAGCAGTGAACAGCCAGGTGGGTGCTGAGGATTGAATCCAGGTTCTCTGGATGAATAGTCAGTGCTTTTGAATGCTGATCCGTCTCTCCAGCCCAATAGTAAGTAAGCTACATTCCTAAGTGTGAAAGTTCTTATGTTACCTACCCACCTGTCTGGTAGGATGTGTGCAATTGAAAATTTACACTTGAAGTGTGTGTATGCATGCATGTGTGCATGTGTGTACATATAAAAGTCCCTTTAGCAAAGATGCCTGGGGGATAACCTGCCTTCAGCATGCATGGCTAGCTTAGAATTCTGTTAATAGGTAATTTGTGGATCGGGAAGACAATTCTATCCATTAGGATTGAGGAATGCTCCTGAGTAGGGGTTTCACACTCCGCCTCAGTAACACTGGGTGAATTTTTCCCTCCTGCCTTTTATGTCATCTTTCCTTATTGTAGATTTTATCTTTAGGGAAGTGGGGAGAATAGAAATCCCAGGTGCACTGAAACACTGTGTGCAGAACAGACTGCAGGAAATGCTGCACGGCCATCTGTACCATTTCTATTACGCTTGTTTTTAAGAAAAATATTCGGCATCTTTTATGATTTCATTTCTACCTTCCACATGATCATTCAGTGTTAAACTGTATTTAAATCTCAGTACACTTAGTTATACAGACTGTGAACTGCAAGGTGAAATGCTTTTATATGTAATATTTTGTAAGCAATATTTACTTTGTTGATTTTATTTTTACTAACATAACTATATTTACAAAGGTGAACAATTTTTCCATTTTCCTTGCCACTTTAATCATTCATTTTATATAATGATATTTTTAATATTTTTATTCATTCTTTGAAGCTTTCATATATTCACATAATGTACTTTGGTGTATAATGATGACAGTTTCAAAGGGTAGATATGATCTTTTATCTCATGGGCATCTCTGACACTTCAGTGTCCAAACAGAACAAGGGTATTCTGTCATCTTGGTATAGTACACACTTGAGGGTTTGTGATCCCTAGAACCTGGGATCTAAAAAGCAGAGTCAGTGTTTTCCTTTTCCCTTCTCTCTTCCTAGAGGGATGGAACGGAAGTTCTGGCCCTCAAGCCTGTAACCCATGCCCCCAAAACAGAAGATTCATGCTCCCAAAATAGAAGACTTTGGGTAAAAATGGTAACAGAAGCTAACACCTCTTACAACATAAAAGGCAGCAGGCCTCAGTAATTGAAATGGGCAGAGTTCAAAGTAAACACAAATTTTCTCTTTATAAATGGTGAACACAATCAGTGTGAAATGCCCTGCCTTTTCTTAAGCATGCTATAATGGTGGGGCTCCCCAACCCCTGTCTCCCTTAATTCAGAAGAAAGGCTGATTAGATTTATATAAATGTTAAGTGACTATAAAAAAAAAAAAACTAGCACCCAGGGGCAAGGGAATCTTCTAGAACCCTGTGAAAAAATTACGCTTTTCCCTCAGAAGTGGCCATTACATCATTACTCTAGAATAAACAAAGATGACATGACCTGAAGCATTCACCACAGTGAACAGGACCCTCTTGCAGCGATTTTTGACCTTCCTAATGCTTGACCCTCTAATACAGTTCCTCGTGTTGTGGTAAGTCCAACCATAAAATTATTATGCTGTTACTACATACCTGTAATTCATAAAATTATTTTGTTGTTACTACATAACTGTAATTTTGTTACTGTTATGGATTCTGATATAAATATCTGATGTGCAGGTAGTCTTAGGTGACCCCTCTGAGAGGCTCATCTGACTCACAAAGAGGTTATAACGCATAGGTTGAGAACCACTGCTCTACATTCAGTGATAATCCCCTAGAGATGAAGGGCTGAGCCTTTGCACAAACCCTTGAATCAAACACACCGCAAGAGCTTTAAATATGAACTATAACAAGGAAAGAAAGTATTTCCTCTCCCTTTAGGAAAAGAAGTAAAATTCCTATTGGAGAATGGTCCAAATGGAATCTCCAACATCTGTGCTGAAGAGACCAGAGCTGTCAGACAGCTGAGGTGGGGAACAGGTTTCATTTAGCCAATACTATGAATATATTAGTAACATAACTATAGCCAGAATTCTGCTAGATTCTTTTGATCTTGCTATTGGTACTGTTAGGGCCAAAGTATCTACATATTTTCTGGTTTAAGACATATCTACTCTAGGCTTTGCTGGGCAAATCCTTTGCTCATGTGAACCTTATCTATGTGAGGGAACAGATGACAATTTTGACTCCTGATCAAGAGGTTGTGCATCTGCCTAAACTCATCAGAAAATGAGAAGAGTTTATTCAGACGTTTTCATTCTCTGGAAAGAATTTTGGCACTTTAGTCTATGATGCTGTGACTGGTGAAATGATCTTGAGAATTATTTTTGGTTAAACGTGCTCAGAGACACAGTTATTTACAGTTGAGCATAAGCAAGCTCAATTTCATTCGTAAAAAAAAAAAAAAATGTATTGGTGTTTTATAAACGTCATGGGATATAGTCACCTCTTATTTTATTCATTCATCACAAGGCATCTATGATAAAATAAAATAGAAGCTAGTTGTGTCCACAGAAAACTTAATTCCACAGTGCCAGGTTCATGAATTTCCATCACAGAACTCTGTAGGTGTAAGATAATGTCGCCGTCTATCAGCTGTGTTATTTATTGGTTGGCAAATGTCTGCACTGTATCTCTCAGATCACTGTGACATATTATATGATTATTACATTTGCTGTGTATCTGTGGAGTCCATAGAGGTAAACGATACACATGTATTCCGATTTTAACCAAATAATATTAATCCAATATAGCTGATAATTACAATGGTCCATGACTCAATCATATCCTAATTTTGTACCGCATTTTGCTTATCCCTTGCACAACAAAAGCACTGTGTGCATACAGGTTTGTGTCACAGCATGCGTGCAGATGCCTGCAGAGGCCATAAGAGGCTGTTTGATCCCCTAGATCTGGAGTTGCAGGTGGTTGTGAGATCCTCTCCAAGGGCAGTGAGTGCTCTTAACCACTGAGCCATCACTCTGGCCCTCAAATCACTTTTTCACTTAACTCTCATAGGATCTGTTGAAATGCATAAGCTTACTTCACGACCCATAAACAGCATGGAGAAATTAGCAGGCCTAAATCTCAGAGCAGAACAGCATCCCTGTCAGGATGGTGTTTGAGTGGAACTCTCAACTGTAGCAAGTTAAAAGAAATGAAGAAACTTATTCAAGCTGCTTCTGTAAAAACCAATCTGTTATATACTATTAGTTCAAGTAACTGTGTAAAATAAATACTGGCTCAGACACGTCATAAATCTGTAGAGTACCCGACTAGCCTGCCTTTGAAGATAAAGTCCCTAGGGAAGCAGAAATGTCATCTTCTCTATCCAAGATCCAGCTTAAAGACATGCTGAGATTTTGAGGCTGTATGGCTGCTGGGTGACTTTGCTCTCTGAGCTGAGGAACTCCAGCCAGGAGACACTATTATAGAATGGGACCACCCTAGTGGCTCCTGTGAACAAGATCAGGGTTGCTTCTTTGCTCTTTGAAGTTTCTCTGGTGATGAAGTTTTGCTCAGACTCCCACTGGGGGCAGTTCTGACCACAGGGGCAAACACTCTGCTGACAGAAAACAAAATAGGCTCCTAACAGCAGGGTGCTCCTCTGAGATGTAATAATGCCAATCAACAAGCAGAGCCTCCACAGGGGAAGGCCTTGATGCAGACAGCCCAAGCAGAGGAAGATGCTCTGTGTCTGTGGATTGTACCTAGGCTGGGCTAATGTTCGGTGACCCTGCAGACAAGGCTTTGACATCACCTTTGCTGTCTTTTCCATCACTGTCAAATGTTTTTCTCTTCCACGAAGCACCCTGGTTCTAATTCTGTCGGGTTCATTGATTAGCTGAGAGAGGAGAAACCCAATTTGAAACACTGTCTCCATATCATGGAACAAATGAGATAAACGTAAGATATTGCATCTGTATCATGAAAGGTGCATGTGCAACAAACACATGGGCCTGAACACAGGTGTTTCCCACATGCAGATGAAAAAACATTGAAACAAACAAGCGGTTTAAACCAAGTCTATGACATCATTTCACCCAATTGGCCCATTTGCTTTCCAACATTGGGGTCTCATCTGGAATGCACTCTATGAGAAAGGTCAGGATAATTTGCACTCTGGTTAAAATAGACAATATCCAAATCTACTGTTACGATTGGGCAGCAATACCCTCCTCAGAAAAGATTTCATTTTGTCTGTAGAGAAGCAAGCACCTTTTAGAATTATAAAAAAAAGTAATAATTTGGAAGTCATTTCCTTGGAAATAAATATTTCTTCAAAATTTCTTTAACTCTCCTGTCTATCATTGACATTCCAAAAACAGGCTGTTTAACTCTAAATGGGCAGCCATAGCAATATCTATAATCTATATTTATCTATATATAGACACAAGACGGAAAAACTTACTGGGAAAAGTATAATGTTTAAGGTATTAATATATAGAGGCCATGAGGAATTTACATTCATAACAAAATTTTTCAAATGTGGATGGTGACTAAGGCAGCCATGATACAAGCAAGCGGCCGAGCCATCATGACGTTGTCTCATCATTCTGAATCCTAGCATTTGGAAATTTCCAGAATCACATCAGGCACTGTTTAAACAATTCATTCTAGAATTAATGTTTGACCCAGGGATTTGACAAATTCGTTTTTTAGAGACTAGAGAGATAGTCCAGTGGGTGCCTGCATGCATGAGGAAAGGAATTTTGATCCCCAGGACCCACCTAATGCAGGGTAGGCTGTGGTGACTACCTGTAAGCCCACAGGCAGGAGACATAGGGATTCCCAAAGCGAGCTGGCTGGGTAGACTGAATCAATGAGCTCGGGATTCAAGTGAGAGACCCTGTCTCAGTACCTAAGGTGGTCAGCAATGAGGGCAGAGAGTTAAAGCCGACTTCTGGCCTCCACATGAGGGCAAACTCACATGCAAACATGCATAAACACACATGTACACCGCACTCAGACACACACACACAAGAAAAGAAAAAGAGAGAAAATTGAGCTTTTAGATTCATCCTTTGGCTTATACATCTGTCAGGAAGCCACTTTCAGTAAACGTGGAATGGCTTATTTGACAGCCTCTCTTCAACCTCCCTTTAGTTTCCACGGATTTCTCCCTGTTGGGATTGAGGCTTGGTGTGATTTCCCAGGCACAGAGCTTGGTCTTCAAAACAATGGTTTAGTTTCTTTGCCTCGATAAATTTGTTGTCCTAGGAGCCTCATTAGTTATGTAGCTGTTGACTGTATTGTACACGACATACGAAGGGAAGATAATATTCTCATATCCCACCATCAAGGAGATAATCCAGCCCATCTGTGGCCAACCACATTTTAAAAAGTCTATAGAATCATGAAAGTTGATTTCATCTTCAAAGACAGCCTAGAGAATCCTAAATAGTCCTTTCTTCATAAAGAATAAAAAGCCCAAAACCCAATAAATACAAACTCAGTATTACAAATAAAAAGTCCCATTATTAACAAATCTCAGTTATTAACAAAACTCAGTTGACATCAGCTGGTGAGAGAAAAAATTTTTTTGTGCCCATTTGTCACGAATCTTCTGAAACCACTTAGTAATAACATTCTAACCTAAAATCTTTTCAAATCTAAGCTAAAATCTTATTTCTCACCTTTATCTTATAGACCTGAATTTTTCTCATCTGAGAAGTCTTATTAAGACACCATTTTGAATACTAAATGCCAGTCTGTCCTGAACAGCAATGCTTGATTATGGAAACGGATTATTTGAGCCCTTTGAGTAGACAGAAACTACTCTGTCTACTATATAATATATCTACTACTATAATGATGGCTTTGTCAATTTTCAAACACCCTGGTCCAACCCATGCATAATCTTAATCTGCATCTGAATTTTTAGAGACCATGCAATTTACTCTAAACAGTAAAGCAAATGTTTCCTTTTCATAGAGCAAAGCTGAGTTAAGCCATACCATAGACTCAGCAGCCTCCAGGACCATAGCAGCACTGAGACATCCCACAATTCTGAGATCCTACACCGTGCTACTTTATTAAAATATACCAATTTCAATTTTAAACCTGATGTCAAGTCTTACAGTTAACTAAGACTGACAAAGGATTGTAAATATATTTGAAAAGATTTGCTTTAAAGCACAATTATCTCACTTCTGAGTCAATTCTAATCTGGGACATAGCTATAAACTGGAGGGGAAATAAAGAAACATTTTAATTTATAACATATTCTAGAGCAATATAGAGTCAGCCAAATCAGCAGGGGACAGACGTGTGACGATGCCTAAGGGGCAGGGACAGCATCTTCATGTTGAAGCCTGGTTGATGGAGCTTCTGTAGGCGATTGCCACTAGACACTGCTGGGTTTCATTTTTCAATCATTGTAAAACTGCTTTGAAGGGGAAAAAATGTCATTTTGACTGAATGCCAAACTTTCTATGGAGCTAGACATTTTCTTGAGAAATAAAATCTGGTTTGGCTCATTTGAAATCTTTATTAGTCGTTAAGAATTCAATCTTGGGTCCTTCTAAATTCCCAGAAGGATTTGACAGCATCTTCAAGTTACAGTGGACTCACATTTTAACATTGCAGCACTGAAGATGGTGAATTGGAATAAAAAAAAAAACAAAAAAAACCACATTCCTCAGCTGTGTGCTGGGTAGTCTGCTTGGGACAGAGCAGTGTGGGAATGAAACTTTCTTCTAATTCAGCCACAGCACCATAAACTTTCACATGGTCAGAGTCCCTAGATCTTGGAGATGGCATTTTGTCCTTCTGTGTCAACACTGGGGATGTAGGAGGCAGAGAACCCCAATTTCATTTCAGCAAATGGCTTTGTGGTGGTTTGAATGAGAACAGCTCGCATAGGCTGTTACAATTGAATACTTTGTTCCTGTTTGGTAGGAACTATTTGGGGAGGATTAGGGGTGGGGCCTTAGTAGAAGAGGTGTGTCACTGCTGGTAGGCTTTGAATTTTCAAAAGACCCACACCATTTCCACCACTTTGACTTAACTTTCTCTGCTTCCTGTTTGTGCACTGGGATGTGAGCTGTCATCTGCTGTCCAGTGCGCCATGCATGCCCTGTTGCCATGCCCCCAACCATGATGATCATGGACTCCATCCCTCTGGAATTTTAAGCCCCAGCTAAACTTTTCATTCATTAGAAGACAGAGTCACATTGTAGTAAAGTTACATTGTAGTAAAGCTAAAAGCTGGCACACCTGTTGTTTGTGGAAATGCCACTGTAAAATGCTGCACAGGGGCTGCTTATGGCCTTTTCTGAAATGATGAAAATTACACTATTAAATCTGGCCCATGAAGTCTGGATTCCTTAGAGCCAAGTTCATTCCAAATAGGGAAAATTCAGACTTTTGTAACAAATGGGGAAATCCTGAAGAATCTGACTTAGAATAGAAAGCATGTAATGATCAGGAGAATTCTGACTGCGAGAATGTAGTTACTGGGGCTGTACTCGGATGGAAATGTCCAAAACCATTTCTCACTTATAGACAAAAGTTGCGAAGTCACAGCAGAATCCTGCCTCCCTCCTCACTGTGCCTTTATTCCCCAAGTCCATATGCACTCCGGTTAGACAGACCCAGCCAAGGGGTCTGAACCACCTGCAAAGCTTGCTTTCCAAATAGCACACTTGAACACACATTAAGATTGAATTATGTTAATAAAGGAAATGAGAAGGTACATACACAGGGTAGCAGATGTGCTGAAGCAAACTCAATGGTAAGGAACGGGCAAAGTGAACTTCCGGTGTGCCAGCAGAGGACATCCAGGAAACATCACGACACTCCTGTCTTCCAAAGGATGTGGAGCTTTTTCTGCTACTATATGTACAATAGATACTTCTGGAACTAATTACTGTGTCACTAAATGTACAAAAGTACACCCGAACAAACTCTACATTAAGATGAGATTTATGAAAACAAAGAAAGAAAATAACAAATAAAATGAAATTTATGACACTCTTCAAAGTGAGCCCTGGTGGCTGGGGTCAGAGAAAGTTAGTTCCCAGGTTTAATATGCGCATTAATTCCAAATCCATGGAGTGAAATTTACAGTCATACGGATTTTGATTCTAAAATTCTGACTGTGCTAAGATCCGACATCTTTAAATGTAAGTTCACTGAGTAAAGATGAAACGGGGCAGAATTTAGAAAGCTAGAGATGAGGTTTTCGGCAATATTACCAGCCACGATGTTTAAACTCTTGAGTGGATCTGTACACTACTGCACGGTACAGGGCTGAGCCAGGGATCCTCTAGTGATCCCTGCCTCTAACCTCCCGACAGCAGTGGTAACTTGGGGCCCTTTCCTTCCAGCATGTCCAGTGAGAATGTAGCCTTGAAGTTTGGGCATTCAGCAAATGAAGTGGCAGATGCTACTGGAGAGACTGAGGGGGAAGCTCTGCAACCTTTCTGCTCAGAGCCCCTCCCTAGTAACACTAAATGGCTCTCTGCAGGGCTGGAGACTTTCAAGGAAAGCAGCAGGAGGTCTGTTAAGCTCTGTTTTTCCTGTGGACAGCGGCCAGGACCCATTCTCCCAGCTTGTGAGGGTCCAAGCCTTCCTGGAGGCCAGTGCTGGACAAAGGTGCTCCTCCAAAGCTCATTAGAGATAGAACATTAGGGACATTCGGCCTGAATGAGAAACACAGTCAACAAAGCGAAAACTCCTGCCTGGAAATGCTGGCGCACAAGGCACACTTCCTTCCTATGCTTTCAGGCTTACAAAGCTCAAACTGCCTTCTTCCTGCTGGACACAAGAAACCGAGTCAGGGAGACGCGCTTTGGGAATGAGCGTTAAAGGGCAAGGCTTTAGAATGGTCATCCAAACACTGGACAGTGCGGTTTGGGTTTTTATTTGGGAAACAAAGATAAAATGACATCAGTAAAGTCAGGTCCAACTCTATGATTTTCTTATGTTTTATTAATCGGTCTGGCGCACGCAGAGATAAAACTCCAAATGTCACATAGTACTAGGGTGAGAGAAAGAAAACATTGGCTGACCGAAGGGAAACATAACGAAACTACAAGTGCATTTAATGGGCTATAAAGTACCAGAAACTCCTAGAGTCCAAATTTATGATCCTTTATGTTTCTGCAAGAAGCTGCCCTTTACTCCTCCCGCAAAAAGAATTAAAAAAAAAAATTTTCACTCACTATGAAAAATGTACGTTTTTCTTAAACACCAGTAACCAAGCTTCACTGGATAGAAGTCTCTGTATTCACATTTAACTGAAATTAATTAGCCTATACACACACACAAAATTGAAAACAGTTATGAAATAAATTTAATGAAGTCAGCGAGTTAAAATGTCAGATGCGTCTTCAGGTTCACACTGAGTTCAGGGCCTGCAGAAAATTCTCTGAATTGTGTGAAGTCACACTGGAGTCAGCAGCGATGCTCTCTACCTTGTAAAAATTAATAAAAGTCGTGTTTGTGGGATAATTCTGGACATCTCTATAAATTTAAATCTAGCTGACGTGAAGATATGAAAGACAAGCAAAATCACAATCTAAATGAATCCATTGTTTAACTGTAGAAAGCAACCATGGTATGTGCCCTAGAGGGTGCATGTGAGCATGCACACACACACACACACACACACAAATACACATACATGAAACATCCTATGTACGTGATACGTAATTCCACTGTGCTGCTTGCCTCTGTGAGTCACTGTAAGTCCTCGAAGCACAAACTTTTAACACTAGGGCTTCAGATTTCCTAAGACATTTGCTTCCGTACTCTTCCTCTGATGGAAGCACTGCTGTTTGTGGGTGGCGGTCCATGTCATTCACAACTAACCTAACCCCTCTGCAAACCTAGCTTTCCAACACATTTCGTCTCTTGTGACCAAGACATAACTGTGCTGCACTTCGACCACATTCATCTCAAGATACAAGCTGTAGCCACTATGGATGGTCCACTCATCCTTTCAGGAACATGGAGCATTATGTAGAAAATCACCAGTGAGTTTGTCATTTATACTTCCTTCTGCCGAATTAAGAATCCAATGTGGATCTTACTTTTATTTTTACCTATCACCATTGTTTATGTGGTTTTGTAAGTGTGGTCACACATGTCATGCCACACACACGGGGAGGGTCATAGGTCAACTTTCAGGAGTTGGCTCCCTCCTTCTACTCGGGAACCCAGGGATCTAACTCGGTCATCTGCTTAATGTCAAGTGCCCTAGGTTTCCACTGCAGGGATTCCACTGATGGAATCCTTAGTGTTAGCTGATCTATTTAGTTTTTAACAGTTGGACGTTAGAAAAATAACTGCTCTCTTCAGAGAATTGTCTGTACTCAACTCCTACATTTTTTGACCCTCCTTGACATCAGAAAGTATTCCTTCAGTGTTCTTTTAGATGTGATAAAGTGGACGTAAATTTCCCTGAGCTTTTTTTTTTTTTATAAAGCACCCGACTCAATCACAATTATCAGTACCATCATGGAGGAGAATTTCCGCAGAGACAGAATGTTATAGTACACGCTTAACTGTGGCCTATGTTAGCTGTACCGAATCTCTATACATGCATACACATTCATACACAGATACACATATAACATATATACATACATACACACACACACACACACACAGGAAGAGAGAGATAAAAAGAGAGAGAGACAGCAGGCCTTTCAGACTTCAAACTTGATTACAAATACAATTTTTTTGTTAACTTCCTTCCACTTCACATGAATCTCTGGAGTTACTCCATTGTGTTAGAAAATCATTGTAGATTGCTCTATGTGTTAGGGATGGGCTCAGTTCTGGGATCACAACAAGGAGCAGGAAAAACCAGAACTCCACCTTTGTGGAAAGCACATCACAGACAGAGTCTTATTCCATGGCTGAGGAGGGCATGTCTGCGATGCCCTCTGGACTGGGATATGGTGAGCTAACCATGCTATTTTACACACCTAGGAGGTGTTCTAATGTGTACAACAAGCATGTCTTTCCTTGAGCATGATGCTTATATGGAAACTTGTGGTGCAGTGTTTGGGATGATTAACTATTAATAATTAGTACCAGGACAAAGTAAAACAGAGAGCAATATCTTTGTTTTATAGTTATATAAACTAAGATTAAAAAAATTATTTGGCAACTTTCCAAATAACACTGACCCAGTTTAGAGTGTTTGTGATCTAAAGTTTGAACTTGGGTCCTGTGATTTCCAGAACCAAGGTTTTCCTAGCTTTCCAGAGTTACATTGTGACTCTTTTCAACTCCTGGACATCCCAGATGGTGAATGGGCAAGTTATAAGCCTCACTGTGCATATACTGACACAATCCGAGGCTCATCAATGAGCAATCAGTCATACACCCACATCCAAGAGTCAAATAATTGATAATCATATGACCTAGAGGCAAAATTGTGAAGCCATAGTCTTTTTAGAGATCAAAATTTTAGGATATGTGTACTCAGATCCACAGTGATTTCAAAAGGTTGATTCTTAAATCATTCTGATGAACAATGAGTTTTCATCAACAGGAACTCAATATAATTATAGATCACAGTATACTATATCAATGTATGTACCCATGGGTAGTATTTAGTCTGTGCATTTTATATATGAAATTCAAATTATATGTCCCAAGTATGTCCAAACATACATTTTTTTTTCTTTTCTAAAATGGCTCTTTAGTTTAGTATTGACAGCTATTATTTGTAAAAGCCAACAAACTACAAAATTACTAACAATGACAAAAGACATAGGTTACAAGACTATTTTTCCACCAGAGGGTTCTTTTGCCATTTACTTAATTATTTAATTACTCTTTTAAAATTTTACTTGGGGGTGGCACCTGTGCTATAGTGTACACGTGGAGGTTAGAGAACAGTTACAGGAGTCAGCTGTCTCCTTCTAACACGTGGTTCGTGGGGCTAAAACTCAGATTGTCAGGTGTGCTAGCAAGCGCCTTTCCTTGCTGAGCTGCCTTGCTGGCCCCTGGACATTCACTTTTAGTGAAACTTATGGATGTTACTTTTTGTTTTTTCTTCACTGACTTGTCATCGAGTCATTTTTCATTAGCGTCCATTGCACCCCTATGTCTCTAAGTTTTCTGAAATTAGAAAGTCTTAATCTTGAAGGATACATAGAAAGAAAATATATACAACACTATTGTGGTGGTTTGAATGAAAATGGCACTCACAGGCTCATAAGTACATGGTAGTATTAGGAGGTATGGCCTTGTTGGAGTAGGCATGGCTTGTCAAAGAAAGTATGTCACTGGGGGTGGGCTTTGAGGTTTCAAGTGCTCAAGCCAGGTCAGTGTCTCTCTATTCCTGCTGCCTGCTGTTCCAGATGTAGAACTCTCAGCTACCTCTTCAGTAGCATGTCTGCCTGCATGCCACCAGGCTTCCCGCCATGATGATAATAGACTAAACCTCTAAACCTATATGTCAGCCCCAGTCAAATATTTTTCTTTATAAGAGTTGCTGTGGGCAAGATGTCTCTTCATGGCAGTAGAAACCTTAACTAAGACAATTATATATTACGACAATACATAGTTTATACAATATTATTGGCAATATATACCATTGGTTGATCATTAATTAAAACTATGGAAACCAAAAATGAAGAATTTCTTATACAGCTATCCCTCACAAGAAATCTTAAATATGAATATTGTGAAACAAGCATGTTGACTCTTACCTATAATTACAGCATTCAGGAAGCTGAGGCAGGAGTACTGCCTTGAGTTTTAGCTCAGACTGATCTATAACGTGAGGCCCTTCCTCAAAACAAACAAAACAAAATTAGAATCTCATATTGATTACAAGAAAATGGTAAAGGTTTAAGGGGCTAGATTTACCAATCACCCTGATTGGATCATTAACCAATGACTCGCACGTCATTAGCCAATGACTCCACCGTGCTTTGTGAACACATACGTACAAATATTATTTGATGCAAAAAGCAAAATTTTCAAAAATTCGAAGAAAACTTTTTTGTTTTAAAATTAAAACATTTAATTAAAAATTAAAAAATTTTGTTTTTTAGCAGCTTCCAGAAGACCATTAATTACAAATACTTATTTCCAAAATTGCCCAGTGCCTTATGTTACTTATTGAAAATACAGCACATCTCCCAAGACTCATTCCCAAGGCCACCACTTCAACATTGGTCACTGACACTCCAACACAGGGGGGGCAAAGGTCCACAGTGAATTCACTGATATCGCTGCCAAGATCCAGCCAATGATAACATTGATTTGTTTCTACTAAATTAATCTATAAAAATATCCAGAGATTAACAAAACACATACAAAGGAACAGAGCTCTTTAAAATTGATGAAGGCAATAACTAAACACTGATCTGTCTCTTCCTATGTGATTAGATGCGTAAATTTACTAGGAGTTAGAAACAAGAAAACACAGTCAAGGCTCCTTATTCATTTGGTTGGATCTGCTGTCTCTGTCTTTGCCTGGCTTTGGGCCGCCCTCTGGGGCTCATGCTCTGTGACTACATTTGTAGTTCACAGCTCCCAGCTTACTTCTTCCTTTTGTCCTGATTGCTCCCACTCTGGCAGGTCACTAGATTATACCTTAAATATTCCTCTTACTACAGTGTGGCTTTATTTAGAGTGAGATGGGACACTTGCATGAAACAGCACTCAGGAAAAGTCGGTCAGCTGCCGGACACAGGGCTACTGTTCCTATTCAGAGCTTTGTTTTAAATCTTTCCTTGTTTCTCCTCAACAAACCCTGGCACAATGCTGCCGCCTGCTCCGTCCCAAGCTCAATACAGGTTGCTGGGCCCCTGAATATGCGAGCAGGGCAGAGCTGGGCTTCCCATGAAAATCAAGTCAATGACCTGCCTCGTTGGATTCTTGGGAACCAAAAAACAACCATAATTTTTCATCCATCCATTCTCAAGTGTTGTCAATGTTCACTCAGGTTGTAATGCAATACAAAACGCGTCAATTCCCCCCAAAGCCAGTTCACCATGCATGATTTAATTACAGCCATTGGACAAACTCTCTTTACCTCTTCCACCAAAAATTCATGGACCTGACTCCAAGAAATATTTCCTTCAATGGCATGCATTACCAGGATTATCCAATCAAGGAGAAGCGAATGAGGCAGTGTCAACACTGGTTTGTTAAGAAAACCTAAAGTATGACCATAAAAGTCTTTATCAGCAGACTGCTGATCCTGAAAGACCCAGATTCAGCCAACTGACAGCAGACTGACAGCCTCTCTATTTCCCAGCCCACTGCACCCTAACTGGAAAAGCAACAAAGACAAGGAGCATTGCAGACACTACTTTTATTCAAATCCCTCACACTGCAGTTGGTGTGGAAGTCAGATATACAAAATTATGCATGGTTTTGCAAAATTTGCATGTAAAAGATTGCACACAGGCTTCAATGCAGGTCACTTTGCTGTGACCATAGAAACATCAGAAAAGTTGGAAAATTCAGTCCACTGAACTTCAAATGACTTTATTAAAGTGTCACTAATCAGAGTTAAAAGACAGAAGGTTTTAGTGTCTGCGCCAACAAAGTGAGTAACTCCCAAAGTCTAATGACCAACTAAGAAAGCATTACTTAAAATATAAGAAAAGGGGGTGAGGGGAACTCACTGGAAGCAAATTAAATAAGAAAACCTCCCTTGCCTTCTCCCAAAGACTGATCTCATTGAGCGAGGACAGCCTACTGACTTGTGCTACAGGAGAAATCGAAATCGCTTGCTTTCTGGCCCCAGCTGAGAAAGATCTACCTGGTTAACAAACATCAGAGGCTTGGTCAATATAGATTTGCTTAGCACACACACGCAGGGCAGCCATTCGCGAGAAATCCACAACTGCACTTACAGCAAATATGGTCAGGTCTATACATCCCATTCAAGCTGAATCCCAGGCTGCCTAACAAATCCCAGAATGCAAATGTGGAGCCAAGCTCATAAATAATGCAGAGAGGAGAGGAGCTATGCAGAGAAAAGCAAAGAGGTGCCACTAAGAGAAATCAATGAAATTACCTTTATTTAAGTGATAGTTACAGGGAAGGTTCTGAATCCCAAAAAACAAAATTAAAGAAAAGGCAATTTACTTAAGCGAAAATGTCACCACCATTCTTCTCCTTTGTTTTCAGTCATTTGCAAGAAGTCCTTCTTGTATGTTTCTCTCTGGCATAAAGTTGTGGTTCACGAAGAAACATGTAATGTCCCAAATCGCAAACTCAACTCGGGGCAAACTCAGCACCTGAAGTGTCCCAATATTTTTCTTCTCAGAATTTTTTCTGTCTTCTCCACTGTCAATCAGAAGATGATCTGCATATCTGATGTTCCCATCAGAACCTTTTCTCAGCTCAGCAACTGTAAACACTTGCTGGTCGCCCATAACGTGTCAGCCAAGGATAAGTTACTACTGAACTACAGTGTGGTGTTTGTTGTTGTGAGCAAACTGCACTGTGACCACATGGCATGGAGACTGCACGGGTTAAAAAAGAAGAAATGACTATCCATACATATATGCAACATGGGTCTTCTACAGGTTGCAGAAAGACAGCAAGGTCCATGCATGTGTGCACAATTGACTTCACTATGTTCGTCTCTTTGGATCTACTTGACAATCAGCACTGCAGACATGAAGAACCCAGGGATGAAGAAGGACCAGGTCAAAGAGTCCATAATCAGGAGGGGAGTGTGTAGAGACAGATCCTATTAGTCTATGCAGTAGACACAATGTTTGTGGTGCTAACAAAATGATTTAAATTAAGGAAATCACTGAAGGACAAACTGATTCTATCTAGATGTCAACCAAGGATCCCACTCCCCCACATCCCCAGAAGTTGTGCTCTTGACATACATTAAGAGGACTGAGAAGGAATCTTCCAGAAAGGATGGTTAATAAGATTCACCATCATGAGCAAGAAACAAATGAAAATTACGCATGAAGCATCTGGTGTTTGGGGCATAGTCTGGGATTTTCTAGTAAATGAAAACTTGGGTTCTACTGACCAGTCTCCCTAGGTGAGCTCCCAAGGAGAAGGAATAAATAGCAAGAGGCTCTCTTACTAAACTACTGGTATTTGGGTGAGTATTTTATGAAAGTCAAATCATTTACCTAACAAATTTTCATATGCATTTTTCCATGTGTTTGAGAAATCCACTCATCACAGGAAACAAAACCAAGAATGCACACAACACAGCAAAATGATAAACCTCAAGGAGGATTGCTTCACTCGAGGGCCATGTGTCACACCTTTTGGGCATGTTCTACCCAATTTTATAGCACTGCTTGACGGTCTTCAGAAAAAAATTTCTTTATAGCAGTTGAGCTAGACCAGAACTGTAAAATTTTAATTGATCAGTCTTGGAGGAAATTCAAATAACAAACTAAATCTTCTCCAATTCTGTTACATGATGTGACCCTAGGGCCAGCTCAGTTGCTGCTGGTTCTTTTCGTTTTGTTTTGCTTTATTTCACTTTATTTTGGGTTGACTTCACCTTTGACAATGCCTCTATTTTCTCTCTTTTCATGACAATTGGCATTATCACAGATAGAACTTCTCTGCAGGAGACTTTCAAATTAACATACTAAGTCTTTCTAACTTGTTCTTCATATATTCCCTCACTGGTACATTGCCTGTGCTGTATACATCTTTCTGTAGTGTAGCTTTTCAAAGGTTCTCTCCGCATATGTGATGTTTCCAACTCATTACATGGAGCACTAAAGTTCCTCTAGCAGACAGATCTGACAAACTCAGGTTTTAATCCGTCTGGTCTACCCCACCAGGGATGCACCTCAAAAAGGCTGTGCAATCTTCAAAGACAGCAATGCTTACTGGAGGAAAAAAAAAAAAAAAAAACTTTCGAGTGACATTTCTAACTTTATGTTTACTTAAGAAGTGTGTATGGTGTGTGTGTGTGTGTGTGTGTGTGTGTGTGTGTGTGTTTATGTCCACAAGTCCACAAGTTTCTAAAGTAGTGGATAGATGTATGTCTGCATTTATGTTCACAATTACTATTTGCTATGTAGCTGCAGGAAAACAACTCTAACAGCTCTGGACACTGCCTTTGCTAGTTGGAGAAGCAGCCTAAGTCCTACCATCTTAGGAAAAGAAGTATTTTGCAAGTACAATGAGGTGATTTATCATGCTGAACAAAATGTGTTGTCTGATAGAACATCAAAACAGGTAATATGGCCATCCTTCCTTTCATTGAGAATATTTCAGATTCCAATAGACAGGTGACCTTTAGCATCCCAAAATAGGAGGACACTTTGAAAGCATAAGTTCAGACACTTGTCTCCAGTATAAAGAAAACCATAGGAAAAATTTCACATATTGAGAACTGAGTGCCATGGAATACTTAAGAAAACTGTTCTGAGTGTATTCGACACACTTCGGGCTCTCGGTGCTTAAAATACCATTACAATTAAATACATCCCTATTACAACCCCTAACATGTTATAAAAGTAAAGAACAATACAGCATGCACAAATGTACTCAATTACATAAATACAACCTTCAAACCACACCCTTGCGATTCATTTGTTATAGTGAGAATGATGAAACATTATGCATTTTTAGTTATTTTCAGAAATGAATTTTACTACTTTGTCAAATCAATATGCTCCTTTTACAACATAAAACAAGAGATTAAAAAAATCTCATAGCGTTTTCTTTTAGTTCTGCATAACCAAACAAGACAATTAAGTATAAATTCTAATATAAATATAATTATTAATTTAGACTACCTCAGAGCTGGTCATTGAGAGTGATGGTAGACAAAAAGTAACAATGTTTTAAAGAGCTGTCACCTGAAGTGAGTTTTCTGGTGATCGGTAATCTTTAAATTATTCTTCCTATTTTTGGGGTGGTGATTTTATCCTGTCTGTGTAGATAATGCAGTGGAAAGCCGTACCTATTTAAATATGAAGGTTCATGTGTTTTGGACAAAAAATAACAAAATCTTATTTCTCTGGTGACCACAAGAAAATTTTGTATAAGACCACTGAAGAAGTGGCTAGGTTTCCACATTGATTTAAATAAAACAGGCAAATAACACATTTATAACTTCAGTAATAAAACACTGATACAAATTAAAATGCTACTTAAAAATGTAAGTGCCAAAGGCTAGTATAATGAGATGCCCTATAAACATGTTTTATAAGGTGAAATGTAGCTTAAAAATCACTTGATATGTGATTCAGAATTTTTTGAAGATAGTAAAATTTTTGCTTATGAAATATCTTATTATTAAATGGATTCATTTGCATAAAATCATGTCAATTCTATGCCTTACGTTCATCAACTCCAGTCACCCTTATGAAATGTTAAAAGTTCCTAGACTAATCATTAGATTTATTTTACACTGCTCTTAAAATTCATTTCACTTATTTTATAGTACCTCTTCGTGTAATACTGACATAATCATAAATCTACTTATTCATTATTTGTCCCGCATTCAATAACACCCAGGTTTATTCTGAAGAAAAGCTTGCATTTTATATCATTTGATGACTTCCTGGAACAAAATATTTGGATATGTCCTGTCACTCTGGTGTACATACCCTCATAGATTTCTTTTTGCTTAACTGCATTGAACATTTTATAAAATGAATGAAAGGGCATTTAGGACGCCATTAATCTTTCAAGTATGATGGGAAGCCATGCATAGTCTCAATAAATCAACGCTATTGAAAGACACAAAAGAATTCAGCTTTAATTCCAAATCCTCTGCTTAAAACACCAAATGTCTTTATGTTCCAGATGGCTGACCATGTTTCAATTATGCTAAATGCCGCTTCTTCTCAAGTGTGCTTTCTCTCTGCCGCGCGCACAGACTTTACATTAAAAGCTACTGGTTGCGTGTCGGTGGGTGCAGGCAACTACAGTCTCATGTGTAAATGCACATGTGCTTTAGATCGGGAAGAATATAAGGAATCCCAAAGCCTTTGCAACACATCTGAGGGTAGGATTGATTCTGAGAAGTTCCTATTCAAGTTCTAGTCAGTCACTGACCAACTTTCTTCTGTTTGGGCCTTCCTGTGTTTCCATGGTTTTGCTCCAAGATGAGTTCAGAACTGTAAGAGTTTGGGGCTCCACAGCAACCCGCATTTCACCGTCACAGACAGTACAGTCCTCCATCTACCGTGTCCACATTGTGATGTTAGAAAAATTCCAGATAGTGAATTTCCCGGGGCACCTCATGTGCTTCCTAAAACAACCGGTGCGGCCCACACAGTGAAACCATTTGCATATATTAGCTCGTTCTAAAAGAAGCTAAAATGGCATTTTTAATGAGTGCTATGGAAAAACTCTGATTTCAGTCCATCTTACATGCTTTCCTGGGGCAGCTCATGGGGTCTTCCTTGTTTCCTGTCCTCGAAACAAAGCTCTTTCTGCCTCCTCTCTTTTCATCAACTAACCTCACCTTATAGTATCAAAACATCAAAAACATCAAAAAAACATCACCTTATATATCAAAAACCAACTGTGGTGACTGAACCTTATAATAGCTGGTCAAATACTGCCGAAATCCTGCAGGAGTTTTGAACGGTATTTACATTAGGGAAGGCCACTCTCTGTGGATATCCCCGTGCCCGCGCTGTCTGCTCCCGTCACTGCTAAGCTCCCTGCCTGCCCTCTGTGGAACCTTCCGCAGCTGCGGCTGCGGCTGTGTTTCTGTCTCTGCTGTTGTGCTGGAGCACCTGCTGCAACTGCTGCTGCTGCAGTACCCCTAGTGCTGCTATCATTGCTCCTTCTGCAGTGGCTGCAAGTATTATTGCTGCCCCATCCACTCCCGCACCATTGCTATTCCCCCAGACCACTGGTAGCTGCTATTGCTGTGCCCACCACCACCACTGGTTCCACCATTATTCCTGCTCTCCGGTGGCTGCTGCTTCTACTACAAATGCCATAGTTTCTGTCAATGCTGATGTTGCCCTCTTCAGAGACAGGAAGCCAGGCTGGCTGCTCTTGGGACTGTGTGATTCCTGTCCTGTATAATTAGCAGGAGCCTACTAAGATCTTTGCTAAGATAATCTCCGTGGTAGTTCATCACCATCACTTCAGGTCCCGTTCACATTTGCTGCCCCAAGGATTTTTCTTAAACTTTTGAGAATAATTTATATCATAAATGAATGTTCACGTAACGGATTCTCATGTATAGGAACCTTTGAGAATTCATCAAACTAAAATATTTGCATGTAAAAGCCAGGTATTTTTCCAAACTCTAAATTTTGTTTAAATTGAATATACATATTAAAGAATATATAGATTAAAGTATAAGAGACCTTGATAAAGAAGGAAGTTGGAGAAAATAATTTTGTTAAGTTCCAGTACTTTTTAAAATCAGGATTTTGACAAAAGCTTTCCATATTCACTTGACTAAAATCAGACTTCTGTGTTTATGTTCATTTATAGCTTATTTGAACTTAAAGTGATATTTTTAATCTATGCTACATGCACACACAAAGAAAAACACAACACCAATTATGTGAAATACACTGAAAATACCAGTTAGACATTTTCCTGACCTCATTATCAAAAACTACAGTCAGGATTGTATGGGCTGTTCAGCATGACAGCTCAAATCCTAGCTTCAGCCTTTTCTAACTACATGCTACAGTCAGTTGATCTATCCTCTCTGTGCCTCCATTTTACCACCTGTAACATGGTGCCAGCAACAGAACTTACTGCTGAGCATCATCTCAAGCCTGAATGAAAGAGCATAAGTAGCCATCTGTTGTTACTGAACGCTATTTGTTATAGTCTCAGGGATAGTAGCTTATTATTGCTCAATGATCATATTCAGTAAATGCATAGTAACTGCTTACTAACTACTAGTATAACTACTATGTTAAAAAATAATGTTAAAAAAATCAGTGAGTACTTGCATTTCATGAGTGAGATCTACAAATAAGTCATCTAAATAGTTGGATGATCAGGGCCTCTGGGGGAAGAAGGGTTTCTGAAGGGCAGAGATTATAGTAACCCAGGGTAGACTTGGTTTTAAACAGGGGGAAAGGAGGAAGGCAGAGATTACAGTAGCACAGAGTGTGCCTGGGCTCAAACAAGAAGGAAAGACAGGCCTTAGAAGTGACAACACTAGACTCTGGTGCAGGTGCTCTCGCCTCTTGAATGAAGCTTAGGTCCACTTAATTACATAGTAATGTTTCATATTAAATTATTTAAAAACAGGAAAGAACAAAGACAGGCGTCATCTAATAAAAGCCACATGGAGATCAAGAAGTCAGTTTCGTTTCACACAGGACAAATAATTCAGGAAATCCCTATCTTGACCCAACACTGCCCTAGTTTGTTTTCTGCTGCTATGATAAAACATTCTGACCAAAAGCAACTTGGGGAAGAAAAGGTTTATTTGGCTTACACTTGCAGGTAACAGTTCATCATTGAGACCAGTCGGTACAGAGCTCAAGCATTAGCTGCAGCAGGGACCATATAGGGACCATGCTTACTGGCTTGCTCGCTCTGGCCTGCTCAGCTGCTCCTCTTCTTCTACGGGCCAGTATTGGCTGGCTAGGGGTAACACTGCCCGCAGTGGACTGGGTCCTCCCACATTGAGTAGCAATCAAGAAAATGTCCCACAGACATTCCCAGAGCCCAGTCTGATAGAGACCATTCCTCAGTAAAGTTTCCTCTTCCCACTTGGGTCATGTTGACAACCAAAATTATCCACCACAAGCACTAAAAGCTGATATAGGATAAATAATAATGAGTCAGTGAGATCAACTGGTGAAACCTCTCAGTGCAGTCGTCTCCTGGGTTTTCTGACATGGGTCTCTACAATAGGCTTCCTGTACACTGCATGTGTGGACTTGAAATGGGGCTGTTTGATGCCACAGCATTCTGCAGTACTCCAGGGAATGAATGATAGGGTGAGATAGAGGACCAGAAGGCCATAGCAAGGAAAATAAAATATTCACAATAAAAACAAGGACAAGCCTCTAATATTAACCGCTCTGATTCCTAGGTCTCCTAAACTCCACTCCAAGCCCAGAGCCAGGAGTAAGGCCAGCATCCTCCTGCATCTATCTTCCATCTCTCTACAAAACTGGAAAGTCTAAGTAGTTTTCAATCTCTGCTGAAACAACCCAAGAAAACTCTCCAAATTGGCTCTGTCCAAAGGCTGAGATGACGAAGTCTATTTTCAGCTAACTCTTATGACTTTGTTCATCTTCTGTCTCAAAGCAGCAATATGGAATGAACTTCCAAAAGGAACACAGTGATAAGTTACAGACTGCACAAAGGCATACCTGCCCAGAAACTGCTAGATACAAATCCTTCCTTTCCTCATTATCCTATATGGCCACGGAGACTCTTTATTT
The DNA here is from genome assembly GCA_026225945.1 of Cricetomys ansorgei. Taxonomy (NCBI): domain Eukaryota; kingdom Metazoa; phylum Chordata; class Mammalia; order Rodentia; family Nesomyidae; genus Cricetomys; species Cricetomys ansorgei. The sequence continues at coordinate 774,830 of JAMJFZ010001133.1, read as the reverse complement.
CTCATCTAGATTTCCTAGTTCTGAAGTTAACACTCGTCTTGGTCTTTAGCTTGGGGATATGGGAAAGTGGAGGAATTATAAGAATCAAGGCCCAATTGGAAGTCTCAGGTATTGACTGAAAGTCCTGGGAGAATACCAGGAAGTAGGCTCTCCTCTTCCCTCTCTGTTCCCTGGTCACTATGAGGAGAAGTAGGCTCTTCTTTCTTTTCATTTCCTGGTCACTGTGAGGTGTGCAGCTCACTACGCTGAGTGCTTCCTGCTGTCATGAGTTATCTACCACACGTGCCCAGAAGCTACTGGCCAACCATCCATGGGCTGGGGTCTCTCACCTGCATGTCGGCTATTCCTTCTCAGTGTTCATTGCCACAGGCCTTTGTTGGTGCCGTGGACATGTGTTCTGCAATGAGTCTGGATGATGCAAACACCATCTACACTCAGGCTCTTTACTGTCTGCTCCACCACTCGAGTCTGTGTCCACTAACAATTAACTTCCTGAAGCTGAATCTTCCTTCTTCCACATCCACTACTAGAAAGCAAAAACCAACTCATTCATGTCTGAGCATTTAATTAGGAGACACGCTTAGTTTTATTCATGACAGAGATGGCCCCTTCAAAGTCAGTTTAACATCTAAATTTAATTTAGCTGACTATAAATGTGACCCAGAGAAAATACAAATTTTCTGTTTTCTAAGCATGCCCTTCCTCTCCTCATTTTTCGTTTTGTTTTGTTTGGTACAAGGTCTCCCTTTGAAGCTCAGGCAAGCCTTGAGATTAACAACCTCCCTCATTGTGTTGATTTATATTTCTCTTTACAACTAATTAATGCTTCGCTTAATGTGACATATTCATGTTCTCTGAACAAAAGGAAACAAAATGAAAGGGTTTATTAAAAGAAAGTATTATTTATTTATTACTTATGATTACTATCTACTGTCATAAATATTTTATTTGTATCATTTTATTTATAATGTTACTAATTTATAATATTATTATGAATGTTTTATATTATAAATATAGATAGAATATTTATTATTCTAAAGCTTACACTTCCAGATCATAATCCATCATTGAGTGAAGTCATGGCAGAACTCAAACAGAAACCATGGAGGAAAGGTACTTCTTGGCTTGCTTCCTGGCTCATGCTCAGATAGTTGACTTTCTTACATAGTCCAGGACCTTCAGCCTAGGGATGATGCCACCCACAGTGAGCTGGGTGCTCCCGGGTCAATCATCAACCAAACAGGGCCCCACAGACAGGCCCATAGGCCAATCTGATCTACTCTCTAGTAGAGGTTCCTCTTCCCAGGTGACTCAAAGTTGTGTCTACTTGACAAGAAAAATTGATCCGTACTGTAAGTGTCTGGCCCTGCCTTCAAAGTCACTGAATATTTAATTTTTTATATCTAGCTAAATTGCTTTGACAACAAAATAGACGCATACAAAAAAGCATCTTGCTTATTTCTTCCATTCCAACACACACACACAGAGACACAGACACACACATACACACACAAAACACACACACATTGGAGTAAGAAAACTGGTAACAGAATGGACACTTTCCACAATAATTCTTCATAGAAACAGAACTTAGATATTATGCTATTCAACAAACAGGTAAGGATGTTCAAAGATTTACTATCAAGAAATATTCCAAATAAGCAATTAAATTAAAACAAAGGTCTTTACAGTCTGAATACACCCTGAGGTCTCATGCCATATTTGCTGAAAACTCAGTGTCCCTTTCAGTATCTTACAGATCCCCCCAGATGGAAAGCAGCTTACAAATGACTTCGGTTCTGAACAGGTGTCTAAACAGCCTATCAACTAAAAAAATGCTCACCTGGGTTTGCGTTAGAGAAAATACAAAACAGATTTTGTGAGTTACCTAAAGTACGTCTACAAGAACAGTATTTTAAAATAGGATTCACTTCCCGATCTTAGCTAAAACCCTTTTGGTTCTGAGTGATTTTTTTTCCCTCCAGCTCACTGGCCACTCGTTGTCATTTAAAATGTATTTTTGTGCTAGATTTCAAGTAATGAAGAAGATTACCATAGAGATATTTTAATGCACATCCTTAATAATTCCCTTAAATGTAAACGCTTGGTTTATTCCTACCCACACAGTGGCCTGGGATGTGTCACCTCCATCCCTGTGGGAACAGTAGCTATTTCCTTGACCAGTAGTTGTTTACATTTTTGTAAAATCGTTGCCTTCTGGACCACACAAGGAGTAAATAGTCCAAGAAGTCTCAATCGTAAGCCAAGCAACCTTCAAGAACAATCCACACTGCTGCGTGCAGCACGTTTCTTCCCAGTGCTTAGTGAGGGGTCTAATTGTGTTCCCTTTAACAGACAGGGCACGAGGCTCAAAAAGGCTTTGCCTCTGCCTGAAGTTTCCATGACAGGTAAGGCTTTGAACAAGCTATTCCCCTTTTCAAATTCTGTTGACCAGGGTGGTGGAGAGTTGGCTCAGTGGTTAAGAGCATTGGTTGTTCTTCCCAGAGGTCCTGAGTTCAATTCCTAGCAACCACATGGTAACACAGAACCACCTATCATATGATCTGATGCTCTTTTCTGGCATGTAGGTGTATGTGAAAACAGAACACTCATTCTTAAAATACATATGTAAATAAATCTCAAATTCTGTTGACTATAAAATTTCACCATGTAGTTTGTCTCCATACCCAATATCAAAAACAATATTGCAATACTGTTTTGATACTAAGAATATACATATATATATACATATATATGAATGTATATATGTATATATACATATATGTGTGTGTGTGTGTATATATATATACATATATATATATGTATGTGTGTGTATATATATATATATATATATATATATCTGACTTCAAAAACAACAGGGAAGTCCTCCCAAAATTGAAATGTATATTAAATTCTTTAATGAAGGACTGAAAAATTGACCATAGGAAATATTAACGTAAAGACGATAAAATTTAAATTAAGATTTTATGCTAGGCAGTGGTGGCCCAAGCCTTTAATCCCAGTACTTGAGAGGCAGAGGCAGAGGCAGGCAATCTCTGTGAGTTCGAGGCCAGCCTGGTCTACGGAGTGAGTTCCAGGACAGCCAGAGTTACAACAGTAAAACCCTGTCTTGAAAGGAAAAGGAAAGAAAAGAAAAAGAAAAAGAAAAGGAAAGGAAAGAAAAGAAAAGAAAAAACAAATTACAGTTTTATTTTTTCAGTTATTTACACTTTGCCTCACATTACATCAACCAACAAAACATGCTTAAGGCACTAGAAAGGTTTTTCATTTGTGTATGGGGGGGTGGATATACGGGTATGGGTGCCCATGTGTACTCTGGAGATATGAAGGTCAGAGGTCAACATCAGCTTTGTTTCTCAAGTACTGTCTGCTTTGGGTTTTTGAGAGACTCTCATACTTAGAGTTGAACTCCATACTTAGGCTGGAGTTGAGCATGGAGGCTAGGCAGGCTGGCCAGTGAGCCCCAGGGGTCTGCTCGGGGCGTTTCCTTCAGACAGTCTCTAAAGTAGGAATGTGAGATTAACCAAGAAGTAAGTGTACAATGTGATGAAGCTGACACTGAGCAAGGGCGCCAAACTCCTGTCCGGCATAATCACTCTTCTGTGCTGCTATTGCTCACCCCCAGCGCCACCCACAACCCAACATCTGCCATCATTAAACACATGACTCGCTTAACACATTTGCTCTTGGTTGTCCTGTGACAAGCACTCTTCATGGCTGTAAGGCATTGACTCACACAGACAACACAGAGAAGAGAATACAGGAATGGCCACCTCTATCGCAACCAGCCCTCTGTGTCCTGTGTGACCCAAGTTTTTGGGAGGCTAGATTGACGCCCCTGTCCAAAGCCATCTTATTCCACAAAGAGAAACCATGTGTCTTCATTTCTCTACAAGTCAGGAGTCAAATGGTGCTCTCAATCTGCCAGGTCCTTACTTACTTCCAACTAATTACAACCTCAATGGAAAGATAATTTCTGCATTTTATTATGCAAAGTAATAAAACAGTAAGCTGTTTTTTACAACACAGGCTGCCCTGGCCCACATAGACACAAACACGAACAGCTATTTTAATGGTTTTAGTGGGAGATTTAATGCAATATCTGAAAAAATAGACCATGACTCAACTTTATGTGGCAATAACAAGACTCTGAGTGGCTCCTACTGAGAAAAAAAGTCACTCTGACAGAGAGACAGAAGCAGCTCAGTAACGTTTAGTGGCACTTATGGTTCAAAGCCGCATTATTACACAGTTTGACATAATCACACTTAAAACTAGCATTAAAGCAATAGATAAAATACGGGCCTCGTTTATATACGACTTCTAGTAAAAAGTCACAAATCTGAAAATTGCTATAAATTTGAAATAATCATGACAATATTTAATACACTTTTAAACTTAAAGACATACAGCTTCTCCAGAACATGGCATGAGGTACATTTCTGAGGAGTCTATGGCAAATTCGGAGATGTTGTAGCGTGCAAGGAAGGTTACTTCCGTTTTCGGAGCGGGAATGAGGTCCTGGGATCTGGGTCTGGCCGCGACCATGACAGTTTCATGGAACGGGAAGAGGCAGGGGAGGAGCAGGATAGGAGCGGCATCTGTAAGCCACATTTGACAACCAAACTTCCTGCTTCAAGTTCAACTCAGAGTTCATTTGAGAAGTCTCTGTGGGGCTCATCAGCCTGCTGGAGTCTCAGGGTGAGGCGTGGAGTCAGCCCTGAGCGCAGACCGGGAAGCAGGCAATTTCCACTCTGTGATACCTCTGCCACTCACATCTGTCTGTCATGCGAGTAGGCTGCCAATCACTTCTTATCATTTTCCAACGGAGGCTGTGAAGGCATCCCATCACTCAAAGCCTGAGCCTCTCTCCCATCCCGAGCACCCCTCTCTATCCTGTCACTGTGCCCCAGTAGGTTAGAAGTTCTCCCGGGATGAGTGGATGTAGCGGTCATTCTAAATCACTTTTATTGTTTGAAATCATGTCACATCTTTAAAACAACATCATGTCTTCAACAGTTCTGTTAGCTTACAGTGTTAGTGGTTTCTGTCTTAATCACAGAAACAATCTAGGACACAGGTGACTGGAGACAGTATCAAGCATGTTAACTACCACCTAATGCTTTACAAAGAAAAAAAAGGTCCCCAGTAGATTAAGCTGCGGTTTTTCTGAAAATCTCCAGTCAGGTTCCCCTGTGAGGAGCTGGAGGGCTACATTAACAGAAACTTCTCCCAGAACTGAGAGTGAGCATTTGCCCGTTCACGGTATGAAAAGATGGAGAGAAGCTAGCGGGGGTGGGGGGGAGAAATCGGTCTCAAAACAAAAAGGGTTAAAAAATTACAGATTTCAATGACTCAGAAGCTGAGTGAAGGAAACATTTAACAGAAACCAGAGAACGGACTAAGCCAATGAGGGGATTAAATACAATGACTGTGTAACAAATGGTGTGTTCATCATGGCCGCTGAGGTAAGAACAATTTCATTAGAGGTTGTTTGATTTTCCAAGTCTTGTAGGAATGACAGAGGAGGTGACACAGAACAAAAGCTGGCAGTATAGACAAGCCATTCAAAGCATGTCCTGAAAAGGAAATTTTTAAAATGAGTTAGCAGGCACTGAGACGTCTCAGTGGGTCAAAGCACTTGTTGCCAAGACTGAGGACCTGAATTCCATGCTCGGAACCCACTTGTAGAAAGAGAAAGGAGAAAATGACACCTGAAAATTGCCCCCCGGGTCTACAGAGACACATACAGATGGACACGCACACGCACACACAAACACAGACACAGAGACACGCAGAGATACAGAGACACATATAAATAAATAAAATGTAATTAAAAACAATTCTAATGAGTCAGTAGGTCAGGAGAAGTGGCTTAGCTGTTAACAGCACTCACTGCTCTCGTAGAGGACCTGAGTTCAGTTCCCAGCACCCACATGGAGGTTCATAACCATCTGGAACTCCAGCTCTGTAAGAGCCTTCGCCCTCTTCTGGCCTCCACATGTACTGCTTGCACTTTTTGCATATACACATATGCAGATAAGATATTTACACATATAAAATAAAAACAAATCTTTTGTGAAAACTCAGTGTGCAATTGAAAGAATGGAAGTCACTCCTGCTTGAGTTTAATGAGTCAAGAAGAGGTGATAATAAAATACAGTATATATAAGTAAATAAAATAGAATTTAGAAAAATGAAAAATAAAAGAATAAGCCCCCTCAGTAAGATCAACAGAACCCTAAAATGCTCTTGCCCCTAGAGCAGCACCTAGGTTCAACCCTGTGATTTTCCACCAGCAGTGTGGAAATCCTTCGGACAATGAAAAGGTTTTACACAGTTAAAACATGTCATAAATGAGACAGAAATCAGTCATTCTTAAAGTGACTAGCAGGGGTGAGAGTGCCGCTGGGAGCGAATTCACGTGCCGTAGTCACAGCACTGCCTAGCGTGTTTCTAGGTGGCTCCTAATAGCTCCGTAAACAGATACTTTCTTTGGATTTGCTCAATGCTTGTCTCTTAAATGAAGAAGACTGTACCTAGAGCTAGTTCTTGACCATATGTAAATTATCTGCCAACTAGATTCCTGTTTATCTTCATGACTTCATTATCTAATTCAGTCATGTGGGGGTGGGGGGGTCCACTCTTTGTACAATAGGAGCATATGGTTAATAGATCACTGAGTATGTATTATCGTTGTTATTATTGTAATTATTATTATTAGTGCATGTGTAAAACAGAGACAGAGTAAGAGAGAAAGAGGGGGGGGAGAAAGGTATGAGTATGCCGCAGCCTATGTATAGAAGTCAGAAGAGAAGCCCTAGGAGTTGGTTCTTTCTTCCCTCCATGGACTCAAACTCACGTCATCAGGGCAGGAGGCAACCACTTTAACATGCTGAGTCATCCTCCTGCCATGCATGTGCATATTTTATAAAGATTTGTGTAATAACTAATTGTTTTCCATTTGACTTCATTTTCCCACCCTAATTCTTTGGGCTGCTCTCGTCTGGCATTAGGAAATAGTCGCCATATTCTATTCGGGGGATACTTTGCCTATATCATTTGCCAGTTATTCTTGTCCTGAATGAGAAGTCTCCACTCAACATGGAGACTGGGAAGAGCTGAACCTCACCTGATGAACTCTTGGAATTCAGAGCTGCTTCTCGGGGCCTGGGAGTCCCTGTTAGCAGTGACCAAGCCAGTGTCTCAGCTGATGAGTCTTCTGACCATGTGTCCTTCTAATATGAGAGCGCACAAGCCATAAGCAGTACAGGGAAAACTCCACTCTGAAGACATCTTAGCAAGCACAAACAAAAAAATTTTTTTTCTTAGCGTAGTTGCCTGAAAGTCTAATGAATGATAGAATACTAAAATGCTGGAAGTTTTAATAAAGGCAAAAAGACACAAAGTAAGTGCTTCCAAAGACAAATTGCATCTGTGAGAACCTGTCACTAAACAGCTGAAGATACACTTGAAATGTGCAATGTGAATGTAATTTGCCACTAGTTATGACACAGTGCACGCAGTGTTTCAATAATTCTAAAATACAACAGTCAGTAATAAGAAAATCATCTCAGGATGCGTTCGGTTTGGAGTTTTCTTTGGAGACATAATTTCACTGTGTAGCCTAGGCTGGGCTTGAACTCATGGTAACCCTCCTTCAGCAGCCTTCTGACAGCTGGAGCATCACTAGCTCATCTGTCCAGTACTAGTTTGCCTTGTTTTTCATGACATGGTCTCACATATCTCAGTCTCCTGATCCTCCTGCCTCCATCTCCCCCCAGAATTACAGGTATTTGTCACTGTCCGTCACTGTCGCTGACTTTACGTAGCTTTTTAAAGAAACACTCAGGAACTCTAACGTGAAGGAAGCAGTAACACATTTTTCTCAATCTAATATAATCCTCGTGTGCCATACTCCAAACCTTCATTATTTCATAGGAGGGGCAGTTGCTCACTAGATCTCCACTCTCAACTGCAGTGGCTGCTGCCCCATGGGACACTCTGTAGGGTGTTGAGCCTGCTGCTCACACTCCCCACCAATGCTCCTCATCAGAGTCTCTTCCTTCCCTCATCTCTTACCATGCCTTCTCCACACGCTGCTCCTCCAGGCATCCCCAGTTTGGGGTCACAGCCAGCATCACTGACTGATCTGCTGACCACCTTGACAGCAGCTGGGAACAAGCTTTTCAGATGTAACCCCTCTTTGTGGCTGAGGCTAGCCTCAAACATGAGATCTTCATGCCTCCACCTCCCTATTGCTGGGAATACAGACCTGCTCCACCACACCCAGGCATAATAACACTTCTTAAAGATTTAATAACAGATAAGAAAGCAAAAGCAATATAATTTTAAACCCATTGATACATTCTCCTGTCTGCGCAGTGAAAACTTTTCTACCAGTTGATACCACTGATGGCCTTGACTGACAGCAGCGCAGCAGCTCCAAGTCTTAAGAGATCTCTCCATGTGAGTTAACTTTCCTGGGTTGCAGTTACTATACCAAGAAATGAGAAAGCTTCCCCTAATGCTGAGCTCAGCTTTCAATGACAAAAATCCCCAAGTCACGCTCTTGACACTTGTCAATCAGAAATACAGAACTGTTTTCGTTTCCACTGTTAATACTCACCCCTGCTGCTTTAGTACTGCCTAACCAGGTCCATTTCCAGCCATATTCATATTTCATCTACCGCGAACCAGTTCTAATTCTAAGCTGCCTGGAATAAAATCATTTCATTACTTCCTGCCCAACATTCACAGTCTCCATCTTTTCTTGGGAATCAGTATGGCTTCATTGTGAAAATAAATACGTTGTACAATTTCTAAAGCTCATTCCAGTCTCTAATGAAATATGGTCCAACCATTTACGTAGGGGTTGGGTTGGTTTATGTAGGTGCTCATCTGGATGTTCACTCGTATGAGGTCAGAGGTCAACACCAGGAACCTGAAGGCCAATTTCGCTCAAAAGTGAAAAATGCTCTTTAGAATACAGTTCTAATATCGATTTATCTACGTTAATTAATATACAGTTTAGAATATTGATTACAGTATATGAAGACTCCAGTCTCAATGTTTCATTAGTGTTCTGTGCTGCACGGGATGACGTATGCACAGAGAATCAGTTCTCTGCACCCAGCTGAGGGCTCTGATTGTGTAAAAGGCTCTGTCTGACTGTGCTGTGAGCCTGAGAAGCTGCTGTCTGGGGAAGGCCATTTCCACTACCAAGAGCCACTAACAGAAACTGTTTACTTTTATAATAAATGAAGGAAGCCTGACACTTCAAGTAAAATAACTGGCAATGTACATCATTAGTGATAGAATTGGAGCTGACAAGTAAAAATTTTAATTGTGAATAATTTCTAACCATCCTCAGAACAGTTGAGTCAATACAAGCAAAACGTTTTCTGAAAGCCAAATGCCATGTGTCATCATAAAAACAGATGCGCAGATCACTGAGTGGGGACAGCAAGGCAGAGGCAAAGTCACACACTGCCAAAGGTCTGCCTTACAATAACAAGTAGCTGCAAGAACACATCGTGGCGAAAGACAGGGTCATCGCTGGATGGTGCTGGGGAAAAACCCTTGTTCACCTGCAGTATGAATGAAGCTAGACTGCCACTCTTTGTCATGCAAATGTGGACAGAAGATGAAGAGCCAGACCTCAAGCTGAACCATTAGAATAAAACTGCCCCAAAGTGCTTCATTTTAAAATAGTGATCTTGCAATTTTTTTTTTATTAAAAACTCAAAAGTACACACATTAAAATAAAAAAGAATAGGCAAATACAAATCAGGCTAAAAAGCTTCACAGTGTCAGAAACAACCAGCAGAGTGAGAGCAAAACCTGTAGATTGAAAAACAGCCACAAAAGATGCATCTGGCATGAGTGAGTGTTGAAAGTATATGAGGAATTTAAACATGTCAATAGCATCAAAATAAGCAACAGAGTTAAAGCACGGGCAGAAGACAGTTCCAGAAGAAGATGTACAGATGGCCAACAGGGCTGTAAGTGAACGTTCAGCATCAAGGAGTTTGGGCAAGCAGGAGCCAAGGCTATGATGTGATACTCCACTCCAGTTAGATGATCACTGTCTGAAAACAAGACAGGTGCTGTGGAGGTCGTGAAGAATTTACTCACGTACACCATTGGTTGGTGTGTTAGTCAGCTCTCTGTGACTATAAAAAATCTCCAGGAGGATCATTTTATGAGGATAAAGAGTTTATTGTGGGTTACAGTTTTGGAGGCTGTGGTTCATGACCCATTGGCATCTTCTATTTGGACCAGTAGTGAGGCAACAGATTGGGTCAGGAATGCATGGCGGAATGAACTGGCTACATCATGAGCCAGAGAACAAAGAGGAAGGAGAAGGGATCAAAGCATCAGTCTTCTTTGAGGTTTCCCTGAATTTCCTAAGTTTCCTAAATGCCCCACCACCACCAAACTGCACCTCTCCAGGGTTCCACCACACCTGTAGTGACACCACAGGGACCAACCTAACGAAATCTGAACTGTACAGTGGAATGTGAATTGGTGGATCCATCATAGAAAACACCAGGGTAGTTACTCACAAACACCAAAGAGAGAAGTGTCACAAGATGCAGGGACTCATCACTGGATGTGTCCAGAAGGAAGGAAATGCAGGCCTTGGAGAGACACACCCACATCCACATTGACTGAGCACTATGCAATAGTGAGAATGTAAAACCAACCTTTGTGACCATGAGTAGATGGGTGGGTAAAGAACACATGACGCACGTGCAGTAACACTACATGGTTGTCAGAACAATGGGAGCTGACATCTGCAGCCCCGTGAATGAGACTGGAGGATGCGATGCTCGCAGAGTCACCAAACACACACCGATGTCACGTGATCTGTGTGCATCACTCATACCCGAGAGTCGATGGCACAAGAAGAGAGGAGTACAGTGAGTTCATGAAGTCTGAAGTATTTGGAGGGGAGATGGTCAGATGTGGGCCAAAACTACACCACTGCCTGAAGAGGAAGGTATTTCAATAACTTAACATACAGCAAGGCAACCACAATTGCTGAGGATACATTATATTCATGGAACACATAAAGACAGTGTGTGCTATAGACTCTCATCACAAAAATAACTTGGTTATGTAATAAGCTGGCGGAGTAGCAAGGCTTGATTACATCTCAATAAACACGCATGTATAAACACACATACATGCAATGCATACACATATACATACAACACACAATCACGCACACATAACATACAGCACATATAAACACACTTACACACAAATGCACATACACACAAACACACTCATGCAAGCACAAACATAGTCTTCAAAATGTTAGATCGTCCAGCATTTAAAACAAGCATATTTGAAATTCACAAGTAAACAACTCAAAAAAGTTCTGTCTGACAAAGTCGCCATCATTTATACCAATATTTCCTGCATTACAAATGGCTGATTGGTGCATCTGAAACAGGTGAAGACCCATTGAGAATGCAGCCTAAGCTATAGACTTCCACATAGCTGCAAGAAAAATCTGCTGACAGTTTCCTACCGTGCTGAAGGTAAGTCCCAAGGCATTGTCCCTCCTGGGATGGTAAAATCAATAATTATCTGAATAGGGGACCATACCAAAATACTTTTCCATTACCCTACTCAAAATACCTGTTTAGGAATGAAGTACTCTCAGATATTTTAACTGAAACACACACACACACACACACACACACACACACACACACACACACACACATTGTAATCAACTGGGGGAAAAAAAAAAGTTTGAGACTCCTACTATATTCTGTATGTCATAAGCCAAGAAGAATTTTTAAATGTAAGACATCATTACTTCCAATTTTCAAGTTCGAACATGTAATGTCTTTAAACGAACAAAAAAAAATCATTATCCTATATTTTTATGTTGCTTTGTTAAAATTAGCTCATCAGTTACTTTTCTGTTGCTGAGATGAAATGTCATGACTGAAAGCAACTCACAGACAAAAGCATTCATCTTGGCTTATGCTTCTAGAGGATTAAAAGTCTATTGTGATGGACAGGCACGGCAGCAAGCCAGGAGAAGGAAGCTGAGAAATTGTATTTCAACTGCAAACAGGAAGTAGAGACAAAAACTAGAAGTAGGGTGAGGCTCCAAACTCTCAAAGCCTCCCCCAGTGATTCCCCTATCAAAGTTCTACCTCCTAAAAGTTCCAAAATACAGGAACTTATAGGGGACAGTTCTCACTCAAGCCATTAAAACTAGTAAAGAAAAACAGTTAAGGCATACCCTTAAACAGAAGCCCCTTCGGGAGTTACACAGGAGCATAATGGGGTCTATAGGTCAGTGGCCTGGAAAGCAGCATATGTGAATCCAGGGGGTGCAGCCCCCATTCCACTCACAGTCACCCAGTGTCAGAACACTCATTTCCTTTCCTCTGTTCTTCGGAGTTTCTGACTATCCTCGTTTGGTTTCTAGAACAGAGATAATTGCTATTCTCTGCTCTTATCCAACTAATGGATCAAATTTACCTACGCCCTCCCTTCCCACAGATTTTCTTGGACTTACTCCTCGATGTTCTGACCTTGGTTCTTCTGCCATGTTATTCAGCAATAACAAGTTTGCAGCAACTACTGCATGCTGGGTAATAAAATGAGACTCGGAAATAACAAAGACTGACAAAAAAAAAAAAAAAAGCCCCTGGTTATCATGATCTCTAACAGAGACCCTAAATTGAAAGTTTGTGAATAAAACAGTGTAGAAGAATGGCTGCTCTGGGAAAGGATCACATTGAAAGGCCTGTGTGATAGTTAGGAAAGGATCAAATCCAAAGATCTATATGAAGGGATTTCATCCAGGGGCCTGCTATATGAATGGATCACATTCAGAGGCCTGTGTGGTCCAAATGAAATGAATAAAGAATTCTACACACCTTTAATCACAGTATTCAGAAAGCAGTGGTAGCACATGCCTTTAATCCCTAAGAAAGAAGCAATGTAGAAGCAAGTAGAGCTCAGAAAGAGTCAATGTCAGACAGGAAACAATGTCTGAGAGAAATCAAAGTAAAGGTCAGACAAAGTTACAAATCAGAGGAAGAGTTGGCAGAGTGTGTCAGAGTGAGGACACGCTCAACTCTCATGATAGAAATGCAGGATCTCAGCTCAGAGAGTCGAGCAGTCTGAAGCAGGCAGACAGAGGACAAAACACTGAGGCAAAAGCAGTCTGAGGAGTCTGAGAAATCTGAGGCAGAGACATAAGCAGTTCAGCAGAAGTCGGTATTGGACCGGAAGAATGAGTCAGTTTGAAGCAGAGCAGAGCAGTTCAGTCAGAGAAGTTTCAGGAGTCATCCAGAGTCTGCCAAAGTCAGAAGACTTCAGTCAGAAATAAACAGCCAGCTCAGAAGGTCAGTATAAACTAGCAACTTGGAGAAAAGTTTGAGTTCAGTACAGCTCTGAGTTCAGAAGGAACTAGTCAGAATGGCTCAGTTAGCAATAAGTATCAGAGGCTTAAATGTTCTAGATTGTATGGAGGCTGAGGCTGAAGCCTTCTAGTTCTAGGCTTAAGTTGAAATTGAATGGAGGCCAAAATGTTCCAGGGCTCCAGGACTAGGACTGGGGATTGAATTAGACAAAGAACAAACTGCCTTTTACCCTGAATCCATGGCTACATCTGGCACTCAACATGATTGGATGGCTACAACACAGATTTTTAATTTTGATTAAAATTAATTAATTAATTAATTGACATATTACAGAAGACTGCCCTTAGAGACATTACTGCCCCTATCAAGCTTTAGCTCTGATGGACAGAGTGAGACAATGTGTCCCTTGGGTAAGTGTCCAGAGTGAGCAATATGGAAGATACATCTCCTATGGCCACCTCAAGCATCAGAACTAGACAGAGAATGCAAGCCAACTGTCCATCTTTTCCTCTGACCCTCTTATCACACAGAAAATGGCCTGCAGTGACACTGGCCTGAACCCTGAGCAAACATTCCAGACTCCTATCAGATCAGACAAATGCATGTTTTCATAGCCATTAGAAAGTCTGAACCTGAAAACAAACAATGCACAAGTTACCTCTGCTATCAACACATTATAGCTTCTCTGCAGAATCATAATAAATCAGTTGAGCAAAATGAAAAAAAAACTAGTTTACTTTATATATGAGAAAAACACAATCAATAATAATATAAAATTTTAGCTCCAAACTACTGCTTTTAGTATTCTTGGAGCAAAACAAATTTTTAAAAATTGCTTTAAATTTCAGGAGTGGCTGGAGTTGGAGAACTCAAAGTTGGTTTGTAATGTCAGCATTTTAGTATACAGAGGTTATCCACATTTATGCACACACATATATACAAACATACACACTCACATACAGGCACACACACTTCCACAGGTAGACACAGAAGCAAGCATTCATGCACAGACACACACAGACACACACAGACACACACACACATACACACACACACACATACACACCCTCAGACTGATTCTCCTTTGGTTTGTCAATGCAGGGAGCACAGGAAGCCTGAATGGCTATCTTTCATACTGATATTACCTGAGGTTCAAGAACCAGTGGGCATACTATCCCCATTCCTAACACAAATTATTTGTAATAATTACTTTTAGTCTTCATGCCTATTTCAGAGACATGACTGTATGTGGCTCATTTGAAGCAAGCTAATATTCCCCTATCTGATGAGCAAATCACAGGATTGATGGAGCTTCTAAGGGCATCCACGAGCATTCCTTCCCGTGCTCTGTACTCCTCTAATAAAAGCATTTGACTGAAATAAACACCTAATCACGTCATCTGTTTAACAAATTAAGCCATTATCCAGAAAGACTTAATTGCCAGCCTTTGGTAAATATTTTGGTTTTTAAACTAATCAAAGCTGTTCATCTCAGAAATAACTACAGAGAAGAAAGAGAGAGAGAGAGGGGATAACCTCAAATCAAAATAAAATTATACAAAAATCATGACCTGAGCAGAACCAAAAAACTCTGGTGTTAAGATCTTTTAAAAAAGTAAGGAGGTTTAAAGAGACAATTTGTCTCTGAAGTCTCTCAGGGGCAAGACTTGCAAGGAAAAATTGAAATCCACTTACAATACATACTATTGGGAATTATATTTCTAATGAGGGCTGATGCCCTCTAATCCCATCCGTTGGATGCATACAGCTAGTGATCACAAAAATAAATAATCATAGAGAATTTCAAAAGATAATAATAAAAACAAGCCTTCAAAATGAAAGCATCCCTGATCTCCCCGCAAGGAGAAAGCAAGCAAATAAACACAGCAGCCTCAATTTCACCACCATGTTGTGTTTGGATCACTGCCAAGCATCAGAAACCACATTTGATATTTTGAGTTTTTGGCTGAGTGACAGAATCTAGAATATCTCAGAGGGGAATGGAAAGAGCAGAGGAAGAACTCCAGAAACATCATTCGGGTTTCTAGAAGATAGCTGATCAATCTTTAGTGATTTTCACATAGCTCTGGCTATGTGAATGAAGGCTCTTAACTAAGAAGAAGCCAACCAATGATAATAGGATGGGTGGAGGAAGAGATCCAGTATCCTCTTCTTAGGGATGAGCTCAGGAAAGGACTGTGCATGGAGCAATCTTTCCCACCTGGAGAACAGGGCAAGTGGCATCAAACAGCACAAATTTATCGCAAGAGCCAGAGTGGAATTTCTGATTTAACTGTTCACAGCTACACAAGTTAGTTTAGGAAGAAAGAAAAGTGTTTCCTCCATGCCAGGAGTTAGTTTGTAAGCCCTGCAGGCAGATGAAATCAGGCATCTCCACAAACTTGGCTCAGCACATTGAGATTACTCACTGTCTATAAAGAGTCCGCCAAGCTTGCTGAGGACGGGGAAGTCAATGTCATCCTGATGTAAACTGCCACGCAGGCTCCGTCTTCACCCAAGCCACTCAGAGTTCTAGCAAAGCCCTTCACCTTGGAACAGCGATTGCTGAACTCTGAGGCTGTCCACCCGTCAGCTGATGTCTTTACTGAGAGAGGCCTAGGTTAGTGCAGTGGCCAATGCTCATGCAAACGGCCTTTAATGACTTCTGCAATTGGCTAAAGCTGTGTCAGTAGCCTTACACTCCTAATTGCGGTTAAGGGACATTAAAGTTTTTAAAAGTTCATTATTGATGATAGCCTGGCTGCGTTTTCTGAAACTCTGTCAGTGTGTAACAACATTTTTAGGTTGTCCTTGTTTGTAAAAATAGCCATGAAAACAGAACAAAACCATAGAGAGTAAACACAATGACAAAGGCATTAAAAAAAAAATACCCAAAGCAAATAATAAAGAAATACAAGTTCTTACCTCTGCTCTTTGTGTCCTGGGAAAGGCAGATGACTTCTCTATGGCATAAACATCCACCAGGTAGAGACACGCTCCCTGCTCCCGGTCCAAAATGGCTGCAGTTTGAATGACACCAGTCTGCCGTCCAATGGTAAAGAGACGTCCAACAGTCATGTCTTCACAACGAACGGAAACAATGTAGTATTCCACTGGGGCTTCTGACCCTCTGGGACTGGCTGCTTCTATGGATATAACATTGGTGCCAATGGGCTCCCCTTCCTTCAAGATGGTTATATATTTGTTCTGTGTGAAAACAGGCCCATCGAGGCCCTGGAGGATGACAGTCAATTCTGTGGTTGACTTCCTCCTCTCCGGGCCCAGGTCTGTGGCTGATACGATGAGGTTGTAGATGAGCTGCGAAGGCACCAATGCAGACGCCACACGAAGGTCTCCACTGTAACGATCCACAGTGAAGGTGTCTGTGTCCCCGTTGAGTATCTCGTACTCCACCTCGCCATTAGCGCCTTCATCTGGGTCTGCAGCCATGATGGTGGTCAGGACAGAACCTATCATGGCTGAAGGGTCTGCAGCCAGGGCATTTTGTGATATAAACATCGGGACATTGTCATTGAGGTCTGTCACCAAAATGGTCACATTTTTCAAAGCATACCTCCTGGTTTCTATCGGCACGGCTTGGTCGTTGGCTTTCACAGTTAACTCAAAGAGATTGGCAAATTCCCGGTCGATCTCAGCACTGGTGTAGATGGTTCCTTTGACTTCATCTATGCTGAAGTGGTTGCCTCGGGGCATCTGTTGGATGATGGCGTAAGACAGCTGCCCATTGATGTCCGCATCTGGGTCGTGTGCTGTCACAGAGATGACAGACGTACCGAGGGGAATATTCTCCACTATAGACTTAAAAATATCTCCTGGAGGAAAGCTTGGGGGGTTGTCATTGAAGTCCCTCACATGGATCACCACCGACATCGTGGATGACCTAGGTGGCCGCCCTTGGTCTTTCGCTGTTATATTTAATTTATATAAGGACTGGGTCTCAAAGTCCAACTTTTTGGCCAGGAAGATACTCCCGGTGTTTGGACTAATACTGAAAGTCCCGTGATTGTTTGACCCTGTGATAGTGTAGTGTAAATCAGCATTGACACCTGAATCAGAATCAGTGGCAGTCACAGAGGACACAAGTTCACCAATCCTCATGTTTTCCAAAACATCCACAAATAGCGTTGACTTCGGAAAAGAGGGAGTGTTGTCATTTTCATCCAAAATATCAATATTTAGAGTACAGGTTGAGTTGAGGGAGATGGCCCCGGAATCCACTGCCTGGATAAGGAGGGAATAGGCTGGGGTCGCTTCATAGTCTAACTTGCCTATGAGAGTCACCTGGCCAGAGGACCTGTCTATGGCAAACTGTCTCTCTTCATTTCCTTTGAGGATAGAGTAATGAATGAGTCCATTACTTCCTTCATCCACGTCTGAGGCTGACACTCGTAAGACCTGGGTCAGATTGGTTGCCGTCTCTGATACTGTAGCTTGGTAAAAGTCTTTCAGAAACTTGGGGGCATTGTCATTGATGTCCTTTGTGTAGACATGCACGGTGGCCTGGTCCTTGAGAGGCTGAGGGAGGCCCTGATCTGTGGCTATCACTGTGAAACTGAACGCTGCTGTTCCCCTTCTCCTCATGAGTGACTCCCTGTCAAACTTGTGAGTGTTGGTGATTTCCCCAGTAACAGCGTGCAACTCAAAATCGGGCTGTGCCACCTGAAAAGCATACCTCACTTCCCCATTTGGCCCGAAATCTTTATCGACAGCACTGACTTTGCCTACAAATGACCCAGCAATCTGCTCCTCTTCGAAATGAAATGTGTAATTGGTGCTATTAAACAGAGGTCTATTGTCATTCACATCTTCTAAAATCACAGTGACATTCACAGTAGCACTTAGGGGCTCCACTGCCCGGTCAGAGGCAACAACCAGTAATACATATCTGTCCTGAAGTTCACGGTCCAATTCAGTTTTTACATACAACTGGCCATCTGGGAATATGCCAAAGGCATCCCCGGTGTTCCCATCTGTGATAGTGTACGCGATTTCCCCATTGGCACCAGAATCTTTATCAAAAGCTTGCACTTTAAAGAATCGAGTGTTCACAGGCTCTGACTCAGAAAGTGTGACCTCATAGGAAATCTGGTCAAACACTGGCGGGTTGTCATTTACATCATAAACATAAACTGTTAAAATAATGCTGGAGGAGAGCTGGGGGACCCCCATATCCGAGGCCAAGATTTCTACCTGGTATGAGCCAGCTTGGACATCCAGGGTGCCCAGCAGACTAACGTTCCCATTCTGTTCGTTAATAGCAAACAGGTTCTTGGGGTTCTTCTGCTTCAGACTATAGAGCACCCTGCCATTGACACCTTCATCAGGGTCCACTGCTTTGGCCTGGAAGATGCTATGTCCCACCTGCCAGTTCTCCACTGCATTTATGCTTTCCACTGCCTGGAGGAAATGGGGGGCATTGTCATTCAAATCTTTCACAGTGATGTTAACCATGGTGTCTCCTGTTACAGCACCCCCATTGGCCACTACTCTCAGTTGATAAAAGGACTGTTCTTCCCTGTCGATCACACTTGCTGTGGTCAGCTGCCCTGTGACAGAATTCATAGCAAACATACCTCTCTGGTCCCCAGTAGTGATGAGATAGCTGATGTTGGCATTGAGGTCCATGGTAGTTGCAGAAACACTGCCCACGTGGTATCCCAGCGCCACATTCTCAAAGACCACAAAGCTATAGGCAGCCTGGCTGAACACGGGTGGGTTGTCTTGTGTATCTAACACCGTGACTGTTACAATAGCCTGGTTAGGAGATTGTAAATTGCCCCCATCCGTGGCCACTATTTGCAGCTGGTAAGCTGTTTTCTCTTCTCTATCTAGGGCCAATCTTGTAGAAATAACTCCACTCTTAGCGTTAATTTGAAACCGTGACCTGTCCCCAGCTGATATACTGTACTTAACAGTTCCGTTGGGACCCATGTCTGGGTCAGTAGCAGACACTGTGGTGACATAGCTACCTCCAGGCTCATTCTCCTGAATATGAGCAAAGTATTGGACTGGGTAGAACACAGGGCTGTTGTCATTTATATCCAGAAGACTGACATTTACCTGAGCTGTGGATGACTGGGGAGGGGAGCCCAGGTCTGTGGCTAGAATCAATAGACAGTAGAAGGCTTGTTCCTCTCTGTCCAGGGAGGAGATAGTACTTAGCCTCCCAGATACAGCATCCAGGCGGAAGAGCCTGTGGTCACTCTCCGTCTCTTGCAGGGAGAAGCGCACTGTCCCATTGTCACCCAGATCCCCATCAGTTGCCCCAAGAACCAACAGCTCCGTGCCAGTTGGAGCATTCTCAACCACAGACACCTCATAGCCCTCTGGCTGGCTGAACACCGGCTTTTCATCATTGACATCCAAGACAGTTACCACAAGCTGAGCATAAGACACCTTGGGGTGGACCCCCTGGTCTCGGGCACTGATATTCAGTACAATCTGGGAGGCAAGTTCCCGGTCAAGGCCTCCGGCAGCACTGGTGGTCACTAGGCCACTGTGCTCACTAATATGGAACCAGCCCAATCCATTTCCAGAAACGATGCTGTAACGCAGGTTAGCATTGAGACCGGAGTCGCCGTCGGTGGCAGACACCCCACTCACATAACTCCCCGGAGGCACCTCCTCGCTCAGGTTCACTCTGTACACTTGCTGCGCAAAGACTGGAGGGTGATCATTGATGTCATTGACGAAAATCACCAAACTGGCCACGGATGAGCGCGACTGAACCTCAGCGGTAGGGGGCGCCCCGGAGTTATCCGAGACCGAGACTGTGAGGTTGTAGGAAGGGATGCGCTCCCGATCCAGGGCGCTGGCCACCTTGATGAGGCTCAGGTTGGGTACCTTGCTCCTCTGTACCTCAAAGTGGCGCTGTTCATTGCCCCCGAGGATCTGCACCGAGATGTTTCCATTGGCCGCGGGGGAGTCCGCGTCGGTCACGGTGAGCAGAGCCACCACGGTTCCCACCTGAGCGTTCTCATCCACCGAAGCGTAGCGCGAGGTGGCGGGGAAATAGCGAAACTTCACGACCGGATCGTTGTCATTGACATCCAGCAGCTGGATGAGCGCTTCTGCCCGCCCGGTGAGCGAGGGCACGCCCCGGTCGGTGGCCTGCACCGTCAACGAGTACTGTCGCCGGGCTTCGAAGTCTAGCGGCTCCCGCACGGTGATAAGCCCCGTCTCCGGGTCCATCTGGAAGGGAGTTCCCTCATCCTGCAGCCGGTAACGGATGTCCGCATTGGTGCCCTCGTCTGCGTCCGCCGCTGCCACCTGCAGGACACTGGAGCCCACAGCCGCGTCCTCAGGCACCCCCGCCTGGTAATGGGAATTGCCAAACACAGGGGGATTGTCGTTAATGTCCTGTACAGTCACGTTGACCTGAAGGTAGCCCCGCCGCTTTGGCTCACCCTTGTCCTCCACCTCCACCAGGAGCTGGTACTGAGGCGTGACCTCGCGGTCCAGCCCGCCCTTGGACACCAGATGCAGGAATGCGCCCTCGCCACTGGGGTTCAAGGTGATGTCCAGGCGAAAGCGGCCCGCTTCGTTGCCACGGACGATGCGGTAGGAGCGGTGGTCCACGCCGTTGGAGCCGATGTCAGAGTCGGTGGCGGTGTCCAGAATGACCTGACGCCCGCTGCCGCTGTCCTCCTTGAAAGTGACTACGATCGATGGATCCGGGAAGACTGGGGCGTTGTCGTTGAGGTCACGCACCAGCACACGCACCTCGGTGGGGTAGGTGGGTGCGCTGGAAAGGACCACCAGGTTGACCACGTCGCTGGGCAGACTCTCGCGGTCGATAGTGGCCGTGGTGTACAGCGCTCCGGTGCTGCTGTTAATAGCGAACAGGGCGTGGCTTTCACTGAGCCGGTAGGTGAAGCCTGGGCGCGTTGGGATGGTGCCCACCAGCGTCCCCGGAGGCTGCTCTTCCATCACTTGGAACACCTGGCGCTGTTCGGCCGCTTGGACTCGGGCCGGGCCCGGGAGCAGCGACAGCAGCCCCCAGACCCGCAGCAACTGGCACAGGGATGGAGAGGGTAGCGGGAGCCGCCTGCGGCCGGGAGCCGGGTCTGCGGCCAAGTTCATGGTCCTGGTTTCCAGGAACCGCGAAAGGAAGAGAAACAAGGTGAAGTTAACGGGATGGTCTGGAGGGCTTCTGAGTGGCTCCAGTAAAAAGCCAGTTTGGCCGGAGACCTCTGCAGTTCAGAAGGGTGAGCGAGGGGCAGACGCTTGGGAGAAGGCTCCTGGTGGCCGATGAGACGCGCAGCGCAGAGGAGGGTGAGGCGACAGGCGGCGGGGCATCCCTGGACTCTGGTGAAAGTTTCCAGGCCTTCAGACACTTGGATTGGCGTCTGAGCGTCCTGATCGCGAATAGGAGTTTCGAGAGATGGCCTGGATTTGGGGGGTCTGAGGAGTCACTCACTACAAGCACTTCACTCCAAAAAAAATTGTTTTTTTGAACTTACCCGGAGCGCGACGCCGAACTGGGCAAAGCCAAGGGTCGCAGCGCCCCTGTACCCCGGGGACAGAGCGGGGACGCCTGGAGAACCCGAGGCTGGCGGTGCAGACTTTTCTCTGGTTTCGCTCCAGGGGAGCCGGGAAGGTCGTCACCCTCGGCAGCAATCGGAGACAGCCCGGCCACCGCGTCCCCACCGCGGTTCCCGCAGCGCTCAGCTCCGTCCCTTCGCGGGCAGCCGGGGCTGCCTTTGCGCCGGCCGCGGCTTGGAGCTCGAGGTCCAGCCCAAGCTGCTGCAGGCGCTGCTCCACATCCTTCACCGCCGCGCCGGCATCGTTTGTACATCCACGGAGCACGGGTTCCCCTTCCTCCTCGGCGTCGCGGGGGTCGGGCGGCAGCAGTAGCGGCGGCGGCAGCAGCGATCGGTCACCAGGTCCCCTCCCCTCACCATGCCAGGGGTTCTTCCCCGGGCGTTAGCGGGCACCAGCGCCCCCCGAACGCGCCTCGCCCTCCTGGGATCTGTGCTTTTATTGTCCCGGGTCAGTTTCACTTTGTAATCCTCCAGGCTTTGTGTTTGGGGCGGGGTGGGTCCCTCCGTCGCGGTCCCCGCTGGCGATGGGGACCAGGAGGTGCGGGACAGCAGCGCGGGGCGCCGGGTGGGCGCGCTCGTCCCCGGCCGGGGCTCGGAGGTGGCACCGCTGCGGAGCTGGAGGCCGGCGAGTCCCCCGCTGCCTCTCCGGGTCTCTCGCACTCTCCCCGCCCCTTCCCCGCTGCGCGCACACACACGCACTCACACACACGCGCGCACACACGGAGGGGGAGGGCTGCCCGCGATCACGAGCAGGACTGAGAAACTTTGCTCGCCCCTGGGTGCTCTCGGACTCCAGTGGCCGCCACTCCCCTGCTCCGGTCCTGTCACCCGCGAGCCCTGCCCCGCTACAACCATTGGCCACAGCCCCGCCCTGCGTCCCCGCCGCCCTCGCCTCCCGCCGCCACTGGCTGGGGCGACGCTCGTCACTGCGGCCTCCGAGGCTGTGGGCGGGCAGTGAGCGAGCCCCTCAGCGGAGGCGCTAAGAAGGGGGCGACCACCCCCCAACTCCTTTCTATTTGTTTATTTTCCCTCTTGGTCAAACCTTGGCTGGCGTCGGCGCAATCACAGCAAGAGGCGGCCGCGGAATAGATGGGGGTGGGGTCGGGTTTGGAAATAAATAAGTTTAGTGGCCGGAGCCGGGGGTGCCATTAGGCTGTTACGACGGTAATAACTCGAGGGAGGGGGTCGAGGGAAACGAAAGAAAGGCTGGGAGCGAGGGTCTGTTAACGCGCGAGGAAGGATTAGGCAAAGCCTGTCTGGGAATGCGCGCCGCTGCTGAGCTTTAACCATTTCATGCCCTTGCTAGGGGCAGTGCCCGAGCGAGATGCTGCCCACGGGACCCCGCAGAAACCCAGCTCTTCCCCACTGGAGAACCTGCGCCCCTACCCTCTGTCCCTTGGGTCCAGGGGACACCGAGGCTTTAGTGGGGGCCGCGCTCCAACTTCTCAGAGGAAGAGAGGGACTCCCCAGCCATCGCAGCGTGCTTAGTCTCGCAGCTGGAATCCTGTCCACAGACCAGTCCCGAGGCTTCAGCTGAAACAATGGCAGCTTCTGCAGGGACAGTTTCCTCTTACAAACCCAGTTTGGAATTTTGACCCCCGGTAGGGCTTTTCCCCCTCAACATGTAGCCAAAGGAAATCTAATAACATTTGGTTTCGGTTTGGGCCCGAGGGTTGGGGGGATAGCTATAAGAAAATAAAAATAAATAAAATGAAGTTTAAATTTAATTTCTTTAAGTGTCACACATCACCGACTGCGCTCGGATGATTCCCCAGCCTCTGCTTATTTGTGTGATGGCGCGCTAGGTTTCTTTAAAAGAAAAAAAGAAAACGTGACTAGGAATCGGGTCAATAATTTTCCCCTTTAAGAGAACCAACTTACAAAATATGAATTGAAGCCAAACAATGCAAATATAGGGCATGTGTCATACAATTTTGCCACAGGAATCCTTTCCAAACCTCAAACTTTCTGCACCCAGAGATGATTCGAGTACGTGCCAACACTGTCCCCTGCTGGTTACAGCGAGTTTTGCAGCCACGGTGACTGGTTTCTTGCTTTAAATTAAATGCAGACTGGGAGGATCTGGTTACAGAGCTAATTCCTCCTTCTGGCCAAGGGATGAGGGCAAAGAAACGGATCTGGAAGGATCTCCTACTACCTTTCCTTGTGTGAGGTCAGAAAACAATCAAAAGCGCTAGAGAAGACAACACACTCATGTCCCGTGGATGCAAATCGCCTGTAACCTAAACTGAGGAAGGATGGAGCCTGATTCTAAAACCATCGCGAATTCCTTTGTTTAGTTAGACCATTAGCTTCTGCTTCTTCCCGTTGTAGGAGTCTCTATTGGTGTGTTTCTCAGGCTAGAAAACTATCGAACGCCTCTTATTAACTGCCCCCATCCCAACAAACAAAAACAGAACAGAACAAAAACAACCAATTTTTTTTAAAAAGCTTTTAAGCCTCCTCCCCAAATTATTTTGTCGTTGCCAGACAACCTCTTACCACCTTAATGCTATTCTTTTTGTTGTAATTCATTCAAGAAAAATTCGTAGACTAAAGTTGGGTCAGAGTTACTAGGAGTCATGGCTATGAGACTTCGAAGACTTGTAAAAGACTTCCTTTTTGTTTGCTAATCCTGAGTGGTTCAGAACTCAGATACATAAGAATGGGAGAAATCCCTCAGATATATTTGGGGAAGACATGGATTTTTTTGCTGATTTGCATCTGTTTGAAGAATATGTAACGTGCCTTCACAGCTCAACGGGGTGGAATTAACATCTCTTGCCAGCGAATTTAATTTGGGAAAACAGGTAATTGAATTCATTCTGTGAAATGGAGTGTTTAATCTGTGAAATAAGTGTATTGTCTTCATTTTACAAAATAAAGCAATACCCCCCAAAAAAGTGGGTCATATTCAGTCCAAAAATATTTGTTTGGAAAATTCCAAGAGAGGATTACCGCAAATTATTTAAGCAATGGTATGGTTAGTGGAACACTAACTTTCCATAATGACGTAATCTACTCATTTGTAGATAATTCTACACAAAACTACAATTTTGCATGTGCAGTATGTAATTTAAAAAGAAATACAAGATACTGTTTTGAATAAAACATAAAATAAAGCTTTTGTTATATTTTATTTTCATTCTCTCCCTTAGATTTTTAGAGTTATGTTTTGTACTCTACTGTTAGACATATGTAATATATGCATGCAACGTATAAATATATAATATTATGTTATAAGAAGAATATATACATGTATATATATTCTTCTCCTGCACTGGGAAAATGGCTCATGGCTCACTGGGTATAAGCTTTTGCCAAGGACTTCTGACCACCTCAGTTCCATCCTCGGAACCCATGTGAAAGGCCTGGCAGAGTAGCTCCATTGTCCGAAACTTTGGCGCCCCCTAGCGGGAGATGGTAGACAAAGCCAGGAGAATCCCTGGAAAATAGAACATGGGGCCTGAAGGATGCAGAGTTGAAGAGAAACTGTCTGGAGCAAGATAGACAGGTGCCCCAGAGTGTCCTCTGACTTCCCACTGTGGGAAGAGCAGACAGGCATCCCAGGATGCCTTCTGACCTCCACAAATGTGCCTGCATCCACACACAAGCACGTCTCTCTAACATGCATACAAAAAGTCACCACTCTTCTTGTAAAGCTGGAAGGAAGGCATGAGGTCATCGTATAGGTGAAACCATGAAACACATTAATAAGTAGATTTAAATGTAATGCAGCAGCAGGTGAGAGATAGAAGGACCATTTCTAGCTGTGCATTTTCTCTTGTCTTTCAGAAAACCCAAACAAATGTAGTTTATTTTTCCTACCCAAATCTTAATTATTTATGAAAATGGTTAAGTCAGACTTTTAACAAAAAAATGAGATTCAAAGTAGCGTTGTTAATTTTTGTTAACTGGACTGAAGCTAGAGTCGCTGTGAAAGAGGGAATTCTGATTGAGGAATGGTCCCCTTTGGATTGGCATGTGCCCTGCTTGTGGGGAATTTTCTTGATTAATGATTGATTCCCGAGTGTCCAGCGCACTGTAAGTGCTCCCACTCCTGGAAGGTGGTCCCAGGCTGTGTAAGAAAGCAGGCAGAGCCAGTCTGTAAGTAACTCTCCCACTGGTTCCTGTCTCTTCTCCAGCTTGAGTTCCTGTCCAGACTTCTATCTGTGATGGACTCTAATTGGGATGGGTAAGCCAAACATCTCGCTCCTCACTTTAGTTTCAGTCAGGATTCGTTGCAATACGTAACCAGGACATATGGCTCTCTAGGACAAGTTATTCACCAGTTTCAGTGGGGAGTAAGGACATGCATTTGTACCCAAGCAGGAGAGGAACTAGATAATACAAATCATTTGAAGTTCTCATGTATGTTGAAACAAATGATTTTTTGGTGCTCTGTACACATTCTTGCAATCGTTTAATTCAATATCTAAAATGTTTTTTCTGTTTTTCAGCCAGAGGTGACAAAAATCAGCTGAAGCACTCCTCAGTTTCTACGGCATTTGTTAGCCCAGGTTAAGTCTCTTCCCGCCTTCCCCTCTAACCTTCCTTCTCCTCTTCTCATCTCTTCTCTTAGATTTCCTTTCTGAATCCAGCCTTCCACAGGAGAAGATTGTCAACTTGGCAGGATCTAGAGGGAGAATAAACCCCCTGTGAGACAAACCTCTGAGTATGTCTGTGCGGAAGTCTCTGGGTTGCTCTGAGGTGGGAAAACCCACCCTAAGTGTAGGGGACACCATTCCCTGAGCTGGGGTTCTGGACTGCTCTCTGCTGTCCCCTCCTGCCACCATGATGAACTAGGCCCTCACACTGGGAGCAGAAGTAAACTCTTCATCAGGCTTCTTTACAGAGGCATTTCACCACAGCAACAACGCAAGTGACTAATAGGAAGCCTCTCCCTCCGTTCCCAGAGCTTCTTCTCTTTTGCTCTTCCGTTTTCTGTTGGTTTTCTTTTTTATATCCTGGTTTTAAATGTGTCATGTGCCCTATAAGCTCAAATGTCTGAGTACCTGGTCCGCAGATTGCCCATCCTGCTGGATGAAAAGGGTCACTAGAAGCAGTCCTCATCCCTCTGCTTCCCGAGTGTGGATGCAGCCAGGCCCCCTGCTCCCACTGCCACGCTTTCCCACCTTCATTGAACGATCCCCTTAAATCCCTTCTTGCCAGGCACTTGGCCACAGCAGCATCAACAGTTACTAGAACACTATCTGCCACTCCCAACCTCCAGGCCTGCCAGCTCATTCACTCTGCAATACCAGTTATCACTGGTCATGACCCCTCCGCCCCCCCCCACCACCACTCCTCAGAGGCAGCGATCTCAGACTGAGGCTATTCCCAAGTGGTCTTGCAAAGGTGCCCTTTAGCTGAACATCCTGTTCTGCTGCCCACTGTACTCCACCCTGTGGTTCTATTGTCTTCACTGCTGCTCTGACATTTGCCTTTTGCTCTGTCTGCACCTACAGTGGCCAGGCCATCCTGTTATATAGTCAGATACCAGCTCACCTCCAGATCCCTGGTGTCACAGAGAATTCTGCATTTTTTTTTTTTTTTGGTGTTGCTCTGTTCGTTTCCTTTTTAGTGTGTGCTGAATGTTCAGTTCAGTTTTTCATAATTTTTGGCATCTCCTGATACACATGTTGAAAGCTTTTCCTCAAGGGGCTGTATTAGCCTACTCTAATAATTAGACAAGTGTTTTATGAAAATGAGAACCAAGGAAATAACACAGCTATAGACAAAAATCATGTCTACCTGCATAGATATGACTAAGAATTCATTACTAAAAGAGTTATAGTATCTTCTAAATCAAAATTGGGTTCAAACCAGTGGGTTCTAGTAAGTTCAGTTATGTGAAACTTAACTTCTTCAGTCACAAGTTAGCAAAGTTCTGTCTCCTACTTTTGAAAGTGTCCTCAGAAACTCTTGTTTCTCATCAACACAGCTCTTGCTTATCAAGCCTCTTACACAGCTTGTATCATGTATCTGACACAAAAAGGCCAGTGTCTTTTGTTTTGATCATGGTGGAATTTTCTCTGGTCTTTCTCCCCAGCTTAATTTCTGCATCCTAACACCTTATGATTCTGTTTGACATAATGTTATCACTTGGCTTTTTTTCTGTTTGATTTGCAACTGTCTAAAAATAATTATATCTTACCTAGAACTTTCAGACTGTTCCTATTTAACGTGATCGTTTTTAATTGTGTTTGTACTCTGTATAAGCTATTTTTTTGTTGCTGTGATAAATACCATGATCAAGGCAACTTAAGAGTTTATTTTGGCTTGCAGCTTTGGAGAGAGTTCATAATGGTAGGGGAGGCATGGAGTCAGAAGCAGGAAGCCTGCTGATCACTTCTTGAACCACACACAGGAAGTTGGGAACAGAAAGTGCAGCCCGTTATAAACTCTCAAAGCCCACCTTCAGTGACATACTTTCTCCAGCAGATCTACAACTCCTCCCCAAACTGCACCATAAGCTGGGGACAGAGTGTTCAGACACCTGAGCCTGTGACTACCTTTTTCCTTCAAACCACCACATGTGTCCTACATGGTTCCAGTTCCTCTGTTTTATTTACTTCTTAACTTGCTTTTAGAACTTTCACACTGGAGTAGACAAGATGGCTCTGCAGTAGGGCATTTGCTGCCATGCCTGACTATTTGAGTTTGAACCATGAAACGACTCTCAAGTTGGAAGGAGGAAACAAACCTCTGAAAAGTTGTCCTCTGACACGCACATGAGGGTTGTGGCGTGTGAGAGTACACACACACACACACACACACACATGGAGTAAATAAATTAAGAGCTGGTAGGATGGCCCAGTGAATAAGTGAACTTGCCACCAAACCTGATGACCTGAGTCTGATTCCTGAGGCCAGGAATGTCTGGGAGACATCACCTCCCACAGGCTGCCCTCTAACTTCCCCATATGACCTCATGACACATGCGTGCGCCCCCCCCTATATCATAGTTACATACATGTACAATTTTTTTATTTAAAAAAAATCACATTCATCGTAATGCTCATGTTTTTATGTCTCATAGTATCATCTTTATTTTTGCCATGTTTAATTCTGAATATTTCTGACTCACATTCCAGTTTACAAACCCTCTCTTCAGCTATGTCTAGCATGCTTCTAAATATGCCCATTCAATTTTTAGTTAAACTGGTAAGCGTTTACATTAAAAGGCTCTACTCTGCTGTTCCACAGAGGCCTGAATTCTAGCAATACTCGCAGACCTGTCTTCTACTTCTTTGGACAAACTACACATGGTTCTGATGTTCTGTTAAGTTTGTGTCTGACAATTTCAGTATCACAAATACTTAGCCTTTTCTGCTTTATCAATACTATTTCAAAGTAGGTTGTTTGTTTTTAATTCAAAACCTTTATTGGCTGATGTTTGAGTGTTAAGATTTGCTTGCTTTTGTAAAGAAAGTCTTATAATCCTTTGATTAGGTATCTATGGGTATCTTAGTTTTGTTTTCTGTTTCTGTGATAAAAATACCCCCGACGAATGCAATGTAGGGGGGCTCACCATTCCAAGTTACAGCCCGTCACTGCGGGGAAGTGAGCAGCTGACCACTCCACATCCTCAGCCAAGAGCAGAGAGAATGCATGCATGCTTGCTTGTGCTCAGCTCACTCTCCTCACTCACACTGCTCACACCCTGCCTAGGGAATTGTGCCACCCACAGTGGGCGGGTTTTCCCACCTCAATGAACCTAATAAACACAGCCCCTCGTAAACATGTCCAACTGGCCAAGCTGATTTTGACAATGTCTCACTGAGATGCTTTTTCCAGATATTTCTAGACTGTATCAAGTTGACAGCTACATATAACCATCATGTTGTATTAGCATTTTATCTGAAACCATTATTTTCCGTAAAACCAATATACTCACCATGATAAAACAGTATTTTATGAAATGCTATATAGCACTGCCCAACAAACTACAAACATGCAGACATCGCGGTACATGCCTGTGATCCCAGCAGGGAAGTTGAATCGGGAGAATCAAGAGTTCAATGCCATCCTCAGACACAAGAGGCCCTGTAAAAAAAGAAGAGTGGAGGGAGGAAAATCAGGAGTTTGTGGTCAGCCTGGGCTAAATGAGGGACAGAGAGAGAGAGAGAACAAAAACTAATTCTCTTGCATTTAAATTTTGTTTTAAAACCTTTTTTATTGTCATTTAAGTGTTATTTATTATTTACAGAAAAAAAACTAAACAAGGTAAACTAGACAAGTTAATCCTATTTTCTTAGCATAAAATGTCCCCCAAGGTTCCTGCTTTTCTCTATCACACTGATGCTGTTTGACTGATAGCCATTTTCTGTGTTGACTGAGTCGTAAGGGCCACGCGACCTTTAGCAAATACAATATTTATCCTGACTACAAATGTTATTGGTAAGATGGACTCAAAAGAAAATGAATCTTTACCATAAAGTGATTTTATATAATAATAATAATAATAATAATAATAATAATAATAATAATAATAATAGACACATGGTAATTGACAACCTGCGTCTGCTTTATTTCTGCCATACCACCCTAGTAGTGTGGTCTTCAGAACTATTCGTGGCTTTGTTGCTGGGTCCTTCAACCCTCCTCGCCTAGTCCTGACCTGGCCATTCTATTTCTCTTCCCTTGGAGAAGGCACGGTTAGTAAGTTGGTGCATCTAGTTAACTAAGGACTTAGGACCTTAGGACTTGGGTTTGGGCTGTGGTACAAAGAGACCTTTCCTATTAGGGACCATTCCTGTGAGAAGCCTGGGCTTTCCCCTTAGCGCTCACATCCAAGGGCACCCTGAAGGCCAGATCAGACTTGCAAGTTGCCCTGGAAGCATCCAGGCAGGGGCTGCATTAACACTGTGCTCACCTCTCTGAGTCCTCATTCTTTCCCAGACTTCATGTAGTAAACCCTGGTATGAAGCCAGACCCTGGATCGTTTAAGAAAAATAATAAAATTTGGTGATTTAATTAAGTGATAAAATAATAGCATTATTTTATGACATTATTCCCAGAGTGGAAGGGCCCTTGCCATTGTTTCTTCAAATACTTTCCATTTTCTGTCTTTCTTTTCTCCAGGGATGACTGTACCCTTTGGTATTGATCTGTCATCCACAACTATCCAGCTTTTCCTCTGTCTTTAGGGAAAATCCCCTCAGTCCCATGCTCCAGCTGCTAGCTCATTCCTGAGGAATGTCCAGTTAAACACTAGCTAATGTAAAATTTCAACTTTTTTTTTTCCCCGTAAATATACTGGTTACTTTTTCACCAACTTGACTCAAGCTAAAGTCATCTGAGAGGAGGGGACCTCAATTGACAAAACACCTCTATGAGATTCTACTGTAGGCGAACCTGTAGAGCATTTTCTTAATCAGCAGTTGACTGGGAAGGGCCCAGCCCATTGTGAGTGATGCCACCCCTGGGCTGGTGCTGCTGGATTCTATAAGCAAACAGGCTGAGCAAGCCATGGGGAGCAAGCCAGTAAGCAGCACTCTCTGTGGCCTCTGCATCAGCTCCTGCTCCAGGTTCCTGCCCTGACTTCCTTCAATGAGGAGCAGGGATGAAGAAGTGTAAGTCAAACACACCCTTTCCTCGCCAAGCTGCGTGATCATGCCGTTTCATCGTAGCAATAGAAGCCTGACTAAGACAAGAACTAAGATTTGTGATACGACTTTGCTCACTAATTCTTTCGGCTTTATTTCTGATGTCTGTATATCAAAACAATCCACCCGTCGGTACCCGTCTCCACGCATGTACATTCTTATTTGCCAGGTTGAAACTCCTTCTCTCTGTGGCACGCGTTATTAAGTTTGCTTTTTATAAAGTATTGTTTTTCTTAAGATTCTATTAAGTTTGACAAAATGAGCCAAAATTAATCTGTTTCTTTAATTTGTGTTGAGAAGAGAGGACCCAGAGCCAGGCTGTAGTCTAAGAAGAAAGGTATCTTTTTTTTTACATCAGAAACAAGATACTGATATTTTTGGATGTGAAAGCTAATAGCGGTCCTACTGATTAACTCTGCTCTTATAGCGAGACAACAAATGTGACCGGCTGATTACAACCGTGTTCTGATAAAGCTTTATTTACAAAGATAGGAAGTACGGGATAATTTGGTCACAGATGATCTCTTGTTGGGCCTTGTTTCAGAGCACAGGAGATTCCTTGAAGAGAACCCTACCCAGAAACACAGCTGCATGCTTTTTGTAAGCTTAATTTAAAATCAAGATTTATTTTTTAGGTGTATAAATATTTGTCTATGTATATGTATGCGTAGCACATGTACCCTGTACATGTAGTACCCGTGAAGGCCAAAAGAGAGAGTCAGAGCCCATAGAACTGGAGTTGCAGGCAGCTGTGTTCCACAGGGTGGGTGCTGAGAACCCAGTGCAGGTCCTCAGCATGGGCCTTAACCACTGAGCCATCCTTCCAGTCCCTGCAAGTTAATTTTGAGCTGCACCCTGTCAAGATATTCATCCTTTCTGTACATTTACACAAACCCTCTGGTTTTTAGTTTTTCACTGTTTTGGTTTCTCTTTGTATTGTCTATATCTTCTTCACACAGATACACATAATCATATTGTTTAACACACACACAGAGTATGTGTGCCTTTGCCTATATAAACAATAAGCAACGGAATATATGTTTGCCCCTTTTAGTCAAGCCGGTGTTTAATTTTAAAAGACTAGATGAAGCCATCATTTTCTGTAAATAAATCTAAAACTACATGATGGAAACTGGAATCCTACTTTTTAATGTCACACTTATGGGAAAAACCAAATGAAGGGTTTGCTTCAGAATTCTTCATAATATCATATGTGTGACTGCGTGCGCGTGAGTAAACCCACTGGAATGGAAACTGCTTACAGTGAATGGGAGCCTCCTTCTGAGTGCCGTGGCATCCACCACAAGCTAGTAATCACTGCCCAGAATCTGAAGAAACTTCTCAGTTCAACAACTGTTTGGAACAATCTACCATTTTGTCAAAACATGCGTCAAGGGCTGGCCATGTGTTTGTCTTTATTATCCGGAAGCAGCCCACCCATCTCAATCTGAAATAACTAATGTATGCAGTGGTTAAAAGCCCTATAACTTCTAGCCAAAAACATTAAGATGAACAGCACATTGGATCTTAGACTCGGTCAGAAAGAGAGAACAAAAGACAGTACATACCATATGTGTCATTAACTCTTCATACATGTGCGTGTTTGTCACAATAGGTGAGTGATAAGGGAGATTGAAGACCATATGGAAATGGCTGAAATATAGAAAAACAGTACTGTAACTTTCATCTACGGGAGAGTGAACACTTGGGAGAACCCAGCAGAAGGGTTCGCTGGAGACGGCAGAGAACCTTTGCCCGCAGCCCACAGCTGACATCCAATTTTAAAGTAAGGTAATCAAATGCGAGCTGCCGGAGGTGGTCTGCTTTGTGTTTTACTGAATTAAGCCTTCCTGACTGTGATAATAATTCAACATAAACGTTTCCCCACTAAGCAGCATCTCATTATGCGAGCAGGCCAGAAACTGTAACTTGTTCCTTTTATGTTCATTTTTAAAAAAATGTCCAAACTCTTTCGTTGCTGCCGATGACGCCGAGGCACCTTTGTTCATGCTCCCAAGAGCGATGTTCAAGTGTCACTGTGAATTTGGGTGTTTGAAAGACACGGGTCACAGCAAACAGTAAAAGACAGACAAACTGCTTCTAAATTTGTTTAGTCAAAGAAATTTCTTTTAAAGAATGCATATATCAAAATCACTGTTGTTTAAAAAAAAAAAAAACAAAAAAAAAAATCACTCCATGGTTGAAATAAATTCAAATTTATTACCTACCGCTTACTTTAGTTGATTTGTAAAAAAAAATAATAATAATATGTAAATCTATTAATAATAGAAACTGAAGTGTATTGTAGTTCTCTTAATAAGAGAACTACATGCACTAGTGGGTAGCTTGTCTTAAATCCTGAGCCACCTGAAGAGATGAAAGAGGAGGCTTCATGTATATGTTATTTAAGTTTATTTTCTCATGAATTATTTGTAGTGTTCACCAATGTAAGCAATTTGGTCTCAAAAAATATATTCTCGATTGGTTATTTTGATACTGTTGTTAAATCTGTGCGTTAAATATACATTTCATTCAAATTTATAATTGAGTTCATTACCCAGGGACTAAACGAGGACACAGAAAACTTTAATTATAGGTGGTGGTTGTTTCCTGCTTGTCTTAAATGAGTGGTACTAGTTGGCACCACACCACAGGAGCCTGGGAAGGAAACAATTTTGTTTTCTCTGTCTCTAATGTGATATTTGGAACTCAGATAGTTTAGAGAGAAGGTCTATCTCCCTTCCACCCAGGGAATCTAAAGTGTTACACAGCCTGGATAGAAAAGATAAGAGAAACTAAGACTTCAAGCCCACAGTCTAAACCAGTGTCTTTCGAAGTGGCCTGGCAGCCATGGTTCACAGATGCTTCCAAATGGCTCAGGGGAGGGTTTCTGAATGGAAAACAAATCAGAAAGTCTGTTTGTAAATTCAAAGCACTGTGGTGGGTACTGTGGCTCGACATTCGTCATCTGCTCACGGCTTGCCATTCTAGACTTTGTTTTCCAACCCTCTCATACCCATGGCTCCACATGAACTGTCCTGCTTACAGGCACTCACATGGATTTATCAGGCAGATCACATGCAGAAGCCACCTTCCTCCATGCCATCTGTCAGAGCCATAGGTGCTGGAGCACCCTGCTCTACAGGGCCCAGTGTGTGCCTATCTCAGACCCTGGTGCCTCTCTGCTCATGTATCTATCTTCTGACCAAATATCATAGTTACTGTTCCCCAAGAATTCGCATCTCCTTACCTGGATGATTTGGGTTCACGGCACCTGGTAAAGTGGCAGTTTCTATTTCCGTCCCCTCCTGAAATTTTGCAGGCATCAAGCAGACTTTTATCAACACAGCCAGGCATTTTAGAAATGATTCTGTTTTTATTTCTTTTGGGAGAAGGATTCTCTGTTCTGTAGCAGAAACTTCTATGTTCTCCATTAACACTGTTTGTTTCTTGACAAGAAAGAGGTTTGCGGATGCTGGGTATGATAAGCATAATTCATAAAGATTAATCATAACATGGATTCTCTTTAATAAAGTATAATATATCATATGAACTAAAGTGTTGAGCACAACACACTGAAATAAAGAATAATCTCAGAGATTGGAGTATTGGGAGACAGAGGGAAAATTAGCAGATATCATCAGGGCTAAACCATTTCTGATTTCAGAGTCTTTGTTAAGGCAAGACCATGCTATCCTAATGACTTCCCCAGAACAATCCCGCGGGCTCTTGTCTTCCTAAGCCTATCATATCTTAATTCTTTGTTTATTTGAAATGCTTCTGGTCCTGCCTCCTGTTCACTGCATCCTTCATCACTGAATCTATGATTAAAAATGGCAAACATGTATTTTGAGAAGAAAATATGCTGTGATTTGGGTTGGAAGTAGTAATTTCTCAATGGCAAAGCATATTAACCCCTTTTTCTCTGCCCTGCTCATAAACTCATAGGAAAACACAAAGAAACAGAAAACAGGCCAAAAAAACAAAAAAACAAAATGGGGCCTAGAAAACAACCCAGCTTCTAGGTCACAAACTTGTTTAGTTAAACACAGAGAGATGAAGACAAGTGAATAAAGAGTTAAGCTAAACTATTATGGGCTGGGGCAAGATGACTAAACAGTGGTGTTCAGCCCTCACCTCTCCTCCACAAGGCAGAACCAGAGTCTCAGGTGTACAGATACATTATGTGGTGTGTGACCGTGGAAGACCACGGGAAAACAGCCAGAGGGACATTGGTGATGCTCAGAGCCCTGCATATTATCATGGTAAAATGAAAAGGAAGGTCCCCAAACTTGCTCTCTGGCTCTGCATCTGGGCCATCCTTTGTAAGGGTAAAAGGGAGTTCCAGAAATTTCTACCAGTGTAGATGCTGGTGATGCTTGCTAAGGAAAGCTTTCCAACACTCAGAGGCTTGCAGCCTACCTAGACAAGTGAGCTGAAATCTGCAGAGGAGAATCTTACATTATCTGTGCTATGACCAACAGCCGTCTAAAGAAGACACCTTTGTCTGAATTTGGGACACTCTAGGGCTCCAAGCCCTGCCATTTCCCATTCCAGAAGCACGAGAGATGTTCCTGTCCCATCTCAGGGCTTACCTGCCTCTTGAACATGATTGAGTTCAGCTAGATTACTCCAGTACTAAGCCTGTTGTGTATCCCACACAGTAGGGGACTAAAGGCACTGCCCTCCATACTTAGCTCATCAGGGAGCTGGCCTCTGAGGTGAACCACAAGTGAATCTGTCCCACTGACAAGCCCAACAGCAGAAATCTCTGTGAGTCTCACCTTACTCTCCATTGGTTCAGATTTGGGCACCCATTCATCCATGGACAGGGAGCGACACCGCAGTGCCTATTGCTGTCATACCCCAAGACATACAGAGACAGTTGATCCAGTCTGTGGCTCCATGGACAGGCAGGCTTAGTGCTACGTTCCCAGCCTCTGTTTGAGATCTCTACTGTCAAAATTGTTGAGCACTAAGAAGAAAACGTATTTCCTGATGCCGATCATCCACAAGCTTTCTGTTAGAATCCCCTTCACATGTTCCCTGTTGGGGAAGTTTATTTTTAGTTATGTTTAAAATGCTTTTATGCACTGTTCAGTGAGGGACTGTCTAGGGTGTTTTGTATTGTTTGCAGGTGTTGGATTTCTGTGGGGGTTGTTTAATTGCTAATGATCTGCATGTGCTATCAGTAGAATACCTAATGAGTTCTGAATCAATAAAACACCTGAGCTCAGGGTTCCGCAGTTGAGGATGGTGCTTGCCATGACAGTGGTTCCCTCTGCTGAGGTCAGACAGGGTTTGAGTCTATGAAAATGCCTCCTTGTCCTGTTTGCTGAAGCCACCCCAGCAGCAGTATATTACTACAAATGGCACCTTCAAGTAAGCCATGACATCATGCTTGCTAATCCAACGTGGAGACAGGGAACGGAAAGAAACTCCAGACCTCAGAGTGCTGGGTAATGTATGCTCAGAGAAGCTACCAGAGGATAGAGATTAAGGTATTAATTGAAGTCTCCTGAAGGACGAGGAGAGTGAGGAAGGAAATAAGCCTCTATGAAGAGAAAATTGTGAAAATTAAGTGAGAAAAGGGGCTTAAAAGAGAGCCACAGAGTAGAGGTCTTTAGAGAAAGACATTTTCATGATAATAACAGAGATCAGCTGGGAGCAGAGAAAAGAAAGTTTTCAACTGCTTTTCCTAATCATGGAGCCTATGCTCCCTCCTGCCCCTGGCAGCAGCCAGGGCACAGAAACAGAAATCAGAGCATGTTGTTTATACAGTTTGCTGATGGCTTTTTGTGTGTGTGAAGCCCAAGTGGGGCTTATGTTTGAGGTCTATGAAGGTTGCATGTTTCTCCATCGCAGAGACAGAAGGAAACACCAAACCACCAGACTGTTTCAACCGGAGATTCTTCCCATGGAAGCCTTGACTTAGAGCCAAAATGCCGCTTAGTTAAACTCAACAGTTTCTTTCTGCAAACCTATCTTCAAGCGGTAACTCCACCCCATGAGGGAACCCTTACAGCAGATACACTGACCAGTTATTTTCCCAGCAAACCAGGCTCTACCTTAAAATCTGGGAAGTGTTTCCTCAGGATCAGCATACAGAAACTGTTTTCCAGAACTGGCCAAGGTTTTATCTTGTGCTGGTAGCCGAAGTTGGTACTGTAAGAGTCACCCAGCTGGTGCTGGTTTTGAAGGCATGAAGGGGTCTTTGGAGAGCAGCTGAGGTTGGCAATGTAAGAGGCCAAGAGAGGCCATTGGTGAAGGTGCAGCCAAAGTAGCAGCTGAAGGGGCTCAAATTGAAGGGGTCATGCATGAAGGGGTTGAGGTTTGGTACAATGAAGACTAGGAGAGGTTATTGGTGAATGCGCAGCCCAGTTGCAGCAAGGGACCCCAGCAGTTTTTGAGATGCTAGTACCATGGAATGACCACCAAGAACAGCAGCAGCAATGGAATGAAGCCAGTCAGACCCTGGAAGACAAACTGCGTGTACTGCAGGGGGCAGGACCCTTTGGAGGAAACCAGAAGATCATGAGTGAATTCCAAATAATTGGACATGATACTAATTTTCTGCTGTCCAAAGACATTGTGAAAATGTTGATAGATGTTTGGTTTCGTTCGGCTCTGCGCTTTAGCAACCCTCGTGATTGTTCCTCTTGTAAAGACTTTTGCTGGTATAGTGTTAAATTGTGTTGTAAAGGCAAAGCAACTGTTTTTTTATACAGAAAGGGAAAATGTTAGGGAAGTTTATTTTTAGTTATATTTAAAATGCTTTTATGCACTGTTCAGTGAGGGACTATTTAGGGCATTTTGTATTGTTTACAGATGTTGGATTTCTGTGGGGGTTGTTTAATTGCTAATGATCTGCATGTGCTATCAGTAGAATACCTAACGAGTTCTGAATCAATAAAACACCTGAGCTGAGATGCTCAGGGCTCCACAGTTGAGGATGGTGCTTGCCATGACAGTGGTTCCCTCTGATGAGGTCTGGCAGGGTTTGAGTCCATGAAAACGCCTCCTGTCTCTCTTGCTGAGCCCACACAGCAGCATACTACTATAGTTCCCTGACTAGGCACTGCTTTTAGGGCCTCAGAAGGAGCTTACTTCCAGCAAATTTTCTCCCTGTGCAGTCCACACCACTGACTGCTGAGAGGGGCAGTGTTTCAGTCTCCTGCTGCTTCTGGGGCCAAAAAATGCTGGAGGTCTTTGCAAGCCAGAGGCAGCACAAGCACTCACAGCCCTGGAAACACTTCCATCAGCCAATGGGGCAGCCACTCTCACTGCAAGCAGTGAACAACACCCACTAAGATGCTGGGACACTCTGACCTGAGCATGGTACATACTGTACCAAAGCCGTTGATCAGAGCCGAGGATGCTACGGGGAAACTACACCATGGTGCCTGATGAGAAGCAACACATAGCAAGCCGATGCCCTAAAACATGTTTTCAGGTAAAAAGTTGCCTGTTAGGAAGGCTAGCCAATGGAAGCGACAGAGACCCAGCAGATGTACAAATCCCAGCATGGAAGACTATGAAAAGAAAGTAACAGGGTGGTCACAAGAACGGTGACTATAGGAAGAGTCGAGAGAAAGCCGAAGCCCATGGGATAAAGAGTCTGCGGGAACTCGAATGCCTGAGACGTTCCGAGGGACATATGAGTAATTCAAGGAAATTATTAAGACAACTCAAGGTGTAGGTAAGTGTTCAGCAGAATGTGTGAGAGAGAGGAGAGAGGGAGAAAGAAAGGAAAGAGGATTGTAGGGGGAGATACGAGAGGAGAGAGAGAGAGTGGGGGGGAGACAGAGAAAGAGAGACTAATTGAGATTTTACTACAGAGCCAAATGGAAACCCTGGGAATAAAGATCTCAATGATTCAAGCTAAAGCAAAAGCTGTTTGGTGATTGGCCTCGGCCCATTAAAAAAAAAAATAAGGAAAAATAAAAATAAAAAAAGGATAATGAAAAAGAAAACTGATCCTCAAGATAGCATCGACGGGCTTAAGGACGCCAGTGAACAAACAAGCGTGTGAACTGTGGGAATGTCCAAAGAAGAGGGGTGAAGCGATGTGTTCAATGCTATACCAGCCATGTCTTTCCCAAGCCAGGAAAGGATGCTACAGTCAAGCTATGAATACACAAAAAGAATCTCGAGAGCTTTGTGAGAAATGACTAATCTACATTAAAACCAAACCGAACACAGCCTCTCAAGAGAAACAAAAGCAGAAGGGAATATGGGCCACTAAGCAAGCCTGAAAATTAATGCTTGTGGGAGTCTACATCCAGAAGTGAGAGTCAGGGAACCAGTGTAATGAAAGCATCACACTCACTATGCGGGCAGCCACACAGAGAGTACGTTGGGAAAAATAAGATAGTATAGTGCGGTGGCTTGGATGAGAATGGCCTCTGTGGGTTCATATGTCTGAAGGCTTAGTCACCAGGGGGTGAAAATGTTTGAGAAGGACTAAGAGGTGTGGTTTTGTTGGTGAAAGTATGTCACTGGGGGTGGACTTTGAGGTTTAAAAAGCCCATACCAGGCCCCAGCATCTGTCTCTTATTTCTCTCTCTCTCTCTCTCTCTCTCCCTCTCTTGCTCTCTCTCTCTCTCTCTCTCTCCCTCTCTTTGTCTCTCCCTCTCTCTCTCTCTCCCTCTCTCTCCCTCTTTCTCTCTCTCCCTCTCTCTCTCCCTCTCTCTCCCTCTTTCTCTTTCTCCCTCTCCCTCTCTCTCTGTCTCTCTCTCCCTCTCTCTCTCCCTCTCTCTCCCTCCCTCTCTCTCTCCCTCTTCCTCTCTCTCCCTCTCCCTCTCTTGTTCTCTCCCTCCCTCTCTCTCTCCCTCCTTCTCTCTCCCTCTTCCTCTCTCTCTCTCTCCCTCTCTTGTTCTCTCCCTCCCTCTCTCTCTCTCCCTCCCTCTCTCTCCCTCTTCCTCTCTCTCCCTCTCTCTCTGTCTCTCTCTCTCTCTCTGCAGGTAGATGCAAAGCCCCAAACTATCATTCCAGTGCTATGCCTATCTGCTTCTCAACATGATGATCACGGACTAACCTTCTAAACCTGCAAGCAAGCCCCCAGCTAAACACCTTCCGTGATAAGAGTTGCCTTGGCAGTAGTGTCTCTTCGCAGCAATAGAACAGTGACTAAAACATATAGGAAGCCATTAAATGTAAAGGAATACAAAGGATAACCCAGGGGGAGGCAGCAAAGAAAAACAAAGGAAATCAACAAAAATGACAGGAGTAAGTCCTACCCTATCTATAATATTGTTCGAAACAAATAGACTAAATTCTCCAATTAAACGATACAGGTTACATTGATGAGTTACTAAGAAGGGCCTCATAGTATGGCTGCCTACAAGTTACCTGCTCACCAATAAAGATGCACACAGGCTGGAAACAAAGGGTGGACATGAGGTTCTAATTGACAGGAACCCCGAGGTAACCGGGAACAGCTGTAGTCATATTGAAAAATGGAAGACAAAAACTGTAAGAGGAAAGAAAGCTTTCCTCTAGAAGCCAAGGCATTGGTTAAGCACGAAGACACAAACTGAGAGTATCTGTGCCCCTCAAGTGCTGTAGGAATCTCCCAAAGCCAATACTATTGGGCTAAATGTGAGGAGCCCCCTGACCTTGAGCTTAAGTTCTGCTGTGTGTCTTCAGCTAATTCTCATTTGGGACAGCTGCTGAGCAAGGCTAAGTTGTAAAAAAGACAAGCCCAGAGGCAGTTTGTTTCAGGGAAGTCAAAGATTACTTAAAGAGACCTTCCTCTTAATCTCATAAAATAGGAGGATGGCTTTATGGCTAACTAAAGAACAATAATGTTTTGTATATATTTTGATTTACCTTGTTGATTGTAACCTAGTGCTTACACATATGCCTTTTTCCCTTGTGGTCAGTACCTTGTGATCAGTAACTTTGTGATCAGACCTATGCCTTCTACCTCATGCTTACAAGCACACCTGGTTTGCCCCTTGTGATTGTTGCCTTGGCAACCTCACGTATGTCTCTGGTGGGAAAGGGTATAAGAAATGGACAATAAACTATTTGGACAGTTCAGCCCTGTGAACTCAAGATCCAGTGTGTGCCTGTTCCGGTTATTCAGGCTGCCCACCACCCAACACTGTCTGGACTGGTAAGCTGGTCTTATCAGCTAAAGGGAGGAATGGACTCTAACACCATTGTGGTGTGCTTTGCACTACCCAAT
This sequence comes from Cricetomys ansorgei, assembly GCA_026225945.1. Lineage (NCBI taxonomy): Eukaryota > Metazoa > Chordata > Mammalia > Rodentia > Nesomyidae > Cricetomys > Cricetomys ansorgei. The sequence goes on along the minus strand of JAMJFZ010001133.1, from coordinate 733,039 downwards.
TCCACCAGAACATCCAACTGAAAATCAATAAGGAAATGTCAGCATCAAAACTGTACCACGGTTGCATCAGACATTTACAGAACAACCTTTGTTCCTGTTGAGAGGCATTTCTCTAGAGACGGCCATACGTTAGGCCACAAATCTTGAATTTTAAAACTTGAAATAATGTCCTGTATCTCTTCTGATCACGTTAAGATAAAAGGAGAAGTCAACAATGGAAGATATTTTATGAATCACACGAATGTCAGGAGCAAGACTACACGGTGTGAATAAACAGCGCCCTGAGAAGTCAGGGGAATTTTCAGATGTTCTCAGAACAGCAAGAAGAAAAAGGGAAATAAAGCACCCGACGGCTGTGGCTGCAGAGGCCGCGGCTGTGAGGCCATCTCCTGCGTCTGTAGTGAAGAGGTAGAAATGTTCCAAGTGAGTAGCTCGCCACTCATTTCAAGGAACTGGAAAAGCAAGAACAAACCAAGCCCAAACCCAGAAGAAGGGAAGAGACGGGACAGGTAGGCAGAGGAGAGAGGGAAGCGGAGCCTTTCAGTGCGTGTGAAAGGAGAAGTAAAATAAAGTCGGCACTTTGAAAACACAGCGAACATGGGCAAGCTTTTAGCTAGACCAACAAGGACTGAGAGGGAAAACGCAAGTGACGAAACTAAGACAGGAGTCAAGATACTGTCACAGAAACCCAAATATGGTTGTCCTTGCAGCATTTGTATGCTAACATATGAAGAGAACCTGGCTGAGGGAGGGGGCTCAGTGGACAAGGTGCTGGCCACACAAGCACTCGGACCGGAGTTCAGTCCTTACACTGGCCATGGTGGAGTGCATTCATAATCCAGTTGGTGGATTGGGAGGTGACTGGCAGATCCCTGGGGCTCACTGGGGTACAGCTCAACCTCTTGGTGAGTCCCAGGCCAGTGAGATGCTATGTTTCAAATGGAATGAATGATTTAAAAGGTGGACATTACCAAAGGAATGACAGCCTGGGTTATTCTCTGACTCCCATGCACGTACACATGTGAGCACACCTGCAAGTGTTCACACACACACATCTGCGTATGCGTGCGCCCACACAAATTAGAAAATCTGAAAGAAATTAATACATTTTGGAACATGCATGGCCTACCAAAATTGAATCAGCAGGACACAAAGACCTAACTAGATCAGTAATGTGTGCGGAGACTGAATAAATAATGAAAAGCCTCCCTAGAAAGGCCGAGATCCAGACAGCTCCACAGGTGAATGATATCAAACTCTTAAAGAGCTAATGACAGTCCTTCTCAGGCTGCATCACAGAACTGTAAGTAAAGGGAATTTATCAAAAAGGTTCCACAATGCCCATATTACTCTGGCCAAAGCCACACAAGGATGCGTGGTGTGAAAAGTACAGGGCCATGTCCCCAGTGAACTCAGAAGCAAACATTCTCAGTGAAAGAATAGCAAATAGGCAGGTATGGTGGCATCACCTTTAATCCCATCTCTTAGGAGGCAGAGGCAGGTGGTGTTCTCTGAGTTCAAGCCAGCCTGGTCTATGAAGAGAGTTCCAGGTCAGCCAACGCTACCCAGTGAAACCTTGTCTACAAAACAAAAAATAAAAAAAGTAAGAGGGCTTGAGAGATGGCTCCATGGTTGAGAGCACGCATTGCTGTTGTAGGAGACAAGGTTTCAATTCCCAGTTCCTACGTGGCCGCTCACAACCATCTCTAACTCCAGTTCCGGGAGAACCAATGCCCATTCCTGGTCTCTATGGACACTAGGCGTGCACATGCCACACATACATACAAGAAGGCAAACACTCAAATGCATAACTAAAAATGAATCTTTAAAACTTCAGAAAAGAGACCAGATAACAATAACAGCAATAGTTTGATGAACAGAACCCATTGTGCTCTTGTACAAATGCTCTGTCCCCCTGTTATTGTTTCTGGTTAGTGTTAAATCTTTTGTGGTTCTTAGCATTTCAACTGAGCACCCGTGTGCTTCCATCTTCTCTCCTTTCTGTATTTTATTCTAGAGTTTTCCATATTCACTATAAATAACAAGAGTTCATTTTCAAATAGCACCATGATGTCTTCTTGACAACACAATTCTTTACATCAAAATCTTCCTAGTCCTTCTGCTCTTTCTTTTGCTTTATGATGTCAGCCATTTCCTTTATTATAATTACACACATAGGTGCGTATATATATATATATATACACACACATGCATACTTACATAAATAGAAAATGTCATTTCTTTCGTTATTTTGTATAACCTTGTTCCGCCCATAAAACTAAAAATGACAAGTACCTATTTTACCTTCATGCAATCCACACTTCTGTCCTGTTCATGTGCACATGTGTGCAGTGCCTGAGGAGACCAGAAGAAGATATCAGATCCACTACAGCTGGGGTCACAGTGGTTGTGAGCCACCATGTGGGTGTTGGGATCAAACTCTAGTCCTCACCAAGAGCAGCCAGTGCTTTAACTACTAAGCCATCTTTGCAGATCCACATCTGCATTTCTGACCTACATCTTTTTCTCCTCTCAGATTTTCTAACAATGCTTTAAACTTATTCTTGGAACATTTCACATGTATATATATAATGTATTTTGAACTTACCTTCCTCATTTCTCTCCAACTCCCAGGCCTCTCTCCTAAATTCCATGTCCTCTTTTTCTGTTGTGAGTAGTAGCCTCCCAGGGTCACTTAGTGCTGAGCAGATGGGCGTGGCTGTGGACCATCCACCCGGGCAAGGAGAAATGGGAGAGAAATGACTCTCCGCTGTCAGCAGCTGTCACCTGCGGAGCACTCCACCGCTAGGGGGCGCTCTCTAAATAGTTTAATTAACACTTTGTGCGTGGCAGATTACGGAAACGAACTCTCAAGGTTTCTGTTTGTTTGTTTGTTCGTTGTTTCATTTGCTTGTTTCTGGTTTGAGAAAGCCCGACTTTTTTTTTTTTTTCATTTGAAAGGAAGGTTTAACTGCCAAATTTGCTCACCTCGTGTGCCCTTCTCCCGTGTTTGCAAGGAGATTTTGGAGAAATTCTTTTCCTTGCTCTTTCACATGTAAGGCAGTCTCTCTTCCTCCGGCTTATTGCTGGGTGTTTTCCCTTTATCCCTGAGTTTCTAGAATGTGATTTTTTTTCTTACGATCTTCCCAGGATTTCCTTTCACTTCTCCAATTGGCACCACTCCTCCAGCTGCCAGGATGTGCGGCTTGGCACCTGCAGGATGTCACTTTAAATATTTCCATTCCTTTGGGTTCTTTTTTCTCATCTGATATTCGTGCTGTGTGAAAACTGCACACTTTTCAGTTGCCCACAGTTCTTGAATACTCTGTTCTCTTTCATGATAACAACTCCTGGTTCTGCTTTGGTTTGGATATGTTTATTTTCTCAACTCAGTGACTTTCCTCACTCTGCCATGCCTGCTGAGGAGAATGTCAGGTGCATTCGTGATTGCTGGAGCACTTTTGCTTCTGCTGCTTCGTTCTGGTTCTTAGAATTTCTACTTCCGTTTACATCCTCTAGTTGTTTTACCATTCATCCATGTCAGAGGCCTCCGCATCTGAACTGGCCCCATATGATCATTGGGGGATACACGGACAGACAGACAGACATACACACACACTCATATGCATATTCTCACACACGCATATGCACTTATGCTCACACACACATACACATTTGTGCTCACACACACAAGCTCACACATGCTTCCATACTTGCATACATTCACTTTCACACACACCCACACACTCGTACACACACCTTGACGCACTGTAGCAAGCAGATGAACGCACAGGATGTTATGTAGTGATCATTCCAAGATGCGGCAGTGTGGTGTCTACGCCAATGACCAGGTCTGGGTCTGCATCTCAGGAGACTGGACCATCCCACTGTGGCTTCAGGTATGTTCCTTGGATGCTTGATGCTCGGGCTGTCACCACAGAACACTGCACTCACTGGGCAGCCATGAAGCAGAAATCCACATCTGAGTACAGAGTCCTGAAGGTCCCAAATGAATATCCTGTCTGACCTGGTTCCCACGGCTTTGCTGATGACTACTGTCTTCCTGTGTCCTCTCAACCTGCACTTGATATATACAGATGGGGGGAGGGGGTTGGCAGTGAAGACAGTAAGAAAAAGAAAGACGGAGGCAGAGAGGGGGAGACAGAAGGAGAAAGAGAGATGGGTCCGATGTTGTGACATCATATGACTCCAAATATCTCCCAAAAGCCCTATCGCCAAAGTCAGGGATTCAGCATGTGATCTCTTAATTAAATAATTAATTGATTTTGGTCTGGGGGATGGAATCCAAATCTTTGGACATGCCAGGATAGCCTTCTACCACTGAGCTACAGGCCTAGCACTATTCATTTTTAGTCTCTCTGTGGAGCCCAGGCTAGCCTGGAACTTGCAATCTTCCTGCCTCCACCTGCCACAGGCCAGCATTACTGCTGTGCAATCACTCCCAGAGACACATGAATTTTGAGGGGTCAGAGTTCAGCCTAGAGATGCCAGCCAGAGTGCACTGCAAGGTCGTGTCATTCAATTCACAGGAATTCACTGTGTCATCAATTGCAGGGGCTGCTTATTCTACATAATAATTCTACATGCTGTTGACCCACTCAACAAAACTTAAAAATTATTCTCTAGTGTCTCTGGATATCTGGTACCCACTAGCCATCACCCTTTTCGCATTTAATTTGTGACAGTTATTAAGCTAAACCATCTTATTCAATCTTTTTAAAACTTACGGAGTCCAGAAGCTCACCTCATTTTCTTGGCAAGGCTACTCATACTCAGAAAGAGACCCCAAGTCCTGTGTGCTCTCCACAGCTCTGGGGTCTGCCTGCCTCTGCAGCTGGTGCCATTGGTGACTCTCCACCACACTCTGGCTACTGCTCTCTAGTTCTCCCAGGTAGCGGTGTCAAGGACCACCCTGTGCACTGCTTATTGATAAGATAGTCAACGCTTTCCATTGTGGTGGGAATTCACTGCGGGATACATTTCTCCGGGTGGACTGCTGTTTTCTGCTAGGATGAACAGCAGAGCTGACAGGGAGATGAGAGCATTTTCTCAGGTTTTTGTAATCACCTCAGAGAACTAAAAAGGATGCATTTGTCTCTGTTTTTAGAGTCTAAATTATCACACATTCTTAACGTTCATATACATAGATGGAAATCCTTCAAGACAAAGACAGGCATCTTTACTTGAACCAAGCTGTTTGGTTCTCCAGTTCTAACTTGGTTTAAGGCTTCCAAAATGAGTCAACAAAAATACAAAGTAATACTTAGCATATAATGACATAGTATCCCTGAAATCTCCTACGGTGGGTCCTGCTCTCTGTTAGGCTGAAATGAATGCCGAGCAGGCTCTTTGTAAGTGTGTATTTCCCTGTAGCCACATGGTGGCAGGTTTGTCCTTAAGAACGGGGTCTCCATACAACCATTTGTCACTTGTTTTCCTTTGTGTGACCAATCGAAGTTGAAAGTCACGATGAAGGGCATCTTCCTTTTTGTCTCCTTGGTTGGAACCCCCGTGCCTTGCAGGCCTGGTCATAGTATTCTGTAGTTTCTTTCTGAGCAACATGCCCTCAGATGAAGGGTGATGGCTTCCTGTGTGCTGACCCTGAACCTTCAGGAGACCAAAGAACGATGCCTGGCTTCCCTTTCCTGGCAGATCAGTCCAACCTCGGGGCCTTTCTGGACAGGTAGCTCTTGCCCTGTGACCTTGTCAGTGCATGGACCCTCTGAATGACATCTCCATGGACGTTCACAACACAGAGGAAAGCCAGACATCTGTCTTCATTCTCTGTGACCCCTGTTTATGCTAATAATAATAAATATTCCCAGCCTTTTACTTCCCAGAGCAGAGGTCAACATTTATCTAACCCCCCAGGCCCACTTTCTCACAGGACAGCTGTGAAAGGTCCTTTCTCAATGCTCACAATCACTGCGGCAGGTACACAATTTTTTACCTAGCGACTGCGTTCTTCTCTTTGATACTATTCAGAGTCACCATGAAAACAAACCTCTGGGCTGTCTGCGGGAAATCTTCTAGACTGGGTTAATTAAACTTGGAAAACACATCCTAATTGTAGGCAGCACCACTGGACGGGTTAGGGTCCTGGATTGAACAAAAAGAGGGAAGCGAGCTGTGTGCCAGCATGTCTCTCCACTTCCAGACGTCGGTGTGATGTGACCAGCTGCTGCTCTGACTTCTCTGCTATGACAGGCTATAATCCTTGAGCTGGAAGCTGGAATAAATCTGCCCTCCCTTAATTTGCTTGTGACAAATATTTATCACATCAATGAGAACTATCGTAACAGTAGATAAATAATACAATGCTGTCCCACAGTGTGGCTAATTATGTATCAAAGTTCTTTCTGGAATTATATTTGCATATTACAAAACATAAATCTAGGATCTGCTTGGTTGTATTTTTTTTTACTCATTTTCTTCTTTAATTAACACACTCAAAGTGTTTTAGTATCAGCATGTACATATGTTCTTTAAAATTAATTTAATATACTTGAAGTCATTGTATTTCCTAAAAAGAGCTAGCTTGTGCTGACTCCTGGGTCTGGGCAGAGGTCAGTGCAATCCTGAGGTCAGAGGTCAGGCTGGGTGCTTAAAAATCAGCGGAGACAGTCTTTACACCACAGCAAGGGTGGGCACACAAGCCTGACACTCGTATGTTACTAATCACTCCCACTAAGGCAAGTTTTGTGGTGAGAAAGGTTTATTACATCAAAATATTGAATCTCTGTTTAATTTATTCATCAGTATTATAAGAATGTGCAGTTCAAATGGAAATGTCTGTCACACTGAGCCTTAAAGAATTTGGATAACTTTATAAAATTCTGAGTAAAATATATATTAATTCGGTGAATTAATATTAAATATTAAATAAAATTTGACACAAATTTATTTCGTATCTCCTGAAGAGTATCTTATTAGATTTTCTTGAAGATTAAATAAAATTATGTTTATGATGAAAGAATATTATATAACCACCTCCCTACTCTTAATACTTTTCAAAAAACTGCACTCAGAGCTGAAGGTACAGACTTATACAAGATAAAAGAAACGCAGTGACAGACATACAGTTTCCATGCTGTCTATCTTCGTGTCCAGATTGGAGCCATTTCTCCTGCACATGAACACATACACGTATACATTTGTTTTTCAAAGAATTGTGTCCTGTGCTTCTTTAAAATTTTTTTGAGTCTAATATGCCATGGTAATTTTTCCAGATTAGTACATGACCTCCTTTGGTTTCCTGTTCCTGTGATAACACTGTCCAAAACAATTTAGGGAGAAAAGAGTTTAAGCCAGGGCAGGAACTCAAGCAGGAAACTGGAGGCAATAGCTGAAGCAGAGACTGTGGAGGCGTGCTGCTAACAGGCTTAGCCCCGGGCTCGAGGTCAGCTGGTTTCCTTATATTTCCCAGGACCACATGCCTAGGGTGTTGTACACCCACATCAGGCTGGGCCTTACATCAATTCACAATTAAGAAAATGCCCCACAGACATGGCCACGGGCTAATCCGGGGTAATTCCTCTGTTAATGCTTTCTCTTCCTGTGTGTGTGTCTACTTGACACCAAGATTAGCCATCAAAGTGTATAACTCAACAGAAGTCCACTTTCTTGCTAAAAGTACATGTAATTTAAAATTCAGGTTTGGGGGCAGAATATTACAGGGCCCATGGTGGATATATATATATCGCATTTCTGACTGACTTTGGAGAGTACACTCTGATTAAAGTCTTTAACATTTCTAGGGACCTGAAGAAAGACTCCACTAAACAAAAAGAGAGAGAGAGAGAGAGAGAGAGAGAGAGAGAGAGAGAGAGAGAGAGAGAACAATTACTCTGACCATGTCTAGGAAGCCTGTGTTATCTCTAAACAAATCTGTGCTAAATCTGCAGATGAGACTCTGTATCTTCATAACTTCTTCACTTCCTTTTAAATGTTATTAATAACTAATACATGTAAAATTCTGTTGTAAAGCACTTGGATTGGATGAAGCAGAAGGAAAGTCAACTTAAGAGCAAAGACATCTCTGGATCCCTGATGGTGTCTGAAGGGCCACAGTGTTCCTGACAGGAGAAGGTACATGGCTTGATAGTTTTTCATATCCTATGGTGACTAAGATGGAAAGCATGCCCAGAGCTGGATTCAGCTCCCTGATCAAAACGCACTGTGAAGGCACCACACCACAGGCAGCCATCCTGCACGCCTAGGAGAACTTTACAGATACATTGAAAGATTTACTGAGTCATCTGAAGAAGGCCAGTGTGGAAACCCTCTGCCAAGACGGGGGAGAAGCAGAGAGAACATCTGGTGAGGTATACTGCAGCCTTCCAGCCTGTAGAAACAAGCACGTGGCTTTCAGGAACAACATGGAACAAGAAAGTTCTGCCTTTGGATGGATTCCCACTCTCTGAAAGACTCTGAAGAACCGGTTGTGATTCATACATAGAAGTCAGGAGGAGATAGGATTCCTTTGCAATCTCACACTGTATACATTTTAGTTTTTAAATATTATGTGCCAATTTATTTTCTCTGGGAGTGTACATATGCCTTTCATGCTTGTGGAGGTCAGACGACAGCTTGCAGGAGCTGGTTCTCTCCTTCCATCATGTGGGTCCCAAAGGATCAAACTCAGGTCTTCAGGCTTGGTGGCAAGCTTCTCTGCTAAGCCATCTTAGGGGCTATGATGTTCTTTTAAAAACAATCCCATGTCTTTACTCTCATTAGATACCAAGTGGGTATCTGGACTGTCTCCAAGGACAGGGGGCACAGCCGTTGATTCCCCATGTACACGGCTGTAGGGAGTCTCACTGGTCTCTGGTGTATGCATACAGTCACCTACACATTTATTATACGAAGAGACTTCAAGGGAACATTCTGGAGGTTTTGGTCACTCTCCACCATTAGTGACTTTTGCTGTTACTGTGATAAACTATACCAGCGGGGAAGAAAGGGCTTGTTTTGGCTCACAGTCAGAGGGTGCAATCTGTCACAGTGGGGAAATGATGGTGGCCTGGAGCTTGAAGTAGCTCATCATGTTGCAGTCTCAGTCAGAACACAAACATGGATGAAATGATAATGCTCAGAGATCATTCTTCTTTTTCCTTAGTCCAGGAGCCCAGCCCAGGGACTAGTCCTCCATGTCTAGGGCGGGTCTTCCATCTCAGTTAACATAACCTAGATAATCCCTCTCAGGCATGCCCAGAGGCTGATCTCATGGGTGAATCTAGATCCTATCAAGTTGGCAACCAGAATAAACATCACATCAATAGAATAGTTACTTTAATGTATTCGTATGCTCTTACGTTTTATAGTCTATTAAAAAATACCAAGGTACTTTATAAAAGCGAGTAAATGACAAGATTACCTACAAAATCCATAAGATGAAATAAAGATACACATTTGAAACCAGAAAGTGAAATTTATTCCAGGTTTTCCACCCTTGAACCTTAAGCTCATTTTTAAACAGATCCATTTCTGGGACAGTCTCCTACTGCTCTAAGATTGTGACAGTTGTTTTATATAGTGTGGTGGTTTGGAAAACAGTTTTTAGACCTTGAAGGCACTACTGTGTCTCACCAATACATCGCTCATACATTTCTTCAAGTGCTCACTAGTTCCTAGGGTTTACAAGATTCAGCTGCAAATCCGTAAAGTCAATGCCCTTTCCATCCTCCCTTCTGACCCACTTTCATGTTCCAACAGTTCTTCTCAAAGAAAAGGCAGAGGAAGTCCAGTAAAGAGAAGCAGAGTCATGTCCCCCTTCTTCTGCCCAGAACCCTCTGGAGGCTTCGTGTCGCACCCTTTAGAAGCCAGTCTTCAGCTGGCAGAAGAAGTCTCCACCTGACCTGGCTTGCTTCTGCTTCCCGACCCTGTCTTAACATTCCTGAGGCTCCACCCACACTGGCCTCCTGCTCCTAAGAAGAAAGTTTCCTGGTGTCAGATGGCTCAGTGCTTGCACTTACCATGTCCTCTGCCTGGAGTGCCCATCCACAGGTTCACACACCCAGGATCTCACGCCCTCCACGGATGTGCTCAGTGGCCACCTTCGTAGGAGGCTGAGCCTTCTGTGTATGCCATGAAAAACATCAAAGGAGACCCACAACAGTCTTTACCCCCCTCCCCCATCTCTGTTTGAACTTTGATGTTGCTTATTGCTGGATCCCACCTTCTTGCCTGGATCTAGTACGCTAATGAGTCTATACCAGTGGGTGTTTTATATTCTGTGGTGTTTTTAAGTTTCGGCCCTTACCTTTGGGTCTGTCTTAGAATGTCCACATTCTTTGGAGTCCACTTGGTCTTGAGCGGTTCTTGGTTTTTCCTGTAGATGTCCTATGGGGTAATTGGTTTGACTTTCCCTGCTTCTGTGATTTTGAGACTGTCCTGTCATGAGGGAATGTAGGAGGGAAAGAGGGAATTACAATTTTCATAGATGCATCAAGAGCTCAGACACAGTGTGTGGCGCTGCCCTGCAGAAAGATTGAAACTTAAAATAGGCACAGGAAGAAAAATACCCACAAGTGGCCTGCAGACATGAACAATGGCATATAAATATTCACAGAGATAGGTTTAACTCTGAGTTGTGGTGATCAGTAAGAGCACCAGGCCTCAACTTCAAACTTGACAGAACAAAGCACCAAGGTTGTCAGCCAGACTCATAGAGGGGAAGAGAAAATAATTGAGAGAAGAAGAGGGATCAGTTAAAGAAGCAGAGTCAGAGCCAGTGGGTGGTGGTACACACCTTTGATCCCAGCACTCAGAGGCAGAGCCAAGTGGATCTCTGTGAGTTCAAAGCAGACTGGTCTACATAGAAAGTTCCAACCAGTCTAAATGAGTCCTGTCTAAAAGAAAAGCAAAACAAAGTAAAACAAAACAACAGGAATGAAACATATTCCAGGAATGGATTATAGTAGTGCTTCCTTTCAGACATTTTTTTAAATGAAATATCTGATGAGCCCTTCAGACATTTGAGTACAAAATATAATGGATTGGTTGGTTTGTCTATTTCTCACTTTCCCTCCATGAATAGGTAGGCGTCTAGAGGAACTACTAACATTTACAAGAAAGTCTGGATTCGTTCACAATCAAATACTTTTTAAAGACGATTAATATTCTCGTGATTATAACTTGGCTACTATGCACCCACAATTCCTTATAAAATATATAATTAAAAATGGTAGTTCCTGCTTGGGTCAAACAACATGTGTTTGTAAAAGTTCAGTTTGGAAGGGTTAGGGAACGTAGAGCTGCTTATCTTTATCTGACCACTAGGGGTCACTGCTGTGTTGTAAATATATTTTGTAATTCCGGACCTAAAACTCATCAATTTTATAATTACAAGGAAGATATTACAATCCATACATTCTGATCATTTGAAAATAAGAAAGTTATTTTTGAGTTACTTTACAGCAGGATGTGAAATTCATATTCATATTTAAATGTAAAAATTAGTCTACAAAATAAGAATTTTACTACCCAAAGCCTAAGTTCTTTAAAAGCTACAGGCCAATAGTAAAATATCTTTCAATGGAATATCTTTGCAAAAAGGGATGGATCCTAAAAGATAACAGAAATCTATAAGAAGTGGAACGTATCATCCAAGTTAGCGGCAAATGCAGTTCAGAGCATTTTGCACTCGTTGGATCAATTAGTTCTTCTTCTTCTTATCATCATCATCATCATCATCATCATCATCATAATCTTTTTTTTTTTTTTTTTCGAGACAGGATTTCTCTGTTGTAACTCTGGCTGTCCTGGAACACACTCTGTAAACCAGACTGGCCTCTGCCTCCCGAGTGCTGGAATTAAAGGCGTGCACCACCACCGCCCAGTCAATTAGTTCTTTTAAGAACTTTGAATCCTCCAGCAATGATATTCTCAGAGTCTAGGCAAGGAAAGATGGCCTGGAGAAAATTAGGGAAACAGTACATGTTTAGGAGGGTGTTGTCAGGCAGCTGAAATGTGTGTGCATGTATATGCATGCAAACTACACATTTAAAATTACATGCATGCACATCCAACAGTGTACCTGTCTTTTAGCAATGATTTCCTATTCTGAATTTTACCCTATTGGGAAGCTAGAAAATGAGCCTCCTGCTGTCTCATACACTAAAACCACCTAACACCTAGGTCAGAGTCAGAACCTTTCCTGTTCACAGAAGAGTAGCAGGCAGGGCAACAGGTTGGGAAGTTGCCCCAGACAGCTCAGATGGTCAAGGTGCCCTACCCCAGCAGTAGGTGACTGTTTCTGTACCCTAGGGAAAGGACCTTACAAATCCTTCAGATTTCAGCCTTTTCCCAGATGTGTGAAATGTCTCAGGAACACCGCCACCCCCCCTTCTGGAGGGGGTGTTTCAATTCCAAGGAACTCGCTAGGCAGTGCTGCCTATTTTAGGCCATTTACACAGTCCCCACCCCTCCCACAGTTGTATATGCACCTTCCATTTGTGTGTGAAGCCTAGTGGGGAGGGGTGTCAACCTTGATGTAGCTTTCTCCAGTCTTTATTCTCTTGTCACACGGCAACACGCAGTTACTGACACAAAACTATCGCCCCACAAGCCCGTATCAGGACAGGAGTGAAACTTAAACACCTGTTGAGCCGGGCCGTGGTGGTACACACCTTTAATCTCAGCATTCGGTAGGCAGAGGCAGGCGGATCTCTGTGAATTTGAGGCCAGCCTGGTTTTCAGAGTGAGTTCCAGGACAGCCAGAGTCACAACAGAGAAACGCTGTCTCGGAAAACCAGAAAAAGGAAAAAGAAAAGGAGAGTGACGTGTTGAGAAGTCTGTGGCAGAGGTGCTCGAGTGTCTGACTTACAAAATGACAAGGACAGAAAACATGAAGGAAGTTGGCTTCCTGCCCCAGGAGTGGAGGCCCTGAATGGAACAAAAGAGAAAGCAATGCGTGTACAGAACAGCCACATATCAGGCCGGAGTGCTCCTATATGTGCACTTGTGTTTCTGACTTTGAAAAGATGCAGTGTTTTAAATTACGCTGACTGTTCTAAGCATCATTCTGCTTTTACAGTAGTGTGTCTTTGGTATGACAGATGCGACACAGAATCGGGCAAAGATGAGAGGATTCCAAAAGCAGCCTGACTTCTCCAAAGCTACTGACAAGTTTCTGGATTTTCAGCATCTGTGTGGCTAGGATAATTCACTCATAGACATTTTATTCTTTTATTATTTTAACAAGGCCTCAGAGAGATGCTTTAAAAGATGTAATTAAAACAAGAAACTTAGAAACTCATTTTCCGAATCATGCTCTTGCCTTTGTGTTTAGGTCATTAGAGTTAGCCCTAACAAGCCACTCATCCTCAACAGGCCCATTAAAAACACAATTGATAGCAAAAATGCAGGAAAAAAAAAGAGAGAAATTCCATGTGGCCACACTGGGGAAAGAAACAAAGGTCTAGTGAGGTTTGAGTGTAAACAGAGGACAAGAAGTGCATAGCTAAGCAGTCCTGGTCAAGGTGTGGTCCACCATCACCGTCCTGACTATGTCCCTCCTGCAAGGTGGTCTGAGAGTTGTCAGAATGTGTGGAATCCCTTTCCAGGCGACAAGCTCTTTTCGGCTGGCACAAGGCTTCTGTCTTTTGTTTCTCTTATAATTAGAGTCTTAGAGTCTTCAGAAGATCTATATTACAGAACAGTGACACTGAGCTCTCTGCGTCTATGTTCAGTCTTGTGTTTGTATCTTGCATGTGTGGGTCAGTTTCCTCACTAAGGGAGTGTGTATTAGTTTCAGTGTTGCTGTGGCTCTGCTTTCTGCTTCAGCTGAGTCTCTGGATAACAAGAGGAAAGCAACAACAACAAAAAACCTTATACACTCTGCACCTTCCATCCTGACTCCATGGATGCTATCAAGCAGCATGTACAGACAGCAGGCTGGCAGGCTCCCTGGAACCTTAGAGCCCCACTGAGCCCTGACAAAGTCTGTAGCCCTTGGACTTAAACCTCTGTGGCACTGAGATTCATTCAGTAACTTCTGGGTTTCATCGTAAGATTGCCTCTCAACAAAATCGAAGCTCAGCAGCTGTGAATATCAGATGCTGCATGAGCTTCTGAAAACAAAAGAAGCCATTGTAGCCTAGGCTGTTAGAACCCTGTGGTCAGCCAGTAGGCATTTCTGCCACATTTACAGCTCTCTTAGGTCACAGCGATAAGGTCTGTTTGCTGAACTATCAGTGACTAATATTCCACTCTTAAAAGGGTAGGACTCACTATCCTGCAGCTGTCACCTGGGCGGTGGGGTGTAAGACACTGGGCTACGACAAAGGGAGAATGAAAACGCTGCTTGTTGTAAATTCAAGCACTTAAAAATGCCTCTGTCAAGCCAGCTGAACAAAGGTGTTTATAAGATGCTTCTTCAGTATTGAAGACTTTTCTTCCTAAGCCAAACAACAAAGAAATAATGTAGCTGGCAAATGGTTCTTGGATATGGAATGTTTGTGCTGCTGCCCAATGGCCCTCTTGAGGCTAATCAAGGAAGTACTTAGCAGGGCACTACATATTGGACTACAGTTCCCTCAGGTCTCTGACCACAGCACTGTGACTTTGGAGATGGAACCCTCAGCACCCAGCCACTGCTTGCTCAGCATCTCACTTTCCCATCTCCAGCTTCTCTCTCCATCCCTCCATTCCTCACCCTTGCGATAGAACCCAGTGGTTCCTTTTAGAGGCAGACAGTGGAGTCCCAAGCTCACAGTTCACAGCGGAATAGAAATCTACCGTGTGGCTGCAAATATTATATCAAAGAAACAGCAGCTGGGGACCTTAGCCTACTCTTCGCAGCCAGCTTAGGGTACAGAGAACCACCAAGCTCAGTGCAATGTCCCTGGAAGTGTTTTCAGCAACCAGACTGCATTCCCACTTCCTTTTAAATCCCAAACTCATTTTTCTTTTTCTTTTTTTACCTTTTGTAGTTAAAAAGTAGGATCTTAATTTTTAAAGATGATTTTGATTCCTAAAAAAAAAAAAAAAAAAAAAAAAAAAAAAATTGAAACTATTTCTCCATGAATTTGAGCAATGTGAACCTAAGTTCCAGGAAAGATGGAGAAAGAGCAGGATTTCTATTACCCAACCGGAATTCAGACAACATCAAGTCACATTAAAGGGATAGAAATCTTCAGGTATTCTGTGAGTTATTGTTCTCACTGCTGTAACAGAAAACCTGACAAGCATTTAAGGGGAGAGGGTGCAAATTTGAGGGAAGACAGGAGACAGGAGCTCTAGGCAGCTGGTCACAGGGGAATCCACAATCAAGAAGCAGGGAGATGAGAGCTGGTGCTCCTTTATATTCATTGTATATGTATTATTGTATTTATTGTTTCTCCTTTTTATTCAGCCCAGGATCTCAGCCCATGGAATGATGCCACTCATCATTAGGGAAGGTCTTCCCATTTCAATAAACTCAGTCTAGAAACTCCTTCACAGACATGCTGAGAGGTCTGTTTCCATGGTGATACTTTTATTTTCTTCTCTCCTACAATACATCCCTACACTCCCTCCTACCCACCCTCCACTCCCCTCAGCTCCCCCATCTCCACTTTCCCTCAGATCTACTCCCCTACCCCCACCTACCAGCCAACTCCCCAACCCCCACTTCTCCCTAGAAAAGAACAGTCCTCCCAGGGTTACTGCTCAAACAGGACATGGCTTAAGGAGATGGAACAATGCCGAACACTACTCCCTACATCAAGGGTGGACTAGGAAATCTAACAGGAGCAAAAGTATCCCAAGGGCAGGGAAAGGGACCAGAGACTCCCCCTTTCCAGCCTGTAGGAGTTTTGCAAGAACACCAAGCCAGACAACCATACAATATTTAGGGGACGCTGCAGACTCTGCGTCTGCTGCTTGAGTCTCTGTGAGCCCCTAAGAGGCCTGGTCAGTTGACTCCATGGGGCTTGTTCTCTTAGTGTCCTAGATCCCTCTGGTCCCTGCAACCCTTCCTCCCCCTCTTTCTTGAGGTTCCCTGAGTTCTGCATGATGTTTGTCCCTGAGACTCTGTACATTTCCCATCAGCTGCTGGAGGGGGCCTCTCTGATGAATATTGGGCTGGGCACTGATCTATGATCAGAGCATGACATCCTTAGAAATCATTGCCAGGCTATCCAGTCTCTAGTTCCTGTCCTGTCCTGCAGTTTCAGGTAGGGGTTCCCTCCCTTGGCATGGCTTCTGCCCTTCCACTGTGCCAGAGGATCCTGATGGGCAGGTAGACCATAGGTGGGAGGTTTTATGGCTGAGATGGTTGGTGTTCTAGTTTCACCACTGGAAGCCTTGCCTGGCCACAGGAGATGGCCTGTTCAGGCTCCTTATTCCCAGTTATTAGAGGTCCTTGCTAGGGTCTCCCTCATAGATTTCAGTGAATTTCCACCGCAGTAGGTCTCCTACCACCCCTGAATTGTTCCTGATTCCAGTTGTCTTTCCGTATATTCTCTCCCCTCATTCCTCTCCCTGTCTTGGTCCCTCCACTCCCATTCCCTTCCTCCCCAGCCCACCAACACTATCAGTTCAATTTCCACTTTACCAGGGAGATCCCTGTGTTCACACTGGGGCTCTCCTTATTTCATAGTCTCTCTGGGTGATTCCATAGTGATTCCTTTTTATTTATTTATTTATTTTATTATTTTATTTTTTTATTTTTTTGTGTGTGTGCATTGGTGTGAGTGTGTTACCCTGGAACTGGAATTACAGACAGTTGTGAGCTGCCGTGTGGATGCCGGGAATTGAAACTGGGTCCTCCGGAAGAGCAGCCAATGCTCTTAACAGCTGAGCCATCACTCCAAGCCCTCCATGGTGATTTTCAATCCAGCCAAGCTGACAGTGTAGAGTAACCATCACAAGGTTCTATATCTTCTTGAGCCTTTTGTGGTAATTTCATTGTCTCTTCCACTAAACTGCTGTACTGATGACACCACAGACACTGAACTGCACATGTGCTCACAGACGATACAAAGGATATTGAACCACACACATATTCAAGTCCCGCTTATCTACGAAAGAAGGGGAAAGAAGAAAGTGAGATTGGCTGACTCATGTCCTTCAGGATCTTCCATGACCCTCAGCCTTGGCCTGTCACCCTACAGATCTGCTTGAGAAAAGCCAAGAAGCAACATCTCTGAGGCTTTAGGGTAATTTTCCTTAGCCACCTGCCCATGTGATAAAGATGATCTGCATTAGTTAGTAATTGTTATGGAAGCTGAGTGACATGTGAAGTTATCCTACTGTCAGTTCACACACGTGTGTGGTTTTTCCAACCATAAACTTAATAATACTACACATTCTATGTTAAAATCCTGTGCATATCTTCTAAAATATAATAGTTATCCTAGTAAAGCTCAGAAGCATCCGTTTTAATTTTCTTAAATGTAAATTTGAGTTATTATCGGTGAAGTCAACAAATGCCATGATGCCGCTCTGGAAAACGCCTAAGCTAGGATGGAGCCATTAAATAGAGCCTTCTGTTTCAAAGTCAGTTACAAGACACAGATACGCAACTAACGTTTTTAGTGACTCGGGCTGTAGGCGCCGCCATCTGGGCAGTTTGCAGAACAGATCTGTTGATTTCCTGAGCATCCCTGAACTCAGGGTCCTTTCACTCTCTACTCGCCTGGCCCACCTTCTCTCCTTCCCAAAACATGAGATCTACAGAAACATGAGAGAGAAACGTACATCCAAGAGGCTTCCCAACAAGTACATTTGGGTGATAGAGACTAGATATGGGGAGAGAAGGGCGAGATTATGATGTCAATTGGGATAAAGTCAGTAGGAACGAAAGTAAAGGCTGTGGGGAGATCCCATCAGGTGGCCTGCATGTCCTGTCACCTTGTGATGGGCAGGCTGCTGGGCCGCAGAGAACACCAGGAGTTCTGGACGGCACAGCCATGTGTTGCTAATTATTTCCATTGTTCCTGTGATCTCTTTTGTATTATCTTGCAGTAATTATTCCACACTGCCACATATTTCCCAGACCACTTGTAATCTGCCTTCAATTATCATTTTTTACTCATTCTGAAATTCTTTTACACAAGAACTGAAATTTAATTTTAATTTGTTTTCTGCTGTTTGTTTCTTTTTTTTTTTTTTTTTTCTTTTAATAGGCTTAGTGTGCAGCCCAAGCTAACTTTGAACTCTTAATCCTCCAGTCTAGGCTTCCCTACCTCTGGGATCATAGTCACCATGCCCGACTCTCAAAATGCTTTTATTTCATGCATTGCTTTGCTTCTTGCATTTGAAGGAGCGTTCCTTTTGTACTGCATGGTGTGCGTGTGAGAATCACCTGGAAAGAGAGTCTCAATGAAAGGTTGTTTGTAGGAATGCCTATGGGAGAGACTCTTAACTGAACTAATTAATGTAGAAAGACTCAGCCACTGTGAGTGGTACAATTCCCTACGCAGGAGGTGCCGAACTAGAAAAATGGAGAAATTGAGCTGAGCATGAGCAAGCTCTTGACTATGCATACAAAGTGTCAGCTGTCTGAAGCCTTTGTGACTTCTCTGCAGTGACAGACTGCAACCTGGAATAAGAGTGAAAATAAACCCTTTCCTCCTAAGATGTTCTTTGTTGGCATGTTTTATCACAGCAACAGTAATGAGACTAGAACGGGAACTCTGGATTTTTTAACACTTTTTTTTAACCCCATTGTTCTTCCTGCTTCTCATTTAAGAACATATGCTGTGGGCAGAGATGGGGCTTTTCAGAGGTGAACATTTATTTCACAGGTTGATTTTTAAGTGCTGTGCCCAGATCTTCAGCCTCAATATCCTAAGTGATGGCCCCAGGATTTCTTCCTACAGTCTGTTTGGAATTAACCTCTGAATGAGAGGAGTCTGTTAGGAAACAATGCTCTATTGTTGCAATTAGTTATACAGAACTAACCAGGCTCTGCTGCTTCTAAAATAACTCAGATACCCAAACATGCCCAAACATTATCCTTGATGAAAATAGATAGACAAATAAACCAATAAATAAGTAACACGTGCACATGTGTGTGCGCATGTGTGTGCGCACGCACGTGCACACACACACCGATCAGTCCAGCTGTGAATCCCAGGGCTGTTAGCACCAAACTACTTCTGCTTAGCTCAGCAGACCCCACCCTCGCAGAGCCTTCTTTGTTACAGCAATAAGTGTAGAAATGAAGGGGACGGACTTTCAGAATCCACCCCAGGGTGATCAGGAAAGAAACAGCTCTTCTGTTAAAGCCACAGGGCGTGAATCAGAAGCCATTAAGAGTGTCCTTGGCTCCGCTTTATTCTTACTCAGTCATCCTAAAAATGCCCTTTCCACAGTGTCTGGCTCGGGTTTCCCTAGTCGGCTATTAGGAAGGCTTTGTGTCCAGTTATTCTTGCAGGAATCAGTCTCTGTGCAGTCTCATCTCCAGGGAAAGCTGCTCTTGCAACAAAAAGACAAGATAATGGGGATCCTCACCAGTCTTTAGATGCTCTTTTGTGTGTGGGGGGTGGGGTGGGGGTGGGGCTGGTTCCAGGCATGTGTATTTGAATGCATGCACAGACCAGAGAACAACCTCCAGTACCATCCCTGAGGCACCAACAGTGTCCATCTTTTTAAAACATTATTATTTTAGACAGAGTCTCTGTCTTAGTTACTTTTTTACTGCCTTGAAGAGACACCATAACAAAGGCAACATATGAAAAAAGCACTTAATCGGGAGCTTGCGTACAGTTTCAGAGAGTTAGAGGCAATGACCCTTATGGCAGAAAGCATGGGAGCAGACAGGCAGGCATGGCGCTGGAGTTGCTAGCTGAAAGGTTATATGTTAAGACAACAACCATGAGACAAAGAGAACTAACCGGGATGGTGGAGGCCTTTGCAACCTCAAAGCCCATCTTCGGTAACATACTTCCTTCAACAGGGCCACACCTTCTAACCCTTCCCAAATAGTTCCACCAACTGGGAAACAAGGGTTTCAGATATATGTGTCCATGGAGGACCATCTTCATTCAAACCACCACAGTCTCACACCAGCCTGGAGCTTACCAAGGAAGCTGACTGGTCAGTGAGCCCCATGCACCTGCTTGTCTCTGCCTCCCCAGTTCTTACAACACCTTTAAAAAAACAAAACAAAGCAAAAAAGATTGTACGGATCAAACTCAGGGCCTCACGCTTGCAAAGCCAGGACTTTACTGACTGAGCCACCTCCTAGCCCGGGTCTTCAGATTGTCTTGACTCTATATACAGGGCCCAGGAACAACGCTATGATGTGGCTAGTCAAAGCCAGTGTCTCTTGCTGGTTAGAAGGACAGGAAGCCTGTTCACCCACTGTGTGTGGACATGGCCATTATGATCTTCACGGCTCCCTCAGACCCGTGGTGCTTCGGTCATTCTCACACGAATTACTCTTTCAAAGACAAAGGAGGCAACTAAAGAGCCACCGCCCAGACTGACTGTTTGTAGCTGCTATTATGGACCCTTCTTGTCACATGAAGACGACTTAACCAACAGTATCTTCCTTTAGAAGTACTCTAGAGGTGAGGAGAAAACTCAACTCCTGTGCAAGCACAAAGACCCAAGGTCTGAGTTCAGTTCCCAGATTTACATAAAACACACCAGAAGCTTGCAACCCTAGTGTTGGGGAGACTGATACGGACACGTCTCTGAAGCCTATTCACCAGCCTGGCTCGATCAGGGATGGATCCCCTGTTAGTGTTTAAACTCTGAGAGGAAAGGTATCATGGCAGCCAAGAGCCAAGGAACCACAAAGCTCTGAAGTGGAGAAGGCGTCCTCAATGGAAGTGTTGCAGCTCTGAGGGGAGAAGTTTCCCCATTAAATGCTACAGCTCAGGCATCCTGGCAGCCGGGAGCCAAGGGACCACAAGTCACACCATGCACAAAGCTCACACAATAGAGATTTTATTGGAAAGGACACAGGGTGGTGACTGCTTCTGTTAGGGAGAAAAGCAGCAGGAGACTGATGAGGACTTGGATCTTATATAGGGTTTTTTGGAGGAGTAGATGTCAGGGTGAAAATTTCTAGGATGGGGATTGGAGGAATTTCAAACCCTGTGCTTGGGCAAACTCAGTGATTGGTGGGATTTCAAGCCCAGGGATTGGTGGGTTTCTGGCTCAGTGGCTGCTCAGTGATTGGTGGTTTTGTTGATGTTGTTATTGTAGTTTATTTCAAAACCTAGAAATGAGCTCAGACTTTCCAGTGAGCTCAGATTTTTCACCCTACATCCCCAGGTCTCAAAACACCCAGATGGAGGTAAATGGTTCCTAAGTAACAATACTGACAGTCAATCTCAGTGTCCTCTGGCCTCTGCGCACGTGCGCGTGCGCGCACGCACACAGACACACACACACAGGTACACATACACATTTGCTTACACACACGAATCTGCACTCACATAAATACCCGCACACACAGAGATGCATATATATATATATATATATATATATATATATATATATATACTCACAATAGTGTTAAAATCCCAGAGTCTTCCAAGGAGATGGGGCTTTCTGATTGGAATGTTGAATACACCATGGAATCCCCTATTGCCCTCTAAGCTGGTGTGTACACACACTGCTTAAGACCTTGATGTTGTACACATCTGGAAACAGTAGTTGCCAACTTTAGAAAATCATAGCTAAAAACCAAAGTTCAGGGATGGTTCCAAAGGTTGTTGTGGAACCACTTGAGTTCCAGGAAAATATCAAGGGGGTCAGCGTCCCCTGGTTTGTTTTTTGATACTAGCACTGTTTTTGAGAAAACCATGAGCTTCTCAACATCTAGTGCTAACTGGATGCCGGACACCAATGGAAACAATGGTACTAACAAGTAGCAATGTGATTTTCTCCCATTTTCTGTGAGAGTACTATCCTGAGATGGGGCTCTTTACCCCTTGGTGAAATTAATCACAGTATGTGTTGGTTTCTTAAGAAGAAAAGTCTCAGTGTCTCCTGGAACAAAGAAATAACATCCCAGAGGATAAATATTAAATGATTTACAGCAATTTCTAAAAGTAACTAGCATGCTCCAGAGACATGCTTCAGTGTCTGACACTGGGCAGAAAGCAACGGAATCTTCCTGCGGTTGCTGAGGTACATCGGGCATTATTACTACTCGCGGCAGGGCAATTCCATCACCCACTGAGTTTAAACATATCTTTTACCATTACAGTTCTTGGAAATCTGTTTTGATAATTGGGTTGTTGAAGGTAATATTCTTTGTTGCTCTAAAAGTTACACTGGGAATGTCATGTCTTCCAAACTCTCCACTGGCGGGGGCGGGGGGGGAGGGGCTCTGGGCAGAGGCTCTGAAAAAGCAGCAATCGATGCATTCTGGAAGATGGGAATATTCTAAAGAGACCATGTCCTTTCTAATAGCTATAAAAGTATTGAGACAGTGGACTTCAAGAAACTAGAATTTTCTTCAGGAGCAGGGAAAGGCTTACGGCTGGAGAGAGACCTTGTCTCCCTGGAAGAGAGTTCATACAGATCTGACTACATGTCAGTTCACCTTGCAGGAGAGACTGGGGTACAGGCAACGATGATGGACAGGACCAGACCTTGTTGGGTTAGCTGTGCTCACCTCCTGCCCTCTCTAAGCCCAGGCCTCAGGTCAGGATCCAAGGGACGGACTGGAGAGTCCCTGGACTTTGTTTCCCTTCTCAGTGTAACCACTTTGAATAAAAAAAATGTTTTTTACCCTCCACTACTGTCAATGTAATCAGCTGTTCAAGGGGGTGGCTAGGGGCCTTGTCTGCCATGTGGAGCTGCCAGGGCAGAGGCTCTGGCCCTGACCTGGGAAACACCCTGTGTCCTCTCACAGGGGTCACACACACCAGACACCATGATCACCTGCATCTAGAGAACTGGTGCATATCCTCAGAGAGAAGCCCCAACTGTGAGCAGCATCCACAGGCTGAGTTTTTATCATGAATGTGTATAGTCTTGCTATAATTATTGAAAGAGAAAGAGAGGAAGGGGGGAGGGAGGAAGGACAAAGGGAGGCCCCCTATGTTAGGTGAGAGATTAGGCACAGTGCTCTGTGGTCCCTTGGCGATTTTGCGGTGAATGCTGGCATTATTGTATAATAGATGGAGAATAATATTGATTTTAAGAACAAATCTGGGCCCTAGTCTCTGTGTAGTCCTTAACAGAACCCTAGGTTGTTCATTTGGAAATGAGATAATTCCAATGTATAGACAATTGTGGTTGGAATAAAAAGTTATAGGAAATTAGAAAAAAAATCCTGGCCACTGTTTCTAAAAAAAAATCACAGACAACTTGGGCAGACAAGTTACTTCTAAGTAATGAAAGAGGACACAGCATCCCCCAGACGCCTTAAGACCAACAGAGAATGTCCCTGTACGTTTATATTGCCGGTGGGCGTTAACATTAACAATAGCACCATGTAACTGGTTTTACTCTTTCTCTCTATAACTATTTCTGGAGGCCGGATTTATTTTACACCAAAAACCCAAATAACCATGTGTCAGCAGAATAGAAAGATCCTACTGAAAATTAAGTGTGTGCTGTTGCCTGACCATGCCTCTGTATTCCACGAAATTCTGTAATAAGTGAGAAGACATGTTTATTGTTTTTGTCATCTATATGAAACTGATCTTCTTCTAAAATCCCAAGTCAAAATAGAGTTTTATAGAAAACAGAGGTTGAAAACCGTTCGGAGACTTTTCCATCCCAGAGTCACTTGTTTTGATTTTCAGAGATATTATCGTTTTGATCTTTGTGGCCAGCAGATTTGGAAGCGTGCTTTTACTCGCGAATCATTTTCACTCACTGGCGTTCAAAACTGGAAGAGAGGCTATTCTTGGGTAAACACAAAAGGAAACAAAGACCGTGTTAATACGTTCTGAACGACCAGCAAAGGGCAGCCAGCCCTGTAGTATGTGCCCTGCCACAGCAGCCACGCTCAGCACACAGCTCATAAACTCTACATTAATAATCATAATTTGATTTAATTTTCTTAAAAAAAATTATGTGTGTATGTGTGTGGGTTCATGCACGTGAACGCCATGCCCTCGAAGGCCAGAAAAGGGCATCGGATCCCCTGCAGCTGGAGTCACAGGAAGTTGTGAGCTGCCTAAGTGGGCACCGGGACTTAACTCCAGTCCTCTGGAGAAGCAGCCAGTGCTTCTAACCGGTGACTCATCTCCTGAGCCCCATCAATTTTATGTTTAATTATGTGAGCTCACTTCACATTCACACGTTTATTTCTCAGCTTGCACTTTGAATTATAGTTCTTTTTCAACATGACACTGATGCATGGACTTTGGGGACCGTCTTTAGCTGATAGTTGAGCTAAGAGATAGTTATTTATCCTGGCTGTCTCGGACAAACCCCGCTGCTGATCCGCGTTCTCGGCACATCTTGCCACCGGAATCTCAGATTTCCATCACCATTGTCTTTTCTGAAAAGCTTTAGGTCTGCTGCCATCTGCTTTGGTGCAGATCCATGTGTCCTGCTGACTTCTCCATGACAGCATATCGTGTTTCAGCTCGTGGTGTAGGTCCCTTCATGTGGCCTCAGGCATGAACACGAGCAGGCAGAACACTGGTGGAGTGAGCCGGGCTCCGCGCTTCTCTTGAGGCAGCTGCCCTGGGCATGCTCAATGCCTAGGCTTCTGTTTGGAAGGCGATGGATTCACGTACCCAGCCCATTGAAGGCAGCTTCAGATTCACAGTCAGCTCATTAACCCCGAGGCCTGGGAGCTGCTAGCAGCTTTGAAAGGTTTCTAAGTATGTATGGTGTCTCTGTCCTGTAATCCCAGGGATCTAGAAATGAAGATGGGGCTTTGCTGCAAGTTCAAGCCTGGGCTACAGAGTGAGACTGTCTCAGGTATTGAGGAGATAGCAAAATACAAAGTCTAAGCCTCTGCAGAGGCTGTCTCTGCCTTCATACACAGTTGCGATACAACGCTCTAGCTCTGCTGGGGTGGCCACAAACTTCATGTGTATATCTTTTCCTATTGTGATGTCCCCAACATCACAGGGTCAGACCACAGGACCAACACACCTCACAGCCCAGAGAGGCAGTACACCATCAGGGCTCTGCCAGAGCCATCAGCTGTCCTGTTAGCCTGGAAATCAGCCATAACAAAAAAAAAAAAAAAAAGAAATGAATTCCTTCCAGAGGCCAATGAAGGATTAGTCCGAACACCTGCTTCTCTCTGGTTTGGCTTATAGAGTCAACAATTTATCTTTTGCTTCAGAAAGACTAATCTAGGACCAGCAAGATGTTCTACCATCTTGAAGCATTGAAGCATTGGCCACTAATCCTGACTGTCCTAATCATTCCTGGGATCAACGTGATGGAAAAAGAGTGCTGTGGTATGAACATGTATGAGTGCACACACACCATTTAAAAAAAAAAGAGAGAGAGAGAGCCTGATGAACTCCAGGCCCTTACTGCTCTGTGGCCTTAGTATGTACTCGGACACTATGGAAGGCTCTGCCCTGTGCAGGATGTGTGAATTACCAGCATTGCCAGCCCCATGTACCCATTAACACCTGTGCTGTGGATTGTTTTTGTCCCTTTAGGAAGCCTGGAGACCTCTTCTCTTCTGTGTGCACTTTGTCAGGTAGCCTGATGCAGAAGGATAATTTATACCTTTCTCTTTCTTTTTTGGGGGAGGAGGTGGGGATGAGTGGGTAGGGTTAAATAATTCCTGATATTGCAAATTGAATAAGATAGAGAAAGAAATAATCCCACGGTCAGAAATCGCACATCATGCCCCTGCGATACATCTACCTTCTCCCTGTAAAGAGATCATCAGCTTTATGGCTGTCTTTGAGCTCATCACCTACTTTAGCTTGAAGCTACTGACAGCCATTCTACAGGCATCCTCACGATGGTTCAGGGGTCACAAGGTGAATTAAACAAAGGTTCACAGATATCCCCTGCCCCTGCATCTCAGATCTCTAAGGGTGACACTAGGATCCTCCAACAGCTCCAGGTGTGGTATCAGTTGGACTTACAGTCTTAGGAGGGGGTGGTTGGTAGTGTCACACACCTCAATTTGAGGCTTGCACCCAGCGCTGAGTGACTTCAATGACTCACTGACACAGGGAAGCAGCCCCTGGAATCTGTGCACAGCAGGCCCTCTGTCAGTCAGAACTTGACCGAGAATTCTGTGTTATCTAGCCGCCCCATGATTCAGTCTAATAAGGAAACCATGTGATGCACCAGCCTTAATATTGGTGTCAATTCAGACACTGAGATAACCACGTACCCCTCTTCCCTGGTGCCAGTGATTGCTCAGTCAGCCACCAGTGCCTGTGTTAGTCAACAGACATGAAAACAGCACTTTCCCTTTGATCTCCCTTCATGCCATTCACTGCAACTTCTAATCACCAGATTATTTGCCTATGTCTCCCATCTCTTAAAGATACCAGATGTGTCTGAAGTCAGAGCTCAGGCAGGTCAGAATGACTCCCAGGACCAGACACATGATTGGTGTGACATGACATTAAATCTGTTAGAGAACTATCAAGCATTGCAGGAGAGAACAGCAACCCTGCATGGGTGCTTCTGAGCACACATCCACTGGAATGCTGCTCCATGTGCCCTGGGGCTGGCCAGCAGCAGAACACACACGGTTCACGCTGGATGACCACATGTGCTAATAATACCAGTCATGACTTAAAACCTCAAGAGTCATCATTCTCCAAATCCCTATGAATCTTTACGAGAGTCTCCTGAACAGAAGATGAAAAGCCATTCTCCGACTTTTCTGGTAAGATGGTTTCTGAAAGAAATTTGAAAGACTAATGATTTTTTTCCTCTTGCTTCTCACAGGTGTTTCAGTACATGTGCCAGTTTAGACTAAATGTAGCAAATGATTCTCATTTCATTTGTTTATTTCATATTGAGACAAGACCACAGCACAGGGATTACAGACATGAGCCACACATCTGGCTAGTGAATGATTTTGAATCATTTTTATGCAGATCCTAAAAGCAGGATTTGCTTACAATATTAATAGTATATAAATACATTAATCAAAACTATTAAAACATTAAGACTGATACTAACGTACTATGGTAGATGGTTCAGGGTTCATAGCACATTCTGCTTTTACAGAGACACTGAGTTTTGTTCTATGCACTCAAGTCAACTAGCTCACAGACGGCCTCTTCTGGGCTCTCGTCACCGCACTCACATGCACCCATATACAGCCATAGAAACATAATTTAAAAATAAAAATAAATCGTTCTGAGATTAAGCATGACAAATACCAACCTGAGGTTGGGCTTCAGTGCTTAAACATGCAGGGACTCGGACACCACACAGGCACCCAGCCATCCACAAGCTAATATAGGCCTGGTGAAGGGCCATGATCTGTGGCCTACCACCACCAAAAACCATGGTCATGCTCGTGTTTCATGCTCCCGCCACATAGACTTGATCTAATTTTTCTCTTTTTTCTCTTTTTTTCCTTTCCCCTTTTATCTTATTTATTATTATTATTCTGTGAGCGTTGACTCACAGAAGCATTGACAGCTCAAAGGCAGCTGTCACCAAAGACTCCGTAGCAGAGCACATGAACTCATGGAAACTTCATGCCCAGTGCTCTCTGCACAAACTGCCCACAGCCCCACAGGTCAGAACATCAACTCTCTAGCAGCTGTCACTGCTTCTATAACCTTGGTGAGGGGTCTTCTGAATCTTCTTAGTTTAGGGAACTTCCTGAGACTTCTGAATTGTTACTTCCTGAATCTCAAGAGTTTCCTGCCTTCCTTCTGTGAATAGTTTCAATCCATAGAAATTTGTGGCAAAACATTGGGCAGCTTCAGGTCTTCATAGAAGAAATGAGAACCAAATGGTATTATGTTTCTAGAAGGTACAGATACTTTCTATGAGTAACAACAGAGGCTGAGATCAATTTGTCTGTTCAGGCATCACCAAACGCTTTTCTAGCATCTTCTATGTACACAAGTAACAGGTGATTGTCTTCATTATGTCTCAAAGCAAAGGAGGGAATGTTTGTTCTTAAAGTTTTTTAAAAATTTATTTATATTATGCATGCACATGTGCTGCCTGCCTCTATGCCTGTAACCTTGTGCTTACAGTGTGTCCACCGAAGCCAGAAGAGGGCATAAGAGGCCCTGGGACTGGAGTTACAGATGGTTGTGTGTCATATTGTCAGTGGGAATTGAACCTGGGACCCCTGGAAATGCAGCTATTGCTCTTAACCATTGAGTCGTATTTCCAACCCCTTAAAATTTTTAAATGTAATTTTAGAGTAAAGTTTTCAGATCACAGCAGTTCAGAAATAACTTTTAAAAAAATCTGTAGAGATGTCAAGATGTTTACAATTTTTTTTTGTCCCCAAATGAATTCACTGTCATTTTCCTTCTTTTTGAAAAAACTCATCAAGGGTATCTTGCAAATCCTCCTCAAAGGGAGCCCCCTTATCTTGGGCCACAGGCCTCTGCATGTGAGCTAAGTCGTGCCATTCTCTCCCATAGATGTCAGCCACCTGGAAGTCCCTCCCAATTGACCTTCATTCTCTCTTGTGGAAGCAGAAAAGGAAACCTGTCACAGCAAAATATACAACAAATGGAAGCATCTATATAAACCTACTTCATTTGAGCCTTTACATCCGTACCAAGTGTCAGAGGCACAGTGGACTCCTGCACCTTCCTACACACTCCTCATGGTAGACAAAATTCAGATAATCCCATGGGTGGGTGAAGACCCGTGTTCTGTTTGGTTTTCAGGATGATTATTTTGTTTAAGTCCCCTTGACTTCAGGACCACCTAAAATACTTGCTATGCTGCAGTTTCAGCCATGCACTGAGCTCCTGAGGTCCCTATCATGCCTGTTCTCTTGCTTGACCCCAGGATCAGCATTTCCTAGTATGCTGATCCCTGCAGGACACTGACAACAGCAGCCCTTCAGTGGCTTCCCATGAGAGAAGCAGGATCCTGAAGCCTCATTACCTCACCACCTGTCCAGTCTGTGGGAGCCAAGAGCATGGCGCTGGCTCCTCTACCCACCCCTGAGTGGATTTGACTCAACCTGTGTTGAGCTTTTAACAGGGTGTGGGTTTGGAAAATAAGCCTTTCAAGTCCTCAGAAGCCATTTAACATTTACTAGATGCGTCCAGGCTTCAAACAGCCCCCCCTCAAGATAACTCTAAGACAACGAGAGACATTAACATCATAACCCCTTAGCCCTGGATTTCTTTCCGCTTCAAAGTCCATGCTAAGTGGACAAATGGGCTTTCGGTTGTTTCCTGATGCTCTGTCTTTCCCTCCTCCAACCATGAGGGATCAAAATGGCAAAGGGAGTGGAGAGAAAAGAACCTAACTCACTGTGGGGGGAATTCTAGATTCCTTTCACTGAAGAGACAAATAGAAACCTGCACACAGCAGCCAGAAGGACGGGCCGCATTCCTCAGCACTTTTGTACCTTAGTTAAGAGATGTTCTCTAGAAGAATCTAGCTTGCTTTATTTATTTATTTATTTATTTATTTTCAATTTATTTATTTCCAAAAGCAGGCTGTAGTTTTTGAAGACTCACGGCTAAGAACCAAACTGTCACCATTTATAAGGACATTATTTGCTGTGACTCTTCTGAAGACACATGGCACTCAAAGATTGCCATCCAAATGGGGTGAGGCTCACAGCCAGCCGGAATCCCTTGTCATCTGTCTGGGCTAGCCCACCAGCGGGAAGGAGCTGCACATAGAATGCACTTAATTCCATCCCTCTGGTCTCTTGACTTCAACGATGGGAAGCTGGACCTCCTACATGGAAAAAATGTTTTATAACAAAAACAACAGAACAAAAGCCAAATAAATAACAAAGACTTAGTTATGGGAGAACAATCATCCTAGTTTGTAAATATTATCCAAGGATAATTTAACAGAGGCTTTGTTCACAGAATTAATTGCCTTAAAAAGCCGGGCTGCTTTCAAACAGGGTTGCTGGAAACCGGAAGGAGTTTCCCAGGAGGGAAAGGTTGTTAATGAGCTCTCCCGAAGCTTCACAGTGAAATCTCAGCCCTGCTTAGGAGAGCCTGTAGACCTATTGTGTTTCAATCTGACTTGTGTTGACTCTTCTAGTCTCTGACTTCAAGAAAGGCTGCACGAAATCGCTATTAACCAAAATCGCTTCCAGGCTCTCCCACTCCACCTGCGTTGCAGAGACTGACGGTGCCTTTTTCCTCTATAGGACCCGATGACCGCTAGTGTTTCTGTAGACCTCACGGCTCGGGTCTGAGCTGTGACTAGCCAACAAGCTAGATGTGGCCACTAGTCCCTGTCACTCAATTCAAAAACATAAGTGCTAGCGAATGTAGAAGAGGGGCATTCAATGGGCCACATCTTATAAGAAGAATAAAGGGGTCCAGCGACCCTGAAGTCTAACGTCAAGGATACCGACATGGGGCTTGGGTTTAAACAGAGAACAGGAGCTGTGCACAGCTGAACAGTCTTGGTCAAAGTGTGCTCCTGTCCAACATGATTGTCTGAGCCTAGTCTCCCCTGCAACATGGTCTAACTAGATGTCAGAACTGTGTGAAATCTCTTCCTGGGAGATAAGGACTCCTGACTGGCACCAGCCTTCAGCCTTTTTCTTCTCCCAGCATGAGGGAGATTCCAGTTCCCCGGGGATCTTTGACTCAACTGTCTGAGAGCCTGGAGTGAGGAAGAGGGCGAGACTCAAGCGGTTCCCATTGAGTTCCTCTCAGCCAGGCCATTGACAGTAGAGCTTATACAGACCTACCTGAAGCTACTCAAGAAACAAACATGTGAGGACCTACCTAGAAATACATGCAAGGATAGAGAAAGGAAGGAAGGGAGAAAGGGGAGGGAAGGACAAGAATTATTACCTTTACCTATTTAACTTCCAGCTTACTTAATTCTCTTAAAAAATATAAAAGGGCTGCAGTGGTTGTTAGTGGCTAGGAGCACTGGCTTCTGTTGAAGAAGACCCAGGTTTGGTTCCTAGCACCCACGTGGTGCCTCACAACCATCTGTAATGACAGTCCTTGAGGATCCAGTGCTCTCTTCTGGCCTCTGCAGGCATTGCACACACATGGTACACAGACATGCAGGCAAACACGCTTGCACATAAAATGAAAATAAATACATATTTTAAAAACAGAATACTAGGAAAAAAGGCAGTAGTGAAAATATGAAAATCATCTTAGAGATTAAAAAGGGAAACTATTTATTTCAGTGGACCCTTCTCAGCATACAAGTTTAAGATGAGGAAAACAATTGCTTCTGGAAGCGAGATAAAGATTAGCAAGCCTCTGTTGAGTATTTGTTTACTCTCAGAATCTATCATCTTCGGAGGAAAAAGAGACACGAGATTGTCTCCTGATACCATTGTTCCAGAATAGTGCTCTTGCCAAAATAATGCAGGTGATTTGTGAAACATGTCATGGTGTTCATCGCCAACAGAGCCTCCTGGGGCCTCCCAGTCCTTTTCTTAAATACATTAGTCATAAATGACAGTAGAAGACACCTGCTTTCCTGAGTTATTGTCAAGAGGAGGGCCATGCACACCACAGCAATCAATATTTGCCAACATGCTGTGCCTGCTGAGGTGAATGCTCTTCAATGCTTTCAATTCACTACATTTCCAATGAGAAGGTTCTTGGTGTTTATAAGAATAACATGAACAGGCAAGGGTGTGTGTGCACGTGTAGGTGTGTGTGTGTGTGTATGTGTGTGTGTGTACCACATGTGTATGGGTACCTGCAGCAGCCAGAGGAGTCATGGAATCTTCTGGAGCTGAAGTGACAGATAGTGTGAGCTGTCTGACATGGGTGCTGGGTACCAAACTCAGCTCCTTTGAGAGAGCAAAAAGTCAAGCCATCTCTCCAGCCTCTTAAATGCTGTATCTATAAGCTGTGTATAATTTCCTTCTGGGTTCTAAATTACCTGTGTTAGCAAAAGAAGTCTAACTATGCATTAATACTAATTAGAATTTAACTAACACAATTAATTTAATTATAAATCTAATTAAAGATGAACTATTAACTTAATAGGAACTGCAAGCAAAATTTAAATTAATAACCAATATTAATTCAGGATCATTCCAAAGTAGTCGTCTTTTGTCATCTAAGCAGGGCATACTGTGTCTCCTGCATAGGAAATGTCTGAAAACACACAATAAGTTAAATTAAAATCAACGTTGTCTCCAACTCTTTTGAGCAATTAGTGTGTAATAACTGTACTGAATAAAGTACTGACTAATGACATAATGTTAGTGAAAATACAATAATTTAGGCAAAAATAATGTATTGAGAAATATTCTAATTTAAGGCAGATATAGTAAAACTCCCTGTTGCAAGACTAAATTTTTTTTTTTAAAATAAAAAGTATCAACAGCCATTAACAGAAACCTGAGTTACAGAACACAGTCAAATGCACTGAAATGAGGAGAGCACACAGCATGGGATGAGTCACCTTGCAGGCAGACTTGAGGCCATTCTTTCTAACCAGGGAAGTTGCCTGTTGTGTTTGCTGCCAGTTCAGGATCTGGCAGGGACCAGCCAGCTTGTGTAGATCTGACGGTTTGCAGAATAACTCCATGGGAGAGGTGATGGTCTTACGTTCTGTGGTTTGTTAATCTGTTTTGTTTCTAGCCTAACGTGCTCATTTAACATTTTTATTTAAAACAACACATATAATACCGAGTTCCTCAAATGCTCTTAAAACATGTTTTGATGATTTAGTCACTTTCTAGTTTTTAAAATTTCTAGATTTTTTTTTTATTTCTCGGTGAAAGTATTAGTTTTAATTTTTTAAAGACTTATTTTATTTTATGTGTACGGGTGTTTTTGCCTGCATGTCTGCTGTGTACCACACCTGTGCACTGCCTCTGGTGGCCAGAAGGGAGCATCAGACTCCTCCTCCCACTCCCCCACCTTTCCACTCCACTCCCCAGACTGGAGTTACAGACGCTTGTGAGCCATCAGTGGGTTCTGGGAATGGAACCCAGATATTCTGCAAGGACAGCCAGTTCTCTTAACCACTTAGCCACTCTCCAGCCCCATAGGCTTAATTTTTAACTCTTTACCATGTAACTTGATAGTTTTGGAGAACTCACAGGTAGACCAGAGCCTTCTGAGTGGTGGGGGCAATTCAAGTTCCTCACCTCAGTAGCATCAGAGGCAGCATATTTTCTTGGCTCTCAGTGTGATACCCAAGTCTGACTAGAACAGGACTTTCTGTCATTTTGTCATTTGACTTTCTTTTGTTTCTTTTGTTTGTTGTGGTTGATGTCATTTTGCAGTTTGTTGGTTTGTTTGTCTGTGATTAAATATTTATCTTTTTTTAAAGTAGTGTTTGTGTAGGGATGAGGGGTGGGGGGTACATGCCTATGTGCTCACATGCAGAAGTCAAAGCAGAACAATGGTTGTCAATCAAGCATTCTATGCTTTATTGATTTGAAACAGGGTCTCTCACTGCTGCTGAATTTTGTAGTCCGGAGCTAGAACAGCAGGGCAGGAGTCACTTAGGATCCACTGGCTTCCCCCTGCAAGGCTGGGGTTTTAGGCACATGCAGTCATGCCTGGCGTTTTATGTAGGTCTGGGGAATTTAAACTCAAGTTTTCCTACTTCTGGAGAGCTCTGAACCACAGACATCTCCCAAGACACTAAGCCCCACCTATCAAAGGCTGCAGACCTCCTGCTGGTGTCTGAGGTAGTAGGGATCAGCTTCCTACACAAAGGCCTTTGGGGTATTCCAGTGAGAAACCGGGCTGTTGCCAACTATTACACTAACTCACTAGCTTTGCTGTAGTTTAGGTCAAGCATCATACATCACCACAGAATCTGTATTCAGAGGATTGCTTTCTGTTTTTCTACATCTCTTTTCTCAGCGTGGAGATGAAGTGATACCTTTTTGAACTCCCTGTGTCTCTACTCAGAAACTGAAATTCTCCAATTAATGCATTTTAAATACTAATTTTACACAGAATTTATAACCATGACTGAGGGAAAGGAATATGTGCTATGTGTAGAGTGAAGCTTTGCCAGGGAAAAAGCCCCTCCCCCTTGTGGTTTCTTGCCTCTTAGACTTCTGGGAACAGCTTGGAGGGAGGTATGTAAGAGGGACACTGACAGTTAGCAGTTGACAGCAGTTAGAGTTACAGCAGAGCTGCTGAAGGACAGGGAAAGAGACAGCACAAAAGCTGATGATAGGAGAAGCAGGCAGAAATAAGGCTCAGATAAAATGAACTAACTGGGGTTTTAGAAAAGTTACAATTTAGATCTTTCTCAGTAACTGCTGTGCTAGGGGAAGCTAGAGTGGGTTAGTTAGTTCAGTTCCTCAGACATAGACAGATTAAGACAGCCAGAAAAGGGCTGTAAAGGTTTCTCATTCCTTCCTATCCTTTCATTTACTACCTAACCCTAAGAACTGAGTCTTTCAAACTTTACAAGTTAGAAATCTAGCAGCCAGGAACAGAGTGGGTGGAGTCAAGTTGCCAGTGAGAAAAGTACCAGCAGCTTTACAGAGCCCAGACTCAAAGGGCAAAAACAGCCAAACCCAAACCCCCTTTTACTAAGATACAAGTTTTATAATATTGATTCTTTTTTCCCTTTTGGTCTTTAGAAGTTTATCTTTTGCATTCATGCATAATGCATTACTAACAGAGAGTGAAAACTCAGGGGTTATGAAGTTGCCGGAATTGTCCCCTTTCTCTGAAGCTATTATTTTCAGGCAAGTGTCAAATGTCTCTGTCAGATTCTGTCTTTGTGACTCTTTGCAGTAATCCATTATCTATAGAATTACTATAGAAAACTTCATGCTTCAAGGATCTCTGTTGTTCACTGATATCATTAAAGGCAACAGTCTACTTCAAGAGACAGCCTATTCCCTTGGATGTCTGGAACTTTGGCTTTAAGATGTTTTCCTCTGGTTTCAGTTTGCTATGAGTGTTTTCTTCCTCTGGAGTTTGTGTCAAACTTGCAGTGATGAGACATTGCTCTCATTATCTTTCCTTGGAATCTATTGATACTGCCAGCCAACTGTTCCAAATTAACCCAAGTGAGATTCACAGGGGGACAGTTGTTTTCATCAAGGCTTCATGTTTTGCATCTTCCTCGGCTATGGAAGATTAGAAATGCCACAGGTCATTCCTGACCTGTTATTTGCAAGTAAAAAGAAAAAAGAAAAAAAAATAATAATACCAATAGAAAAAAAAAAGCAATGGAGAAAAACAAAGCAAAACATTTTGCTATGTATTACATGCTTCAACTCATTCTTCTTCCTTGTAATAATTCCATTTCTTAATGCATAGCATGATTTAAACAAATTGTATTTATTTGTTTAGTATTTTGAGGTATAAGTAGATCCGCAAATATTTGGTATTTGGTTCAGGAGAAGTCTCGGACTTGCGAAGTTGGTGAACTAACAGGTATTGAATAAAAAAAAAAATGTAGGAAGGGCAGAACATCTAAAATTTAAATCTGAAGATGAATAAGGAAGTCCAGTGACCACATGAAGCTTCTGGGGCTCCCATTGGCTTTGCTCTTGGCTGGAGTGAGCCTGAGATGCTAAAGCCTTCCTGTGGTGATGGATGGTGATGCTGGTGTGCGGCCCGGACTCCCGAGGTACAGCTGTGCTCACATCTGCCTGCACACACATGTCTCCAGTAGCCTGAGCAGAGGTTAGAGAAATCCGATATGTGCTTTCCTTCCCTTCTATACCTGAAGGCTTTCTTTCTCCCCCACTCTGAGTCTTTTCTTTTTCCTTTCTTTGTAATGCCCTCTGCTCTGTGAGTTAAGAACCCCCTTCCTAAAACAAATCCTCTTTCTCTTTGCGCTAGAGTTCAGGGAATTACTGTGGTTGATTCTACCACATCCATCTCACAATCTCTATTTCATAGTTTCTGTGGTGCCCGTGTGGCCAGCAGACACCCAGCATAAACGAGCCACTGTGTTATCCCATTCTGAGACTCTCCCTGGAGAGTGTGGCATGGAAAAGAGCTCCCAGAGGGGTGTTTGCCAGGAGCAGTACCCAAAGATGCTAAGCCCCTTTCCAGATGGTCAGGCTGGCCCCGGCTGACCTGTGAACAGAGGAGTGTGGCTGGTCCCTCCAGCCTCACCATAATGCTGACTTTCCCCCAGTGTTTCCAAGGTATGGTCTAATTTCCTGGCTACCTGATACAGAGAAAAATCTCTGGGCAAGTTTTGTGGCTTACCTCAGTCCTGGGGAACTTCAAGTGACTTCTAGTTTGGCTGCTATGATTTCATAAGCAAATCAGACTCTGGATTGGGGAAGATTCACTTAAAAGTCTCATCACCAGTGTCCATTTGATTGACTCTTTAGGGAAAGCACGTGTCTTCAGAATCTAAGTTTTCTCACTACGAGATGGGAACGGAAGCTGTTGGGGATGCCTGGATCCTTGGTGGACTGTCTGTGTAGTGTGCTAAAGATAAAGATGATTATGTCCCTTTACACGCATTTCAAGTGTGGTTTCTGACACTTAAGACCCACACCGGAGCTCAACTCCCGCTGTGATGTATGAGGAGAATGGAGCCAGCTGTGTGCAGAGGCTGGAGTCTGGGGTGATCAGGAGCAGATAACGTCAGAGAGTGGCCCCGAAGCTAAGAAGGAAGCCAGTCACTGAATGTAGTCTCTCATGGTTGCATTTTTCAAAACCAAAGATCCAAATAAACCCATTTTTTCACCAAAGCGTCTGTGTAACTGTCATAAGCAACAAAGATGAGGCAAATCCCAACATTTTCAGACGTCATCTCGATGTGCGAACCATGGAATTATTTCTCACAAAACATGAATGTGGACAAATGAGCAAAAGAGAACGCTTGTTGATCTCTAGACCCTCCCAGTAAGCAAGTCAGTTTATTTATTTATTGCTGGTGGCGGGGGTGGGGTGGGGGCATGACACTTTCCCGGTGGAGATCAAGAAGACAGCGAGCATGAGTCTGTTCTGTCTCTCCTCCATGTGGGACCCAAGGTCGCAGCTCAGGTCTCCAGGTTTTTCTGGTGCACGTGCCCTCTGAGCCACCTGCTGACTTTTGCTTATGGCACTGTCATATTGAAAAAGGCTGTGAATGGACTGGGGAGATGGCTCAGTAGTGAAGAGCACTGACTGCTCTTCCAGAGGTCCTGAGTTCAATTCCCAGCAACCACATGGTGGTTCACAGACATCTATTATGGGATCTGATGCCCTCTTCTAGTATGGAGGTGTACATACAGATAAGCTACTCATACATCAGAATAAATAAATAAATAAATATTAAAAAATTAAAAAGGAAGGCCAGGTGGTGATAGTGCACACCTTTAATCCCAACACTTGGGAGGAAGAGGCAGGCAGATCTCTGTGAGTTCAAAGCCAGCCTGGTCTGCAGAGTGAGTTCCAGGGCAGCCAGAGCTACAACACAGGAAACTTGTCTCAAAAAACAAAGAGAGAGAGATAGAGAGAGAAAGAGAGAGAGAGGCAGAGAAGGAGAAGACGGAGAGGAAGAGGAAGAGGAGGAGAAAAAAAGAAAGAAAGAAAGAGAAAGAAAGAAAGAAAAAAGAAAGAAAGAAAGAAAGAAAGGCTTGCTATGACACACCTTGACAGAGGTCACCTCTCTTCTAGATGCACACTTTTTAAAACAAAAACTGCAGGTTTCCAGCATCAGGATGCCCTGGTGGAGGTCCCCAAACCTTACTAAATAGAGAAAGTCAGTTCCTGGACACTTTCCCTGCTCCCAAGCCGGAAGCTGCAGGCCCCAGCCACTCCACCAGGCATCAGCTCTTACTCAAGGTGGGATTTTCTCCAGGCCTTACAAGTCCCATGCACTAAGACCACTCTCATGTGTGAGTCACCACTTCCAAGGTCAAGGGTGAGGATGAGCTTCCACAGTCTGTCTCTAGCCAGATCCTTGCTCCTTTACCCTCATTTCCTGGGAGTTCACACAGCTTGAGCCTCAGAGGAAGGGGTTAAAGTGTCAACAGGAAGGGATCCAAATGATCTGTCTGCTTCCCATCAAAAAGATGTGACATGCTCAAGAGAAACAAACAAGTGCACTTACCTCAAGATAAAACCTTGTTTTACTTTTTAAATAAAATAGGCATTGGTTTATTTGCAAACAGGTGACAGGTTAACAGCTTTGCTCTTAGAAGGAGGGAGGGGCTGTAATTCAGATCAGTGTTTGACCCTAGTTAGGAATAGCTGTTTCCTTCTTCCTGTAAGTCTGACGTCTTGCTGGAATCACATTTATCAGGAAGAATCATGAGCAGACACCTCCTGACGGTGTGTGCCTCGGTCTCCAGCTCTGGAAGCCTATGCAGTGACTTCTCCAGGCATCAAACCCCATCACTGTAGAAGCCACAGTAAGGAACCTTTCAGGACTACGTGATGTTTTAGCCTTTCGGCTTTTTGTCCAGCCATTGATCCTGGATGGTATGCACCTGGGAACTGAGTGGGCACCCTGGAGCTGTGGTGGTAGCCTGCCAATTACTCTTTCTCTTCTCCCAAGCAAGCCTCCATGCTCACCAAAATCTAATTTTTATCTATGATTAAGGAGGCTTTGCCTTTACTGAAATTGGAAAGGACATACAAAGTAACATACAAAGCTACTAAGTGTCTTGGGTTTTGAATCCATTGCTGTGGCAAAGCAACCTAAGGGAGAAGCTTCTTACTTGGCTCACAAATCCAGGTTACAGTCCATCAGTGTGGGGAAGTCAAAGTGCAGAAATTTGAAGCAGCTGGCAACATCACACCACAGACAAGCAGCGGAGTAAAATGAATTAATGCTACCTGAAGCATGTGGTGCTCAGCTGTCTAGTGTAAAGACAATTCAGAAAAATGTGCCAGGAAGCCAGGAGGGAAGGAAATTCATAGTGAGGATGTACTACCGTCCTCATGGTGCCCACTTGTCTCCATCCTTTGCAGTGAGGACCTGGGGAAGGATGAGCCTGCCAGAACTGGCAGCAGTGTGAAAGACTTTCAGAGACTTTCTTTGGGAGAAAGAGGAAAGACTCACAGGACAATCTTCTGCTGATTGAATTTAGTTTATGACTCAAAAGAAAAATGTAGGCACATTGGCTTCAGGACATAAAAGGGACTTGGGCTCCACTACACAAAACTGAACCTTGTGACTTTTATCATTCAAATAGTCCTTTGGATCAGAAAGGAGGAGCTTTGATTGAATAAAACTCCTGAGGACAGGGCAGGCATGGTAGGCAGTCAAAGATGGCTCTTACCAAGATAGGCCTTTCCCTCTGCTAAGGTCTGGGGGCTTGCCTCTGTGAAAATGCCTTCTTATTTTTATTAAACCTTTGTTGGATTAATTAACCACAACAGGCATGCATGAAGGTATTATCTTGATTTTTGATGTAGAAGGGCCCAGTCCACTCTGGGCAACCCTATCCCCAGGCTCATAGTCCTTAGTTGTACCTGGAAGCTAGCATTCCTTCGTGGTTCCTGCCTTCAGGTTCCTGCCCTGACTCCCATCAGTCATGGACTGTCACCTGGAAATGTATGCTGAAATAAACTCACTCCTTCTCAAGTTGCTTTTGCTGATAGTATTTGTCATAGAAACAGAAAGGAAGCTAGGACAAGGCGCAAAGGCCTCTGGAAAAACACTCAGAAAGGCACATTTGATCACTAGGAAAGGAATCAGACAAAGTCAGTCTTTTCTAGTACAGAAATGGATCCAAAATGAAGACAGAAATATAGAAACTGTGTGTAATTAATAGTCATAAGATTTAAGGACCCACATAGGCTACTCTATACTTTAATCATGTAAATAGAAACATTAAATTCATTAAAGCATAAAGCAAACAGAAAACAAATATTTCTGATGTTGGAAAAGCATACAGATGATGTCTTGTGAAATAAACTTTTACTTCATGACATGCTGACTGAGGACACAGTGGGTTGGTGCGCATTTATGTAATCTTTTCCTGCTTTGTTTTTGACAGTTCCTGTTTTTGATAGACAAAATGCATTTTTGAAAAAGGATACATTTCATCTAGATGGAGGAATAAGTAAAAAAGTAAAAAAGAAATCTCATTGGTTAACTGTCCCACAACCCTCAGCTGAACTGTGTCATCTTTATGGTGGGGAAGCTCAAGGCCCAGTGGGAGCGATTCACTCCCTTTGTTGCCTGAGGCTGGGGTGAGTCCCACAGAACTTCCTCAACAACAACTTTAGAGTACAGCTTCAATTACTCTGCCCATGACCTTTTGGACAGGTATAGGAAACAGTCCTTTAACAGAAAGCAGCAAGCATTTGCATCTATAAAGCAGGCCTTTTCAGCTATAGAACTCACACATTCTGTCAGCACTTCAGGCTGCCAGGACAATGATTATCTTTAAAGGCATAAAGATCTGTTATAACCTCTGGTGACTATAATTCAAAACAACATATTGCATTCTTTGAATGCTGCTAAGAGCATATGTCTTAAATGTTCCTAATAATTAATTAAATATGCATATGCATGTTTATCTACTCACATGTACAAAAGCAATGTTTTCCTCCTGATTTG
The DNA here is from genome assembly GCA_026225945.1 of Cricetomys ansorgei. Classification (NCBI taxonomy): domain Eukaryota; kingdom Metazoa; phylum Chordata; class Mammalia; order Rodentia; family Nesomyidae; genus Cricetomys; species Cricetomys ansorgei. Next base: position 692,551 of record JAMJFZ010001133.1, on the reverse strand, counting down.
TACCTTCCTTTGTGAGGCAGTGGTTAATAATATCTTACTGATTCTTGTCATTCCTAGGGCAATACCTAGTGGAATCTATTACTGCAGAAGTATGGGGGGTCCCTGAAAATTCCACAGCCAGCAGAGTAACAACCCACACGAGGCAAGTAGGAAATGTGGTTTAACACATCTTAGTTAGCTGGTGTGATTCAAACTTCCAGAGCAGTGAATCTCAACCTTCCTAATGCTGTAGCCCTTTAATACATTTCTTCACGGTGTGGTGAACCCCCAATGGCAAAATAGCCATAAAATTTCTTTTGTTGATACTTTATAACTATAATTTTGCTACTATTATGAATTGTAACACAAATTTCTGATATGCAGTCAGTCTTAGGCAACCCCTGTGAAAGGGTCACTCAATCCCCAAAGGGTTTGCAACCCACAGGTTGAAAACTGCTCTTCTAGAGTCTGACACCAGACAGTTTATTTTAGGCATATTTATGTACAGTACAATTTTGGAAAACAGGTTTCTGGTAACAATTATCCCAATTCCAGGTTCACAGTAAATATAGGCATGACTACATCAAAACTCTTTTGCAACGTATATGTGACGTCTTCTGTGAGGATGGGTTCTAGAGCTTAAAGGCCTAGAATCTGGTGTGGTCTCCATCATATAGGAAGCATAGAGGTCACCAAGCTATAAAGTACATGTGATATCTCCCAGAAGTATGGATCTCTTGACTAAGAAGCAAAGCTCAAGATAAATGTCTAGGGAGGAAGAATTTGGGATAAACATAGTATGTCTAGGGGATCTGGATGTGGCCTGGCCCTAAAGATAGCACAGATTACTAGATTATTAGCAACATCCACTCCCAGCCTTCTGGGTGGAAAACAGGTATACGTGTCCCCTTCATTGAAGAGACCAGCCTGTGTGCTTAGTGCTTACATTCCTGGTTTCTCTAGTACTTACCTGTGAGCACAAGGACCTTGTACCCTCTACATAGAGATAGCTTAAGCAGAATTTATATCTTCTATTGTGTCATGTATTTCAACACTCAGTTGCTTGTTATGACATTGCTGTGGAATTGTAATCCATACAATATTTTTAGAATTCTTTTCAACAATTTTAAATTTTATTGTTTGGGGGGTGGTATGCATGAATGTATATGTGTTTGTCTGTCCGTCTCTGTGTGTGTCTGTCTCTATGTCTGTCTCTGTGAGTGTCTGGTGGGAAGAGGGGGTGTCTCATGCATAGGAAACCGTGTGTGTGGAGGTCAGATGACAGCTTCTGGGAGTGAATTCTTGCAATGTACCTTGCTGAGTGAGGTAGGGTGGCTCTTGTTCATGCAGCTGAGCAGCAAGTTCTAGGCTACCTGGCCCACAAACTTCCTACCAAGCCTCTTGTCTTCTCTTTCCACCGCATTGTGGGAAAGCCAGAATTACAGATGTGGCCCACTGCATCTGGCTTTTTATTTTTAAAACATGGATATTAGAGATCAAATTCAGGTTGTCAGGCTTGCCTTGCACGTGCTGTTAGTATTTTTAGAACCCTAACTTATTTCATAAGTATGTCCTTGGAAGACCTGTGCACTTTAGCAAACCATGGTGATTCTACATATCTTTGGATATTACATATGTTAATGTATATTTAATTATTATTGCTGTTATTTTTTGAAACAGAAATTTCCTGACATAGAATTTGCTACATAGGATAGGTTTATCTAACACCCCTGGTAATTCTTCTGTCTTTCCCTCATGAACAATGGTACATTTGAAATCCTCAGGGTACTTTTTCATGAGCAACACAGGGTATGGACTTGGCCATCTTGAGGGGGGTGTGATTTCTCTCATTGTAAGCCTGTGAAATTAGCATAACCGAGATAATATAATTTTGCAAACACTTAAGAGACTGACATTCATCATCGTATTACAACATTAAGGTAATGGCTTTTATGTGGCAGGAGATCTTTATGACCATTTTGGCAAACAGGTCACAAGGTTCATGTTTCATTACGGTGCTTCTGATCCACATAAATTTTTATTGTTCTCATTAGAACTAAATTTGTAGTGTTAACTAAGGTGTTCTATTACCAGGAGAAAAAAAAAAAACCCATGAAATCAAACAGAATATTACAAAATTAACCACCAACATAGACTCAGTGTGAAATATGCCATTTCAACTTTTGCTTTCTCTTAAGTGTAGCAAGAACTCAGGGCTGTGCAGAACCAAAGTGCACAATTCTCAGAGGCATTTATACTTTGAAGATATTTTGTCATTGCTCAAGTGCTCCGTGAACATTTAATTTTGTAATGTAGTTTTGTGCTTTGTTACCCTTAGGGAATTTTATTTGCTACTTTTGCTTTTGAGACAAGGTCTGCTTTATCCCAGGTTTGCCTTCAGCATCTCATGTAGCATAGGCTAGCCTTGAACTTTGGATCCTCCTGCCTCCATCTTCCCAGTATTGAAATTATAGATGTTGGGCACCACGTCCAGCAATTTACCTTTTATGAAATCAACTGCCTTTTACAATCACCTACCATCATTTTGTTTAATATCAAATTAGCTTGCATAGTGGCAGTATGAGATATAGGGTTTTGAGGGTGAACACAGAGTAAACTCTGGTGAGAAAACTGTTCAAACAGCTGGGAGCCTCGTAGCCTGTAGGCTTCAGTATCTCTCAGAGGTGAAGGAGAGTTTGCTAGTCAGCTCAGCAGACCTCACAGTTTTTGTGTTGTTGTCTAAATTATTCACAATTAATTCACAATATAATTCACCCGAGTGGTCAGAATGAGCAGTGCTGCCTCTCATTAATGATTAGTGGTATATCCATTTATAACTATGAGAACAGGCATTCTCATGAGGTCACATATGATACGTTTATGTTACATGCATGAGGTGTCTATGTTAAAAATTATAATGGAAATGGTATCTTCACTCAGACTTCAAAGCTCAGCTTATAAATACTGTATACGTAATGATAATCAGTATTTTAGTACCTTTAAATGTGATCTCAATTAAAAAAAAAAAAACAGGAGTTTTCCTTCACATATGCGACTAGAAAGTTACCAATAATGTGTGTGTATGTATATAAATGCATCTGTGTGAATGTCCCAGTGATGAAATCAAGAAGTTAAAATCCTGACTTGGAATTTTTTTGTTTTCTAAAACTGTGTGATTTGCAACATTTTTAACTTACTGTTCTGCTTCATCTATTATGACACGGTTTAAACTGACCCAGTATCCGCTAGAGTGAAATGTTCTCAGAGTCCCTTCTGAGAACTTCTGAAAATTAGCCAAAGCCTCTCTGTGCTAAAATCAAGGCATCTGAGAGGAAAGCAACCCAGCGGTCACTCCATAAAACACACCTGACAAGATGTCCTCAACTGGGGAAAAAATGATGATTTACCAAATAAAGCTGCTTTTCAGTGTTGCTCCTACAGCTAGGAAAATAATATAATTTTTTTTTATTTATTTGGACAGGATTTAAGCTAACTTTACAGAAATGAAGTGTTTATGTTGTTCTTAGCCAAAATGGTTTTAGTGCACACAATGCTAATTCTACCTATGCCAGCAAGTTATTGTTAGACTCGTGTCTACGGTGGTATCCATAAGAAGAAATACCAGATGAGCATTCTAAAGAAATGCACTCTCCCCAGAGTTATAATTTCAGAAGGATTTGAAGTTAAAGCTGATTACTTGCTTTATAAGATACGTATTTTTAAGTCATAATGCAGAGATGTTTGAAAGATTTTTACCATAAAGCTTTGCAAACATCAGTAATGCAAGACACAGTCCAGCTTGAGGAAATTAATAGAACCTTCAAACAAAGCAGCAGCTGCGACTGTATCACGGCGTGTCGGAGTCAGCGCATCCGTCAGAGTGACATGCACGTGGATGAGATGATAACTTCCGCCTCGCTCTAACCCTAACCTCAGCAGCACCCTCAGTTCTCGTGTTCCCAAGGAACCCACACAGGCCTGGGCAAAGTGGGCACACGGTCCAGGCTTTAGCAAACGAGATAGCCGCTGTCGTCTCCAGAGCAGAGGGTGGACCGAGCCACACTGCAAAGACCCGCCTCTAGTATCTGGATTTAAGTCCTGACCAACCATTGATCCTGTTCTTGACCACCCTGGGTTAATCTGGAGCCATCTTCTTCCTAGAATAGACAATGGTTTTCTTGGAACCCAACCTTACCCACAATTCACTCTGTTGTATTAGATGCAATATGTATGACAGCGTAACTACCCACGAAGTTAAGACACTTAATAGGTGAAAAGGCGATGGTGCTTCTCAGGGTGGGCTCTTTGGGGGTCAGTCTGAGCCAGGGCAGACCAGCTGCCTTTGTGGTGTTCTCAGAGCCTGCTCTTCCTCTTGTCTGGTTGGCTTGGCTATCACACCCAGCTGCAAGCCTTTTATCCACCTTCCTCGGAGTTCCCAAATTCCACATTTGATCCCCAACATACCCTTACTTAGTACACTACAAATGTCTTTTCGTTTAAGATTTTATTTTTATTTTATGCTCATGGATGTTGTACCTGCATTACGTCTGTGTACCATGTGTGTGTCCTGTGACCTGTGCTCATAGAAAGCATTATTCCCAGTGAACCATGGAAAAAGAAATTAAAGTTGCCCTGCAGAATGAGTGAGGGATTAGAGAAACAAACTGCGTAAGCAATCTAGACTGTTCACGGATTTCAGGGAAGGAACCACCATTTGTACTGTCCTCCCTGAAGGAAGTACAAATGTGTCTGCACTTCCATTATGACTGGATTTACCGGAGCGGGTGTTGGGGTGCTTGTGGCGCTTGCTTTTTTGTTTTAGTTCTGTTGTGCTGTTTATTTGTGTGTGCGGACTATACCTCACATGACAGGGGGAAATACCTTAAACTCTTGAAGATGTATGTCATCCTTCACATGCACAATTCCTCTGTCTCTGTCTTGATCAGCTAGTGTGTATGTGTGGGTGGTAACATCTTACTTGAGGCTGCCTCTTTAGTTCCAGGATCCACGGTAACTACTGTGGAACACCATAATAGCCCCTCATTCTGGAGGTGCTGGCCACCTGGCTGTGTCAGGGGCGAGCGTGTTTGAAACAGCAAAGCACATTACTACACGTTGCAAGTGACTCTTCCCTGTTACAAACAAAAAAGTCAAACACTCAACACAAAAGGGACAAGCCGGATGCGAAAAGCCTATATCAAACGACAAATAAGTACCACTGTGGTTTTAAACTGATCATCAAAAAAGCCTCATCACTGAACAGGTAGTGTCATCGAAGCGATGGCATTTTCGCAGCCTGTATCAGTGCGTGCGTTCTAAGACTTGCCATGCAGGAAGCACTCAGAGCAACGATGCTGAGCTGACAGAGACGGTAAACTGCTTCTAAGCCGCGTGCCTCTCCTGAAGATTACCAGCAATCTCTACACCTTGTTCTTTTTATCTCATGTAAAAGGAGATGAGGAAATGTGATCACGGCTTGACATTACTACAGTCAAGAAAAAGAAAACAAATAGCATAAGATCTCAGAAAAATACTAACATTCCATCTCTGCCTTTCCCCCACTAGCATGCCTAAAAGGGAGGGCCAAAAATAGTTCTAGAGATTCGCTTTTATTTTTCTTTGCATTTTTCTAACTGGTGGGTTTGGCCATGACAAGGAGAATAAGTTTTGTTTCTCATCTGCAGCTTGGCACTGAAGGACACTTCATATTGTATCAGTAGTAACTTCCAAGTAACTTTGTAAGATACTCCACTTTTTAAAGAGACCATCCGGATTGGATAAAAAGTTTGGATAAACTGAAACTCTGCTGTGGTTGTAACTATTGCAACTTTTTTTTCTTCAAAGGGCTTGTGAGGCCTTTAAGATGAAATGCCTTCTAATTAGATATATTCTGGATGATAACCAGGCATCATTATCCTAACTGCATAGATTTATATGCAAGTAATACCGTTGGGTATTCAATTAGCCAGAAAGTTCTCAATTTTCCATAGGCTACTGAAATGTTCTTCCTTGAAAACCCTGGAAATCACTTTAAATTATCCTGACATGTTAGGGCTTGCTTTCTCTTTGTAGACACAGACCATAGTATAAGTCTTCATTCTGCCACTTAAATTGCAGGAGGCTGCTTAAATTCCCTGGCTAAACTTTCTATAAACAAGCAAAGGCACAATGATGTCTACTAAAGATTTATCATCACAGTCAGAGAAGATGTATGTTTCTCACAACATAGCATCTGCCATTTCTTCAACACCAGCCCTGGCTACAATATCACAGATGTTTTTCAAATAAGAGGACTGGATATTTCTGTAAATATGTTTTCAACCAAAATAGAATAATATCACTTTTCCCTCCCTTGCCTCTTTCTAACCTTCTCATGGCCCCCCATTTTTAATTGATAGCCTCCTGTTATTTGATTATTGTTCTTACATACATATATGTGTATGTGTGTATATGCACAAATATATAAATACAGACTGTGGAATCTGTTTTTATTGTTTGTGTATATATGGTTTCAGGGCTGACCATTCTGCATTGGGAACCAATGAGGGGGCCCATCCCTGGGAGAGGCTAATTCTCCTTCTCCTAGCAGAATGGACTCGATATTTAAAGAACTCTCTCCATCGATTTGTTCATTTAACACTGAATCGTATGGCAGTTAACACAGTGCAGTAGTTAGCTCTCTTGCTATGAAAAGAATACCTGAAGAACAAAAGGGGGGGGCGACTTATAGGCAGGAGGGTTTAATTTAGCCTCAGTTGGGGAGAAGCTGTTCACCAAGAGGATGAAAGCAGCTGCCACATTGCATCTTGAAGCAGGAAGCAGAGATCAGATCGGACAGCAAGTGGGTTGAGGCCCACTAGGATGGCCCACGCCCTTGACTTCAGGCAAGCCTCTTCCACCTTAAATTCCCAAACAGTGCTACAGCTGGGCACCAGGGACATTTACATTCAAACCACAGTACATCACATTTCTGTTTTTTATATTTTGCTCTTCTTATCCCTCTCCTCCCTCCCCCAGTAACCTATTCAGACATTTTTTTTTTCAGGCTCTACCAAACACAGGGTCATGTTCCAGGGTTTGTAGAGTCCTGAGCATTGGCTGGTGTTGACTGGAAGTCACAGACAGCAAGGGTCACAGAGAAGGGCCTCCAGCTCTCAATGACAAGCAGACAGAGGGCTTGATGGCCAGAACCCTCAGGGTCCCTAAATCATTGTGCTCAGAGAGACTTCCTCCATACCCCACCCTCCCATCCCCGCTTCAGCACACGAGAGTGGCTTGGGGCAGAGGTTATGTGTTTCGAGTTATGAAAATAACAACCAGAAAACAAATGAAGTTACATAACACTCAGAAAGACAGGAATATACCAGTCCTCAATGGTGTGTATAGTTTATAGTTCTCCAGCCCCAAGAGACACAGAGCTGACAAGCATATTTTCCTTGTTCACCACTGAAAGCCTTTCACTTAGCTGGAGAACTCACCTCCTCACACACGTAGGATTTGCTGTGAAATGTGAGCTCTCAAAACTGTGAGGTTCACTGCTTCTAATCCAGTGGCATAAAACTAGATAGGGACACCAGTGTCCCCTGGTGCAGGGAGAGTCTCCACAGGATCCTTAATCCAATCAGACCTAAACAGGAATCCCTGTTTTAAGATGCTTTGCGAACTCTGACTATATCCGAAAACACTGATCACTGTAATGGTCTTCCACACAGCTTTTAGGAGAGTCTCCAGTGCCAAAGTTTAAGTCTACACCTCCAAGACCTAGAGAAAGACAGAAGAAAACTGTATAATAATAACAACTGTTAGAAATGGCTCTATTGTGAGCTTTGTTTGTAGGCATTTCTAACAAATTAAGTAATAAACCCTTTCTCTTCTGCTGTATACAGAAAGGTTATTTCTATAATACTGAGCCTTATGCAAATAAGTTACTACAAACCAGAACAAAACACTGAGAATCAGATATAGTGACAGCTTTTGTCTGGCAAGAGGGATTAAGGGAGTTTTAATTCTGTTTGTATTTTAAATATTTTCTATTTGTTTAGTTTGTTTCTTATGACAGCACCATTGTTCAAAAGATAAAACAAATCCCTCAACACTTCTACCTATTTTTTACTTAAAATCCATGATACTTGACATAACTCTTGGCTTGTTCAAGCAGGATACTGTCTTTCTCTGATTTCTACATATTATTTTGTTTTGTATTATCTTAGGTTTTGAATAAGTTATATCCCATGACATCAAAATTATCACACACATAATTAATATCATCTATGCAATACTCTTAACTATATAATATTTAGTCACACTTGCAATCTGTTGTTTGTTGGCTTAAAAGCCAGCACTGATCTTTTCTGGGAGGAATTTTTCTTCAATCTCATTTTAAACTACAAATTTCAAGACAGGTTGCAATAACATCATTCTTAACAATGGACCTGTGTAAATACACTAGAAAATAAATATTCTCTTCACTCTAATGCTTTCTTACCATGTCACACTGTCTCCAGATTTTTATTGTAAATTGGTATAAAAGCAGCCAACAATAACTACGCTACAGCCTGAATGCTAGTTTGCCTTAAACAATGCGAGGCTCCTCTGTCAAACCATCGATTTCAAATTTAGCCTCCTATACATGCTCAAGATACAGACAATGTAGAGACAGCTTCTCTGCCATAATGTGACATGAATGATCCCCAAATTCGCTTGCAATAGTGTCCTAACAATGTTCCCTGAGGCTTGCTATGCCTACCACTTGCTTTATAAAATGAATATTAAATTGTTATAAAACACAATGATGAATTTCTTATGAGATAATATGTATAAGCTAGATAATACTTCTAACTGGGATCCCTTATTTTGTTGAAGACTCATTATTATGAACATGTCATTTAATAATCTTAAACACTGCTTAAGCAGACACACAGATAAAGCAGTTAAGACATAGCTTCAAATTCATGTTTAAGCCTTTGTTTTGCTAATTTGACATACTCTGCAGTGGTTGACTGTACATGTTCACAACAACCCACTTTAAAACCTTCTGGAACTACTTTCTACTGACCAACAATTTGCATTTTAGACTCTTGAGTTTTTGCATTCTAAAACTCCGTATTAAAATTCTGAGAATATCCAAAGGCCTTATTCTAACAGATGAAGCCTGTAAATCTGGCATGAGAAGCCACGTGAGATTCATCTGTAAGAATTTTGCAGCAGGGGCAATAGTTCGTGATTATCCTGGTTATTTCATTTTTCATTTCTTTTGCATATCACAGAGAACTTAAATATCTCAGTTTCTATTCTGATGTACTCTACAATCCTCTAGAACGTAGGGTCATGCTTTCTGAAGCTTGTTTAATACTTGCATTTCTTAGGCACACTTTTAAATTTGATTTTCATTCATTTTCTATGATGGTTGATTTTGATTAGGAAACATCCAGGAGATGACACACCTCTCTGTGTGCCCGTGATGGCATTTCTAGAAAAATTAGAACATAAAGGCTCCAGCCTAACAAATGAACTGAACCAGTGATAGATTTGTAATAAGGTGGAATTGTGGAGAGGCGAGGCCTCATTAGAGGAGACAGGTCACAGGTGGTGTGACCTTGGGGCATATCTTTGGGCTCTCCCTGTAATCTCTGCTTCTCTGCTTCCTGTTCATCGTGATGTGTGCTATCTGCATTGCTTCACCTCCACCCCCTTCCCCAGGATGGACTACTGACAAGTCTGAACACTCAGGGGCCTGGAGAGGGGTTGTGGGCTGCACAGGGCAGGAACCGCTGGATTCTGGAGAAAGCCTCAGAGGCTCTGCCACCTTATGTACTAATAAAAGGTGTGGATGCTCAGGGGAAGGCCACACACAAACATGGAAAGCTTTATATCTGCAGTTAGAATTTCAGCTTTGCAGACGCAGGAGATCCTCCAGACAATGGCAGGTTCTAGCACCAGCTGGGTGCTTTGAAACCCTCTTGCTAAGGCAGTTCTCTTTCAGATAAGTGTGAGATTATTGATATCTGTACCAGGTAGTTGCAGATACAGAGGTCATTAAGCTTGCCAACCGGTTTTCTCACAGTTTCTGACCATCACAATGGGAGGATGCGGTGGTATCAGTGTGAGACACACTGAGATTTTACATCCATACCTAGGAAACAAGGGGCGCTGCTGTACAGCTCACTTTCTCCTTTATATTCAGTCCCAGGCCTAAGCTCACATTAAGGCTGAGTCACCTCAGTTAGCCTAACCTAGAATCTCAATCACAGGGATGCCCAGAGGTTTGTTTGCATGCTGATTCTAAATCCCATGGATCTGACCATCAAGATTAATCTTTAACTTCGGGGGCTTATGTGAACAAATGTAGTCATCATTTAAATTGATGTACTGTGAACATGAACTCTTCCTTATAATCCGAATAACAATTTATGATCGCAGATAAGATGTTGAACAAGAGAGTAGTATTTCATTCAGAGAGAAGATGATCGAAGATGTGGCTCCATGGCAAAACACTGCAAGGCCCCGGGTTTTATCCCAGCACTGCAAATAAAACCAAACAAAATCCAGAGTAAAGGTTAAGCCGAACCCACTAAAAACAGAAAGAAAAAGTGAATATACAGTCTGCCGTCCATCAGAACATCACCACTAGGAAGGAGAGATCTTGTTCCAAAGCATTCTTGAATTCAGGAAAAGTACAGGAAAAGCCTGGCCGGTCAGATCATAATGTCCATAATTGGTAACTGTCACCACTTCTGTTGTAATTATAAGTAGAGCAAAGAGAAATAGATAGGACAGGAAGAATAGATGATATTTGAATGAATGTAAAGAGGTTTTGTGTCAAGAACTTCAGTTATTAAAAACGAAATGCCTCAAACTCTTTTGTTTTTATAGTATTCCTGATGGTAGTGATTGTCAACTTGATGGGATTTTGAATCACCATGGAAACAAACCTCTGGGCATGACTAGGAGGGAGTTTCTGGGTTGGGCTGAGGTAGAAAGCCCGGCCCTATCTGTGTGCAGCACTGTTCCATGGGCTGGAGGTCTGGACAAAATAAAAAAGGGGAAAGAGAGCTGAGCACCAACCAGCTTTCATCTCTCTCTGCTTCCAGATCATAATGTGACCAGCTGCTTCACACTTGGGCTGCTGCGAATTCCTGATCTGATGGACTGTGGCCTCCATCTGTGAGCCAAAATGGACCCTCCCCATCCCAAGCTTCCTGTCAGGCATTTTGTCAGAGCAGTGAGACAGGTACCTAACCCGGTCCTCTGTATCACACGAATTTCTGTTTCGTTAGTAAGCACCTCCTTACACCTCTGTCCTGGGTGTGACTGGCAAACCGTTTTGCACACTGAATGGGTGTAGCTGAATGAGCAGCTCTCACGTGCATCAATGATTATGATTTTCATGTTGTGAACGCTCAATTCACTTTTAACTGTCTTCTTAAGTGAACATTTGTTCTTGCATCTCTTTGAAAGACATGTCCATGTTCATTCTTATAACTTGGATCACAGAAATTTAACTCAAAAGAATTACAAAGTGCAGTAAGTAATTGACAAATATTTCAGAAAGTGTTTTGAGAAAACATAGGTATCTGAAGCTCTACCATGTATGTATATATCCCTGAAAAATCTGAGCTTTGCAGTTTTTTGATATGTGGCATTTTAAGCCGTGAGGATTCAGTACCAGGAATCCCACAACTTGAAAATAGGTGGCAAAATGTTCTTGTCTGAGTGTGGCAATTCCAGAACTGTGGCACACCAAGAGCTTCCCACTGACATCCAGGGCCCTGTGGGGCTACTCAGTGATGAGAGAAACAAAGATAATGTCTGTCTCCCATTGTCTCTTCAATTGTACTGGAGAGGAAGGCAGACTTCCTCGCATCCTCTGTCTTTAGGGTCCAGATTCGGCCCATGTGGCCAGTCTCCCACTCAGCAATATTAATTGGATTTTAGGCACCTAAAAATAGTGATTGGAACATCGCACAGAAGCATTTTGTACTGAACCTCGCAAGTCATTTGGAAAAGTATCGGATCCCTCTAATCACGGAGTCACATAGTCTACAGCACAGTGCGAAAATAGCAAGACGTATTACAGAGAAAGTGCATTCTGTTAACCCTCCAAAGGCACAAAGTATTTTAGACTGTGTTGTGCTAATCTGCCAGGAACTAAAGTGTGAGATTTCTTTTGTGAACCATTTTCTAGCCTGTGACTATTACAGATAACTTTTTTTTGTGAGAATCCATTCCTTCCGCCAAGGGCTGATGATGGGAGACACTCCATTATGAAGCGGGGCAAATCTCCTCTCGAAGCAATTTCAAAGCTTCAGGGAAATTTACCCTCTCATTCTATCACCCCATTGCCAGTCTCTAATATCTGCGGTCAGGTACGGAGGTGATGAACCGTGGAATCGAAAGATTCTCGTTTTCCAGTAACCAGCTCTCATGCAAAGGAAACCATTCACCTCTCCTCAGAAGTAACAAAAGGCGGCCAACTCCTGCCTGAGCAGAGGTTGTGTAGTTTAAGAAGGGCAAAGGCAAAGACCGAGGGTCCTCAGCTTGATGGGCTTTCCAGGGGAGTAGGGCTGTGGCCTTCTAGAGAATTTCCCACAAGGCCATGGGTTCTGCAAGAAATGACTAACGTTAGAGACTCTCAGAGTTTGAACTGGGTTAAGGAGTCAACAACCCCACTGCCAAGTACTGCCTTCCATTTGGTTTTAAAGTTCGGTGTTACCACTTCATCCTCTTGTTAATTTTATTACGTCTTAAAGACTTTGCATGTGGTAGCTACTAACGCAGTCTATATTCTGTGACACACAGAAATACTTTACGAAGTATAAATGTACATAAAATATTTACATATAAAAATAAATCTCCCCGATAGTAGATCCATGTTGTATTCATCTCCTCTCCCCCACCCTCCCCCACCCTCCCCCACCATGAGATGTAAGTCTGAGTTTCCCCGAAGTAGACTCTGAATCAAAAATTCTGAATCCTTCATTTGGGAGATACTAGGAATTCTGGGAAGAAAATGGGAAAGAGATGTAGAAGCCAGGATGCCATTGTTGTACCTATTAAATGGGTGAATCTGTGTGAAATGCTTGGGAAAAAGAAAAACCTACTGATAACCTAGGCTGGGACACTTTTCCTCCTGAGGAGGAAAGCAGATAACCAAAACCTACCCTCTGCGCCCCTGATGGGCAGCCGCTGGCTCCCCTTGTGCTGCCATCAGGAAAGCTACAGATTCAGAGAGGTTTTAGGAGCAGAGAATCCCCAGGCACCTGTCTGCGGACCATGTACTGATTAAGCACTTCAAGGACCATATGACATATGCAGAGGACAGTGGAATCTGAGTTCTGCCCTGCTCATGTCTGCTCCTTTCTGCTATATGTAAAATCATCCCATCTCATGGTCAGTCAACATTGCAGGGCAGGGAGGAAGCCTAAATGAGGGAGACCCAGTAGAATAAACTGCTACTGGGACAGACAGATATGTAATGTATTGTCCTGTCAGGGTCTCCTCGCTCTCAGGCAGGTGCTTCTGGTCCCATGAACATCTTTCTATTGAAGTAGCTTGTCACTAGAAGGAGGCGTGGCCTCTACAGCCTAAGGAGTCTCCTGTCTCCTTAGGGACTCCATCCAGGCAGAACCAGGAGACTTGGCTTCAGTACAGAAGAGAATTTCAAGATGAGCCAGTGTGAAGTGGAGTTGGAGTTTCTCAAAAGAGATTACAATACAGAGCATAGGTGCAAGGATTAAGAGAAAGAAGCCCCGAGAAGAGCATGGGTGCGGGCTTCTCAGGAGTCTACACAACCATAAATCTACAATCCTATTGCTTTCTACACTCTGGTGCCAATGGAGTGTAATTTACAAGCCTTTTTTTTTTTTTTTGATAGAGAACCCAGGTCTTCCATGTAACCAAGTCCTAGGCAGAGAGGGCCTCAAGCATGGTGGGAACACACAGAGGCCCCTGCTGCCCAGTTGTTGAACACAGACTGACTATTGGCATGTAGCTTGGAGCACACAGTAACCAAGCCCCACTCCCCTAACCCCAAAAGAGACCACACACAGCCTAGTTTGGTATGCTGGCTCTCTACCTCTGCCACTTAGCATAGGTCACATACTAACTAAGCCAGCTTCCCTGTAGTACAAGACCTTCCCTCAGAAAACTTTAAAGTAGCCTTGGCCTATGCTGTGTGCCTAACTCCTTCAAATGCCTACCACACTGCCTGCTGTGAGTGTCTCTTGTCTGAAGAATGGCTGGGACTCAATGCACCCCCACCTCTGTGCTAGTTACTTTCCTGTTGCTGTGATAAAATATCCCAATGAAAAGCAAGTTCGGGAACAAAGGTTTTGTTTTAGCTTACAGTTCGAAGGGGACACAGTCCATCACGGTGGGGAAGGCATGGCTGCAGGAACATGAGACTGGCCCGGAAGTCAGAAAACGTGGAAGTCAGAATGACCACGTTTTATTCAAACAGGAAGCAGAGAGAGAACAGGAAGCAGGGCCAGACTAGAAACACTCAAATCCCAACCCCAGTGATGTAGTAACATAATTCCTCCAGCAAAACTCCAACTCCTAAAGGTTCCATAACCTTCCCAAACAGCACCACCAGCTGGGGACAAGTGCTTAAACATAGAGGCCCATGAAGAACTATCCAAACCACATCTGTCTGTCTGTCTCTCCTCTCCTCCCCTTCCCTCTCCTCTCTCCCCCTCCTCTCCCCTTCCCTCTCCTCTCTCCCCCCTCCTCTCCCCTTTCCTCTCCTCTCTTCCCCTCTCTTCTCCTTCCTCCCTTCCCTTTCCTCTCCTCTCTCTCCTCTCTTCTCCTTCCTCCCTTCCCTTTCCTCTCCTCTGCTCTCCTCTTCTCCTTCTCCTCTCCCATCCTCTCTTCTCCTCACTCCTCTTTCACCTCCTTTGTGCTCTTTCCCTAAAATATAACAGTTTAAAACTCAAAGAACTCCCTTTCATACACAGGGATGTCTGGCGGATTTGTATGGGGTATTGTCCCATGTAAGAATAAGGGACAGGGTGATGGAAGCCAGGACCGCTCATCTCTATGACCCTGACTAAGCACAGTGCTTTTCTTTAGTCCTTGACACCTGCAACTGAGCTACCTGCAGGAAAATACACATTGTCGCCAGAAGTTACTTTAGCTTCTCAGGGTGTCTGAAATTTCTCGACTCAGTCAACAGGAAAAGCAAACCAGGTCCCTGGAGGAACAGCTTCTTTTCCTACAATGCCCCCTTAGTTTCCTCCGTCTCTATCCTGCCCCTTGGTTTTCATCCCATCCCAGTTTGCCATCTTTACGATGGTTCTGTCCCTCCTGTATCACTGACATTTTGAGGCATGTTTTATAGTACTCCGGGGCTGCCACAGTGAACGTAGCCTGTACCAATCCATCTATCCAGCCATTCTCACATTTAACAACTTGTCATAGAGAGTCCCCTTGTGAAGCCACAGCAACAAGCTCAGGCAGAGACATGGGTGGCCATTGTTGCCTGGGCCCTGTGTCCTCCTCAAGTAGCAGGGCTGGATTAAAAATGGTTCACTTCTATCCTGAGAAGGGCTTCTCCACCCAATCACCAACATGGCATGTGACACCCAGGGTCTGATGGGCTAGCCTGGGAAGTCTTTTCAGTCAACACTTCTCCAGTTGTTTCATCTCCACTGAGCTTAGGAAAACAGTGAATGGGTCCTTGTTGCAGCTGATATACTGTAAGTCCCTGCACTACACCCTGAGGCTGCTGCTCTGGCATTCCTACCAGAGCTTGGCAGAGCCAGGAGTACTTAAATTGACAGCTTTTCCAGGCGTATGATGAATATGGTAGAATATATTTTCAAGTGTGTTCATGCCATCTTCAAAGGCAGAGCTGAAGCACTGGCTCAGTGCCTCAGTGGTTAAGAGCACTCACTGCTCTTGCAGAGACCTGAGCTCAGTTCCCAGCACACACGCACCAGCTGGCTCACAGCCACCTGGAACTCTAGCTCAAGGGGATCCTATGCCCACTTCTGGACTCTCCAGACACCAACACTCACACATGCAGAGATACACATATACACATAAATAAATAGACCTTACAAAGTATAAGAAGGCCTTCTGAGCTCTGCATTATCATAGTCATTGGAAGTGGGGATCTGCAAAGTGTAATGAATTGCCCTTGGTCTTTCCTGGCATGAGCCTAATCTGGTATGTCCCTGAGTTGTTTTCTGATTTACTGAACATGCTGGGGCACGTGTAGTCTTGCCAGGGCACTCAAGACACTTGCGGTTCACCTTTCTCTGGGTCAGGCTAACATGGTTTTCCAAATACATAGATCACTGTGGAGTGCAGATGATTGAAATCCCTCCTGACTTCTGTGAACAATGTCAGGTGAATAAGCATGTGACACAGCCATGGATATATTTCACCTTGTGTAGTAATATGGCCTTTTCTTCTGAGCATAATATGATCATCTCATCTCCATCGTAGAGCAGAGATAACCTTGGCCCAGTAGCCATGGCAACAAAATAAGCAGAACAATACAATGACAGCTTCTCCAGTGGTAAGGATGAGAGAGCTGCTAACAGTCCCTAGAATGAGGAGGGGAGAAAGCCACAGGATCATCACCTGGGTTTCCAGTCTTATTCTCTTCTGCCTGATACTGTAGAGATTCAGCAGGTGTACCCCTAACAATGCCCACAGGCTCCCCACGTTACATCCACACTATGTATTTTACTAGTATAATGGATGCCTCTGGGCTCTGTTGGGATCATAGTCAGTCATCATATCTGTTGTATTTAGGGAATAAATCCTTTACCCTCCTCTCTTCTGTTCTCAGTAACACTCTGGGAAGCTTCTAATATTTGCTGTCTGTAGACATCTTAGTTGGGTACATCAGCCTTTGCTGAGAATACACATTTCCCTTTTAAAGTAGGAGAACCACACTGAATATGATCCTGACTCAGTGAAATACCAAGGGAGACGGAATCAAGTCTCAGACAGGGGAATGAGTATCTGGGGCACCTTTCCCAGAGGAAGCCTCTAGGTCTCCAGACAGGGGCGCACACCACCCCGATCCCTGGCAGCTGCTGGCTACTTCTCCAAATGCAGGACACATGTCAAACATTTCCCTGCAGACATTCTTATCCCAGTTGCAAGGTGGCAGGACATCTGTATCTGCTTGTTTTGGCAATGAGGTTTCCTAGGACTGAAAACATACACAAACCACAGAACGAGTGAGCCGATACTACAGTGTGGTGATTATCATGAGCTAATGCTGGGCTTTGTTTCAACCCCCTTGGATTCCAGTCTGAGGATATGCAGGTCTATGGCTCCTATATGGAAAACAGCTGCCCCTCGTTCCAGTCTAAATTGGTCCTCAGCTAACTGGGCCTGCTCCTTCTTTCTCTCTCTCTTTCTTTCTCTCTCTCTCTCTTTCTTTTTTCTCTTTCTTTCTTTCTTCTTCCTTCCTTTCTTTCTTTTTTCTTTCTCTTTCTTTCTTTCTTTCTTTCTTTCTTTCTTTCTTTCTTTCTTTCTTTCTTTCTTTCTTCCTTTCTGCCTTTTTTCTTTACTGCATTGTTAACACTTAATAAAATCCAACCAACCCCACCAGCGTCAAAATCTCCATCATCATTATATGCTCAAATGCTTGAAAAATGAATGACCGCCACATCCTCCTTGCTCACGTCTTACCCCAAGCACACACCCCTTCACCTGTACCGAGACACATTCCCCTTCACCTGTCTTCTACTTCACTCCATCCAAGAGACCCAGCCCTTCCTGATACTGTAGTATCCAAGGTCTGTTACTCCTCACCACACCCATCTCCACTGGGCCTGTGATGGCGATTCTTAGTTATCAATGTGACTATATCCGGAATGAACTACAATCCAGAAATGGAGGGCACACCTGTGAGGTATTTGCTGGTTGGTTTGAAGTGGGTGAAGCCATTTTTACTCTGGATCTTTGAAGTAAGAAGACACACACTTTTGATCAGGATCTTAAGGCTGGAAGATACTCCTTTAATCCAAATCTTGAGGTGGGAGGACATACCTTTAATATGGGCAGCACTTTCTGCTGGAAGTCTATATAAAAACAGAAGAGGAAGCATCTGCTCTTTGCCTGCTTGCTAGCACATTCATTCCTGAAGACCAGCTGAGACATCCAGCCTTGTGGACTGAGCAACTACTAGATTATCAGACTTTGTGTTTGCAGTCTGTCATTGTTAAATTAACTGGACTATAGCCTGTAAATCATTCTAATAAATATATATATATATAATATAAATATATACATATAATATAAATATGAATAAATATATATATTCATCCTATAAGTTCCATTACTGTAGAGAGCCCTGTAGTTCAGGGCGCTCAGTGTTTGGCTGTGACACTGTCAAGAGCCTTTTCTTGTGGCGCTGTCACTCTTGTTACAGCTCACATTGCGATCACCAAATATGTTAGCCAAAAGAACTTAAAAACAAACAAATAAACAAGTCCAATATTTATGTCTTATCATCCATAAAGGAAATCTAGACTTAGGAGACATTTAGTGTTGGTAATTGCTTTGTCCCATTTCTATGCTCAGTTGCTGGTGGCTTACATGTACGTTCGCTGGCTCTTCTTACTGTCCCAGGGTACAGATGCCTCCGGGTGTCATGCAGAGAATGATGAGAAAATTCAGACTTTGTCTATCTTGAGTGATGCCCTGTTTTTTTCCTGAGTGGTGTGTGTGTGTGTGTGTGTATATGTGTGCGTGTGTGTGTGTATGTGTATGCGTGTGTGAGCTTTATACATGTATGTGTGTGAGCTGTGCAATTGCATTTGTGTGTGTGTGTGTGTGTGTGTATGTGCTATGAACATGCATTTGTGTATGTGTGTATGCTGTGTGTGCATGTGTGCATGTATTGGTCCTTCCTCCCTGGTCCCTTCTATCAACCCCCTCTTAGCTCTAGGCTAGCCCCACATGCATGCATGTGTGTGCATGCATGTGTATTGCTGTGTGCACACCCAGTGTGTGATAGTGCTGGTGCACACATAAAGGACTATGGTGTTCTTCAGGAGTTTTGCTACATGGCTCTCCTACTTATTGACAGAGCAGGGTCTATAACTTGAACCTAGAACTCCTTGATTTAGATAGACTAGCTCTCCAGCTTGCCTGGAGACCCTCACGTTCATGTTCAGAGGCTAGAATGATGGGGTGCCATGCGTACCTCGAGCGTAAGCAGGTTCTGGGCATCTGGACTTGAAGCCTCACACTTGCATGGCAAGCACTTTGTCTCCTGATGCATGGCAGCCCAGAGTCTCTGTTTTCATAGTGAAAACAGAACAACAACCCCCCTTAAATGTTCCCTAGTTAGTTTCCATTTCTCCAGTGTCAGAATTATGTCATCTGCCTTTGCCGAAGCCAACGCCAGGGCCTTCTGACAACAGTCCTCCATGGGTGCCTCACATTTCTGCATGGGCTGAAAGCAGAGGTAGCCACTGCCCTTCTTTCCAAATGCTTTTTCATGACAAAACACATGAAATATAAACATAGTTTTCCAAAAGCAAACAAGTAAATAGTTTCTTGCCCCGGAGCAAAGGGCTGGTTTAACTCACACTCATGAAAAGTGGAGATGCCATTTCAGGAGAAGAGAAGTCTTATCTAGTGTCTAACTTGGAAGACAGGGACACGTTGAGCATCGGGTCCTCTTGTGTAAGCCTCACCGTGTATATAAGGACATGTCGGCCCTCTGGCTTGCTCTGGAGAGGAAGGCTCAGAGAGCAGATGCATGGTGCCTGTTAGTGTGGCTTCCGCCAGTGTGGTGTGTGCTGGGCTGGCCTCACACCTGCCTCAGTGGTCACTGATCTTCTGTAGAAACCTACGAAACTGTGGTTACTCAAGGGCTGGGTGGGAAGAAAGGGAAAGCCTCCGAGGACCCCTCAGGTAACATTGGCAAGAGTAGATAGTCACACCACTCCTTTCTGGGACATTTGACACCATCAATGACATGGCCAAACATGCCTCTGTATCGTTGCTGTGGAGACCCTGTCCTGAAGACCTCACTGTTGATAAGTTTGCTTCATTTTCCTCCATAAGAATCGCCATTATTTCTCAGCTACTAATACCAAACAATTACAAATGATGCCAGAGACTCAATAACAGAAAGCATTAATTAAATTAAATAATACTTTCATTAGTAACAGATCAGCCCTGTCCCATCAGATCATCATCTTTTAGACAAGCGCAGTCAAGACCAGAAAGGCCTGCCAGGAAGCTTCCCCTTGGTGCCAGAAAACCTGTTGAGTGAATTTATGTTTACTTAAGATGAAAGGATTTGCTTCAGAAAGATTTGGTTCGGGTTGTAAGAAGCAATACTGTGGCACTAACTACCAACACACACACAACTGATAGGTCCTGGTCATCAGAGACTGTAGAGAAGTTTCATAGAAAAAGTATAAATGAAAAAACTAGAGACTCTCAAGGCCACTAATTTAAAAAGACCGTATGCTTCATTAGGATCCAGAGGCATGCAAATTAAAACAATAAATTATATGCCTATCAGACTAGCACAGTTTTAAGCCTGCCAGTATTGTAGATCATCAGGAAGGTTCCAAGCAATGGATATTCTTCTACTGGTGGCAAGTGTGAATATTGGTATAAAGTATTATATTTGTGCTTTCTGACAATTCTAATCCATATAATCCATAATCAATTTAATTTCTAACCCTGAATCCCAAAGAAATGGATACATAAGTAGTGGGAAGTACATATAATTATCTTCAGAGCATCGCTGTGTAAAATAAAAACACTGAAATTCAATGAAGGGCCTATTGATAATACACTGGATTAATACATGTGATCTATCTATTAATGAGAATATTAGTGAAAATGACCAAACCACAGAATATGACTCATGACAAATAAATTTTGCAAAGAAAATATTGAGTTGAAATACTAGCCACAGTACATTTATTTATGTACAATTTTAAATACAAAAATATATTTATGGATTGATACTGGCTGTAAGAGTTATAAGGAAGAAACCCAACCCTCGCATAAGTCCATATTATGGCAACGGGTCAGAAGCTGCTGTGTGATGACCACACAGGGCAGTCATCGCAATGTTCTCACAGGTGACTGAAAAGAAAAAGAAAAGGTGGGTACCGGCCACATAATGACAAACCATGGAGGAAACTATCATGAATGAGATGGAGTTGCTGCTACTCCTTAATAAAATATAAACTATTAATGCCCACTTCTGCTTTACTTATATTTATATGTGTGTAAATGAACATATATATTTTATATCTCTGCTGTTACAGGGGAAGCCTTCTTACAGGAAGATCCTTACTGATTCCAGTTTTCTCTTCTGCATTTTTTTTCTTGGTTTTTTTTTTTGGTTTTTTGAGACAGGTTTCTCTGTTCTAACTCTGGCTGTCCAGGAACTCACCCTGTAGATCAGGCTGGCCTGGAACTCACAGAGATCCACCTGCCTCTGCCTGCCTCCTGAGTGCTGGGATTAAAGGTGTGTGATACCACCACCTGGTTTCTCCTCTGCATTTTTAAGTGAAAATTAAGGAAAGGATAACTAATGAGCAACTATGAGTTTCAATCATTTCCTGGAGTCCTCTAGACATTCTAAATTCTAAATGTTTGTTGCTCAAATACATGAGGTTTAGAAGTGAGTAACGCAGGCTCCAAATGCTCATCTGGAAAGCTTATGAGCAAGGAAGGCACCCTGGCCTGGGATTGCCAGTGCGCTTAGGGAGTGGGGCCAGGGCATGAGTTCTTGTGAGCCACAGTGGAGTTGAGAGGTTTGGACACCTCTATGCTGCGGGAAAGACAAGCGCCTAGCTTCCCCACCCACTTGAGCAGGAATGAATGACACAGGGAAGGGAAGGAATGGGCTCGAAAGTTGTCAGACGTCAAGTAACGAAGAGTGGAGCTACAGCATCACGACATCTAATGACATCTTCTCACTGAGAAGATGACATTGAGCTGAGTCTGGTGCGACAACATCCTTTCCACAGACATTCAGAATCTCCAGGACTAAGGAGACTGACAGTAAAATCTACAGGCAGATTTCCACAAAACTATGGATGAAGAGTTCTGACAAAGGATCATGCAAGCAGATGGAAATACGAAAGGAAAATAGCCGAAAGCCACGCATAGGTAAGTCACAACGGAAGGGAAATTGCTGACTACATGAAAAACGAATATGCTCAATGGAGTCAAAGAAATCTGAGCGGGTAGAGAAGAGAGAGGCGATAGATAGACGATAGATGGATGGATGATAGATAGATGATAGATAGATTATGGATAGATAGCAGATAGATGGATAAATAGATAGATGATAGATAGATGGCTAGACAGATAGATGTTGGTTTGCGCACACATGGCCGCCATGCATAGCTGGTCCTCCGGTGGTCACAGCAGCCGCGAGCCACTGGTGTCTTGACCTGCCAGCCCGGCCTCTGCTCTCTGGCCAGGAGTGCGGGGGAGGGGAGGTTGGTGGCAGTGGGAAAGTGCTGTGGGGGGGCACGGACCGGGCGTGGGTTCCCGTGGACTTATCATGGGCCCTGATCACTGCGGACTGAGAATCGGACAGAGGAGGGAGTCTCAGGAGGCCTTCTGGTGGAAGTCAGGCTCACTTTAATCCAGCAATCCCTTCCCTTTATCCCCCCCCAGAGGGGGAGGGGTCCCGGTACTCTGGGTGGAGGAGTCTAATTTGCATAGTGGCAGGCACCTGGCCTGGAGGTCATCACAGAGACAGAGAAAGGCACCTTCACAGTGGATGGACCTGTGCCTAGGTTCCCAGCTACAGTGCAGTCAACCATCGACCAAGCCATATTCCTTTTGCTTCCTTGAAGCAGGCAATTTATAATTAATAGTTAGCTAGGATCTCTCCAGGGCTAAAAGAAGAGGAGCTTGCTGAGTGTCCTTTCCTCTCACCTTTCCAGGGAGCGGGGCGCTTCCCAGCCACTTCGACTGCTCTTTAGTCCACAGATAGATGGATAGATAGATAGATAGATAGATAGATAGATAGATAGATAGATAGATAGATGATAGATGATAGATTAGATAGTAAAGGCTTGACAGATACACATGTAATCACATACACAGTGTAGTAGTGTGAGTAGCAAAAGAATAAATGCTTTTCCCATTAGTTAATACTCAGTTTTCACAGAAAATAAATATTAGAAAAATGCCTTGACTATATTAAACCATAAAATGTAACTTACTCCCCCACCTCAAAATTATGATATTGAATTGAATTGAGTTTTGCTCAGCCCTTTGGCATTGTGAATTGTCCCCATAAGGAGACATGATGACTGCATGAAACTGTTTTCAGCGGCTTCTGTGATTTAATGTCCAAAAATGGTTATGTGTGAAAAAGACAGCTGATTTCTTCCAGATCATACCATCCGGCTCTGCTCTGGAGAGATGCTTGTAAATTCTGCTGCTTCTGACTTCTGTTCTTGTGAGCTAAAAAGAAAATTCTGGCTCCATCCCTTCAAATTTTGTAGTAATTTGATTACAGAACTAACAATTGATTGTTCATGGGAAATGGAATGCCAGCAACACACAGGTCTGCAGGTAAAGTTACGATGCTCTCTCACCCTGTTTTAGTGTCTTTTCAGTTTGGACCTTGGAACTGGGCATCTTACTTAACTCTGCCTGGTTTCCAGCTGCCATGGATTAAAATAAAATTAATGTGGAAAAAAATGAAGGAACGAAGCCAGGTCCACGCCTGTGAAAGTCGTCAACAGTCTTTAATGGCTGGCGGCTGCCAGCTTCCTTGACCCCATGTGTGATTTCATTGATTGTTAACGTTGACGAGCTACTAATTTTTCAGAAGTACAAATGGAGTTGAAAGACAATAAATATAAAAATGGTCATTTTCCATATCTAGTAGTGATTTGAGATATGGAGACTTTTAGAAATATTCCAAGCAAAATACATTGAAGTATATGTGAGAATTTCTGAGCTAAAACAGATTTTTCTGATTTCAGAATTAAATATTAGAATGCTCAAAATTTAAGAATAAAATAACAGCAAAACAAAAAACAAAAAAACAAAAAACATGGATTTTTATCTTTTTAAAACTTCTATTTACAAAAATCACCCCACATTCCTGGTTATCAATTCACCTTGTTTCTCTATTAAATGTTTATTGCTTTGGCTGAATCATTGGATCAAATTCTATTCAGGCTAAATCATGCAGAATGAAAGATTTGTAAAATCAATAATGGATATAGCAGAGAAAAACAAAAACAAACAAAAAAATGTGTCTCAACAAGATTGTTCACGCACGTGGAGACAACAGAGCACAGAGGCTCCAATTGGAGGGCTCGAGAAGAGAGCGAACCTTTCCTTTATTGCTTAAACTATGAAACATTCAATGCCTTCTGGAAATTCACTCAGTGTTTGAAGAAATAAGGCTTCATTTTTTGGAATCTAATGGCATTCCGTTCTAGAATAAACACACATCTCGAGTTTGTAAGCTAAATAAATGTTGAAAGAATACAGGAGTAAAAGACGGATAGATGGATGGATGGATAGGGAGATGGATAGATAGATAGATAGATAGATAGATAGATAGATAGATAGATAGATGATAGATGAAGGACAGTAAGCAAATATGATGAAAAGATGATGCCCATTGCCACAGATTAATGAAGCCCATCAGAATTCTGCAGAGCTGTGAGACATTCAAGCCTCAGAGACTAGAGATGAAAATTAACACATTTGTTTAATAATTAAGTAGAAAATGAACACATGCATTTGCAAATGATTCTTTTAATTATACATCAACAAATGAGGTCCCATAGCAGAAGCCAAGCTGCTTGTTCTAGAAAGTTTTACTACAGACTATAGCATCTCAGATGTAGCTGTCTGAGTGTCCCCATGCTTGGTCAATGGGCATGTTTAGGTAAAAAAAAAAAAAAAAAAAAAAAAAAAAAAAAAAGACTATGTTTTCTCATTTCACAACAAAATATTTTTAGAGCATTCCATTCCTGTTTCCTCCCTTTATTTGTAAGACGGCAAGCTATTTGTCAACTTCCAGACAAAATTAATTATAAAGAATAACATTGTTCTCTGAATATCCCAAAGCATCTCTGGTGACCCAAACTTTAAGAATTACAAGGAAAAATATGTACAGAGATATTTCACCCCTGGCAAAACAGCCTCCAATATAAAATTGGAATACATTTCATTAAATTCTAGAAATTGTTTGTGGAGTGAATGTGCCTTTCCCACAAATGGGTTCATGAAAACCTCTACGCAGGAGGGAGTTCGAGCGCAGGAAAAATGAGGAAATGACAAACAAACAGGGTAGTTCACTCTTTTATGGGACCCAAGGAAATGACACGCACAATCGCGCTTTAAAATGACACGTGGAACATGCTTTAGAAGTAAAACGCAGGAGCGTTTTTAATAGGGGAATTAACAGTGTACAGATTAAGAAAAGAGAGGGGCAAGAGAGAGACTGACAATGCAATGCGCCTTGTCAGTGGAAAAACCACACCAAGAAGAGAAGGAAGGAACGACCAACAATGTACATTACCAGAGAAGGAGCCCAAACCAGAAAGAGAGAAAATTGCTCTGGCAAGAGGTTTAAAAAGCCAAATACAGTTTTTTGGTATGTAGATGTTGCTCAGGCTTTCAGAGGAACTGGTTTCATATGTAGATGTAGTCACACCCAGGGGGAGGAGCCGGGTGTCCTTCCTCCTGCGAACTTACAAACTTCGAGGTTATCTTGTTTGCTATGAAAGAACATTTGACTAAATAACCCATAATTGGTTGAATATTACTATTAGCTGAGTAATATTTCTATCAATATGAATAGGTAGCTTTACACATGCCAGGACTTAGAAGCCCGCAAGATATTTTACAATGACAATTACTTTTGAGTAAAAAATGTCCACTTCTCCTTCTCAGCTAACACCAGCCAGCTAAGGTATTACTAGGCCATGCAGACATAATGAAAGGCTTTTGTCAGCAACAGAGAGAAAGGGCTGGTAAGCTGAAATTCCCAGCCAGGGAGTCTGGAACCTTGTCGAAAGACTTCAACCATGTTGTCAGGGTATTGGGGCTCTCAGCAATTGTTGATGAGTTTAATTCAAAGCAAAGAAATATTGGGTTTTTTATGACTCACAAAATATACATTCCAAGAGGGAAGAGAAAACAATAAGTCTATACACATCCTCCTTGGTACCCATGCTCTCTCCTTTGGCATCCTCTGTGGGTACTGTACTTATTGCTACTTCCTGGTAACTAGGAGACACTAGTGACATTACTCACTTTTCAGGAAAATGGGATGAAGAGCACAATCTTAAATACCTTGCTCTGCCTTATATGACTCCACGATAGAGTTGAGATTTAAAGATAGAATGACTAAAATCCCATGTTTTTATCCCAAGCTAAAATAGCACCCATTCTTTGATCCAAATGGTAAATTTTAATCCTGTTGGCCAAAATTCCTATTAAATATCACAGTTTCCTGTCCCAGCTTCAGTAGTTGTGGTCAATTTCTCTGAATTGAAGCATTCCTCCTGGAAGGAATCTCCTTAAGACTCAGGAAGTAAAAATTTGCAAGTCTCAGGGAATCTCTGAAACCTACCAGATGTACAAAGTCCCTTTCCACTCAAGGTTATGTAAGCAATAAGGACTGTTGAGGTTCTACAAACTGTGCATTGAGCTCCCTACAGGCTGCACAGAGAGTGCCATGGCATGGGCTTTCAGTGATGCTGCCTGGAACTCCTCCACGCCCCTGTAAGAAGCCCTTGCCCGTACTCCTGTAAGTAACACCAACAAACTCACCGGTTCACCACTGGACTTCAATGGTGTTACGACTTTGGTCTGTCATCAGTTCCCTTCTTGGAGTGAGCAGATGTTTGCTCAGGTCTTCCAGAACAATGCAAGACTTTTCCTTACCTCCGCTACCTCAGGACTCAGCACTGACTTGGATTCTGTTGGTTAAGTTCAATGATTCATTTTCCTCCCATTCTTTCTTTTGAATCCCCCAAAATAAAGTTCTCTTGCTAGATCTGTGTGCAAGCATGTCCAAATGTCTCGTCTTCCCCTTGTTTGCCATGCAATAAATCACAGCATTCCCAGATTTCAAAGCCCAGTGAGAAATCATCTCTAGATAATTCAAGCATTCATTTAATCATTAAAATAATTCTTAATTTTTAGTTAAGCCATTGCTTTATCTGACAGTTGAAACTTCAGTTCCAACTAGACATGAATCTGGGTTTTAATTAAAAACAGGGACTGTGTGTGCTTGTACCAAGCTGCAGTTTCAGCTATTTGGGAGGCTGATACTGAAATATTGCTTAGGACTGGGAATAGGAGGGTAGTCTGGGGAAAATATGGAGATCCTTAAACTTTTAAGAAAGAACAAAATGGCTTTTAATTTTAATGATAAAATGACAACTTTTGATAACACCAAACTATTACCTATGAAGAAATCAAACACCTATGTGTTCAGCTGAAAAGATAATTGTTAAGAAAAGAAAAATTCGGGGGCTGGAGAAATGGCTCAGCACTCATTGCTCTTGCAGAGGAACAGAGTTCAGGTCTCAGAACTCACATTGGATGTTTCACAACTTCCTGCAACTCCAGCTCCAGGGAATCATGTGCCCGCTTCTGGCCTCCATACACACACACACGTGTAGACAGTCACATAAACAAAAACAAAATAAATATTTGAAAAGAAATGAGCTTTCAAGCCATGAATAGATATGAAGGCAACCTGCATGCATATGACTATTGAGAGAAGCCAGTGTGGAAAGACCACATGCTGGATCAACATGAACTCTATGACATTCTGGAAAAGTTACAGCTATGGAGGAAATGAAAGACTGGGTGCCAAGGTTGTGTAGAGCAAGGAACGTTGAGTTGGAAGACAAGAGCAAGACAAATTGGAAGACATTTTTACCAAAGCAAAACTAATCTGTTTCAAATGATCATGGTGGAGGCAGTGGATTTAAAATGTGTTCAGATGTTGATATCACACAGTGCTGGGAGTGCTGACATAAGCATAAACATTCATGCTATTCTAGATACGTTGGTTGAATCCAAATGGACTGCTCTGGTTAGGAATGTAGCAATTGATGACTGGGGAGTAGGTGGGTTCTTGCCCACAGAGAGGACATTTCCAAGCTTTCCATTCCATTCTGTTGTGAACCTAAAATTGTTCTAAAAAATAAAATAATGTATTAAAGAGAAAAAAATATGTGAAGGTGTTAGAATAAAAATGCAAGAGATTCAGAATTTAACAGGTGAATAAATCCAAACAAGACCAGAGGAATAACGATTTTAGTAAACTTGAGTTTGGCTCAGAGCTATTAAAAGAGAAAACAAGCAAAGAGACAGTGAATTATAGGATAGGAGGAAATAATCTAAGAAATATGATCTTGTTTTGTAAAAATAATTACTCAAAAAAAAAAAAAAAGAGGAAAGAAAGAAAAGAAAAAAGAAAGCCTGTGTTTAGGAGAGAGACCTGACATTCAAGGCATGTGCATATGTATAAAATATGTATATACATGTATAAAACCTGCACATTTAACCCTCTTCATTCACCTGTCCGGGAGGGCATCTTTGTTATGCAGGATAGTCTGGTCTGACCTTGACTCAAGGACACAGCACATTCTCACCTCCCAGACCAGTGTCTCACATCAGCACCTGTGAGAAGCAGGCCAGAACAGGTCACAAGCGCCCTGACTGGCAGACAGTACTGGAACACAAACCCAGTGAGAGCTAGCTGCAAGTAAGGAGAGAGGAGTAGCCCTCTCTGTAAGGAAAGAATGGAATTTAAAATAATTGTTCCCAAAAGATAAAGGAAATGGCTCTCCTGGTTAGGAATTCCACAGCCACAGTAGTCATGAGATGCGCCACAATTTCTTAACCAGGAGCCTGGCCTTGTGGCACATACCTGTAATCCCAGAGGACTGAAAATTCATCCTGCCCTAAGCATCTCAGAGTTTTCTGATCTTTACCACACATGGCCTGAGTCAAAGGAGCTCGTCTTTCTCATCTGTAGGGTCCCACCGATAGAGTAGCCGCTGTGTGAAGTTAGTTACCACCAGTGGCCACCCAATTTCCAAAAGTCATTTTGGTTAGAATAATGTTCTCCCAGTAAAACTAAAAGAAATGAAGAAGGGAAGAAAGAAAGAGAGAGAGAGAAACAGAGAGATAGAGAAGAAAGGAAGAAAGGAAGAGAGAGAAAGGAGAGAGAGAAGAAAGGAAGAAAGAAAGAAAGAAAGAAAGAAAGAAAGAAAGAAAGAAAGAAAGAAAGAAAGAAAGAAAGAAAGAAAGAAAGAAAGAAAGAAAGAAAGAAAGACAAAAGAAGAAAGGAAGAAAGAAAAGAAAGAGGAGAGGGAGGGAGGGAAGAAAAGTCTCTTATCACCTCCCTCTTCTTTATCCATGTATTCCTTAAGAAGTAAAAACTGAAAACAAAGGACAAGATAGGAAAAGGAAAAACACAAAAGCACAGATGGTTTGTGATCTCTAGGAAACGCCAGTTCGTTGGTTTTGCGTGGAACTGCTAATCTATCCTGAGTGTGCTTCCCACACTCTCTCCTCTCACTGGCACAGAGCTTCTGTCCATGGTGAGCAAAGCTGTTCAGGGGTCACAGAAGCTTGGCCTTCCATACTGGAGGCTCCTGACCTGAGACAGATACAGCACTGACCACCATCAGCACCCCAGGCAGGATGCTGGCTTAACACGGACACTCATGAGAATAGCTGTAAACATCTGAGGAACATTATTCTGACCAAAAAGACTTCTGAAAATTAGATGGGTACTTCTGCAGAAACTAACCACCACAACTGCTTGCATTGTATAAACTGAATTCTGCAAAGCATATGTGAGAAACAGGAGCTCATTCGACTCAAGCCAATGTGGTGGAAATCAGAGTCTTGAGGTCTTTAGTCTCAGTCTTTTCTTGTTATCAAAGTAGTTGTTGAAGCCTGATGGTTAAAGACTCTGATCTAAAACAGATGTAACCTTGATAGCTCTTCGTGTGGAAGGCTGCCTGTTTGTTTTTTTTTTTCCTGTGATACAACTCAGGCTTTGCACATGATAGGTAAGCAGTCTGCCACTAAGTTGTACTCCGATCCCAGCATAGAACTTTTCAATCACTAATTTTATCTCACCTATTAGAGTCTTCATTTATATTGCCTAGAAAGGAAGTTTCATGTGAACTATGTCCTAGACGTGTGGGATCATTTTAATTAGTTTTTTTCCCCAAAGCACCACATTTTGTATTTGATCGTCTGTGGCAAGTATGTGAGTTGCTTAATCAGAATATAATCTATTTTCTTTATGCAGCCTTTTTGTGTTCCTCAGGAGTTCACTACAAACTTTGAATTCAGCTTTTAATAGATTTTCCAATTCTACAAACTGTAGTTCAACAAGAGTCAAGAGCTGTGTTCTCGAATCCTGGAGACAGAGCGCTCACTAACCCTACATGAGGTGCTGGCCTTTGAGGCTTGCTGCTGGGAGAGAGAATATGTCTGCGGACATCTGACACAGAGATGAGAAATCAGCCTCCCCCCCGTGGCAGCTCCCTGCACAGCAAATGCTTCCGTGTGCAACAAGAGCAATGGCTCTTGCCAGTCTTTCCCCAGCTGATTAAGAAAAATCAAATCACTCTCAACAGTCCCGACAGACCATGGTGAAAAATGAGAGAATACAGAGAGTATTAAGTCACTTGAAGATCTTGGATCCAATTAACTCATAAACTGAAGTGGCATTTCCCCCGTTCTCCCTGATGTCTCACCGGCTACAGCCTTGATCCACAAGTCACCACTGGGCCTTGAAGAGACCCAAAAAAATGAAAGTGTGTGTCTACAGTACTGATGTTTGCGGGCTGGGATGGAGGCTCGGGGCAGAGCACAGGCTATTCTAGCAGAGACCGAGTTCAGTTCCCAGCACCCACATGGCGGCTCATCACTGTCTTTAACTCCGGGTCCAGGGAATCTGATGTCCTCTTCTGACCCCATGGGGAACAGATACACAAGTGGTAGTCAGCCATGCATACCTGCAGACAAGCACTCATGCACATAGAATAAAAATAAATATGTTTAAAGATGCTGAATATTAGATCAGAAAGATGGCTTCATCAGCAAGATGCTTCCAGGAGTAAAACCACTTGACACCAAGCCAAATGACTTGAGTTCACGTCTCAGAACCCATATTGTGGACAAAGAAAACTGACTCCAAAAGGTTTGTTCATTGACCTCTTCACAGGGGACGTGCACGTGACCTTACACACATACACACAAATAAATAAGTGTAAAACCTTTTCAAGATACTGAATGTTGTCAGTGTGCATTAGGTTAAAATTCTAACAAATATGTAAGAATATCTGATAACACCATAGTCACCAATATTGTATTTAAAAAAAAAACTTAATAATGAAGTTGAAATGATTTAGAATCTTACATGCTCTAAAGAGCCTTTCGTGATCTGAATCAAAGTTCTTGTCTTATTTGTTCAGGGTTCTACTCTCAGAAAGAGAAGAATAAAATAATCTTTCTTTGGTGACTCATTCTCCATCTCAAATCCTGCAGGAGAGGAAGGCACTGTCAAAAGACAACCCGTGTTGATTACAGCACTCAGTGGCCAGAGACAGCCACTCCACAGCTGTAAGAAACCCAGGTCTTTGGTGTCTGTTGCCTGTAGATGATTCCCACACACAGAAACCTGCAGATCCTCCAGAACTTTTAGAAAACTGTCCTTTATCTCCACTAATGTTCCATAAAGCTTTACACCTTCCTATGAAACCCTAGACATTTATCTGAACCATATGACAGTAGTGAGCGAAAAAAGAAAGACAGACAGACAGGCCGACAGAAAGAAAGGAAAAGAAAAGAAATAAAAAGGAAGGGACAGGAAAGAACCAGACTGCTCCTAGGTAGGGTGGAGGAGAAAGTTTAATGTAGATATGAGAGAGAGCACAGTCAGAGACATCAGGGAAAGTCCAGAGTAGACATGACTATGTGTGTATAGGCTTCGGGGCTGGGGAGAAAGGAGAACCAAGTGCAGCAGCCAAGAGGGTCAAAAAGGACAACGTAACCAAAATGGCTGAATTATATAGGGAAGAGCTGCTGGGAGTGGGAAGGGCAGCCCAGCCCCTGAGCTGGAGAGTTCAGGGGATGGGGAAGAGTTTGCCAGCCATACCCTGTAACAGGTAGGGACTGAGGGATGCTAAAAGAACTTGGCAGCCAGGTCCATTTTGATGAGTTAAATAGGCATCTCAGCATTTTGTCCTGGGTTTGAAACCTAACAAGTACTAAAGTATGTATAAAACAATCTAGATTGATAAGTGGTGGTGAATATTGTAGTGGTAGGCTGCTGTGACAACTCAGCAAGGAGACAAGGAGGCAGTCTCATAGACCCAAACCCTGCCAGACCTCAGCAGAGGGAACCTCCATCATGGCAAGTGCCATCCTTGACAGTGGAACCCCAAGCATCTGAGTTCAGGTGTTTTACTGATTCAGAACTTCTCAGGTGCAGATCATAAGCAATCAAACATCCCCCACAGAAATCCAACACCCGCAGACAATACGAAATGCCAACGCCTTTGCATTCCTTTTTCCAACAGTGCACAAAAGCAATTATTTTTAATACAACTAAAATAAACTTGCACAACATTTCCCCTTTTCTGTATAAGACAAAAAAAAAATGACTGCTCTATCTTTACAACACAATTTAACACTAATCCAGCAAACCATTTACAGGAGAAACAATCATGAGGGTTGCTAATGCACAGGACCAAATGAAACCAAGCATCTATCAAGCTTTTCACAATGTCTTTGGACAGCAGAAAAACACTATCAATGTCCAATTATCTGGAATTCACTCACCATCTTCTGGGCTCCTCCAAAGGGCTTGGGCCACTTCTCTGGCTCTGCCCTCAGCAGCACACACAGCTTGTCCTCTGGCTCTGACTGACTTCACTCCACTGCTGCTGTGGTTCTTGGTGGTCATCCCACAATACTGGAATCTTGAGGACCCTAGTGTCCCTTGCTGCAACTGGGCTGCACTTTCACCAATAGTCTTTCCTAGGCTCTTTTCAGTGTTCCAAGCCTCAGTTGTTCTCCAAAGATCCCTTCATGCCTTCAAAACCAGTCCACTTGGGTGACTTTTACAGCACCAAGTTCAGCTACCAGCATGAGATACAACCTCGGCCAGTTCTAGAAGACAGCTTCTGTGTGCTGACCCTTACAAACACTTTCCAGGTTTTAAGATAGAGTCTTGTTTGCTGGGAAAATAACTGGTCACTTTGTCTGCAGTAAGGGATCCCTCGTGAGCAGAGTTCTCACCACTGTCACCAATATCTAGACCGCTTGTAGTCAGGTTTACAGGAAAAAAGGAAAAAAAAATGTTCAGTTTGACTAAACAGCTTTTTTTGCTCCAAGCTGTGGCTTCCACAACAGCAGGGGTTCCTGGGCCAAGGGGAAGAATCTCCAGTTGAAACATTCTAGCAATTTGGTGTTCTTTTTCACCATCACTAAGAGGAAACATATACCCTTCTTCATAGACCTTAAACACAACATCTTGACCTTCACACACATACAACAAGCTATCAGAACAGTCAGTTTGTGAAACAGTATGCTACCACCAGCAGCAGGAAGGAGACTCAGCTCCATGATCAGGAAAAGCAGTAAGAACCTTGCTTTTTCCTGTTCCCAGGTGAATTCTTTATCTTTTAGGGCCTCCATTCTATGGCTCTCACCTCAGACCTTTTTTCCTAATTTATTTATTAATTTCACAGCGTTTTCTATTCATTGAGGCTTATTTCCTTTCTCTCGCTCTCTTCTTCCTTCAGGAGCCTTCAATTAATACTTTAATCTCTATCCTCTGGTAGCTTTCCTGAGCATACTTTACCAGACTCTGAGGCCTGGAGTTTCTCTTCTTTCACGTTGGATTAGCTAGTGTGATATCGTGCCCCACACTGGTATGCCATTTGTAGTAGTACGCTGATGTGGGAGCTCAGCAAACAGGCCAAGGAGGCATTTTCATAAACTCAAACCCTGCCAGACCTCTGAAGAAGGAACCTCCATCGTGGCAAGTGCCATCCTTGACAGGGGAACCCCAAGCATCTGAGCTCAGGTGTTTTATTGATTCAGAACTCCTCAGGTGCAGATCATAAGCAATCAAACATCCCCCACAGAAATCCAACACCTGCAAGACAATACAAAATACCAAGGCCTTTGCATCCCTTATTCCAACAGTGCACAAAAACAATTATTTTAAACACAACTAAAGTAAACTTCCACAACAGAATATTTATATAAGCTATGGATGAAAATGCTTAAAAGTAGAGACAGAACTTTTATATGGCTATAAAAATGAAAATCATATCCAATTTTCACCTCTTCCTTTTTTCCTCTTGTAATGCTTTATGGACATTTCTAAAAGTCATCTGTCAGGGTAGTCTTCACAGTTTGGAAGGATTACTCCTCATGAGAACAGATAACAATGAAATAAAGTTCAAAACCATGTGAATTATCCTTCCCAAGTTTAGAAAAAGACCACCATTCCATCCAACAGAGATGGACGACAGCTGCCCAGCCTTTGCCAGGGTCTATGTCTGGGAGGAGAGAGACCAGGGTTGTCCTCTCCTCCAACAAGAAAGGTTGGAGGAGTTCAAAAGCATTCTATGAAAGATCTGGCAAGCCCCAGCTTTGAGACCAAGGGTCAAACAGAATAGGAGTCCTGAAGGACAGCAGACAGTTTGCTGTACATGCCTAGTGCAGAACTCAGCTTTGGGTTTAGAAAATAGACTTTATGTAAGAGCTAGGACCACAGCGATCTGTGTTTGGGTGACTGAATCTCTAAAATCTGTAATAAAATTTCTATATGTGAGCTGAGCCAGCAGTGGACCTGGCTTCAGGTGAAAGGCTGACAGTGGAATCCAAGGTAAGTAGAGGGAAGTGAGAGCTGGAAGGCAGGAGCCAGGGAGTGAGGGCAGGAGCCTTTGTAGTGTTAAGTGCAAAAGTTATATTTTAAATTTTAATTATCGTGCCTTAGATATCTATAAAACAAAAAACAGATAATTCTCTGGAGTTCTGGGTGGGGCTGTTTATGTGAGATACAAAAAGACATAATCCAGTAATCCCACTTGCCCAAGGACAAATAACTCCCTGGAATGTTGGATTGAGGCTATGTAGATTCCATTTGGCTAATACAAATGCACCTGGATGTATGCTTGTCCCTGATTGGGCCTGGTGGGAAGTAAGTAGCCTTATGGATTCAGCCTTTGTAAGTATCTGTTCCAAGTGATTCTGTGCCATTTCTTGGGAACCCAGGAGTGGGGAACCTCGGAATGGTCCTAGTCAGTGTCTATCTTTCTGGCTGGTATTTAATTAATTTAATTAAAGCTTGCTTCAAATTTGGCTCCATTGTGGTGATAGCCTTACTCTCAACTGGTGAGAGTTACAGTAGAAGGTTACAAAACAAGCAGTTACTGCAGCTCAAAACACAGACAACTTCAAATCTTTTGGTTTCACCTCCAAATTCAGTAAGAAACAACGTGAAAGATAATTTAGACTGCACATGTTTAAGATTAGCAGAGACACACAAAATAATACAGAGTAAAAAAAAAAAAAAGCACCATTCAAACACAGAAATGAGGATAGTATTTGTTTCTGAAGCCGCTGTTTAAAGGGTTGCGGGTGTAGCTCACGGGGAGGGCACTTGCTTAGCGTGCACAAGTCCTTGGGTTCCATCCACGGTGCACCTACCCATACATCCAAAATCCCATGTAAAGTTCCTCCTAAAACAATAGTCACTGAATATAGAAATAGTTTCTAAATGGAATTAACTCTAGTGTTTCAACAGTAGCTGGATAGCTCACATGAGAAAGGGACACAGAGACGAGAACACAGAAATCAATAAACACATAAGAATTTAGAAAAATCCTAAATGCAACAGAGAAATGATAGAAAAACAGATGTCAGGGGATGATGCTTAACTTCAAAAAAAAAAACAAAACTGAAAGTTCAGAACTTCCATCTACTTCAGGTCAAGGCGTTTATTGAGTTTACAGTACATTTTGTCAGTATATCTGGTCAAGTGGCTTCTGCTGATTGGGAAGGGGAGGAGACCCCATTTGCCTCCACTCAGCCTGTTGTGCAGACTAATAGCTACAGAAACCATCATCCTTCACAAAGGAGAAAACCTGGTTGAGGGATCCCCCACTGAACCCCAACTGTGACGTTGAGACATCAGAGCATAGACGTTTTTTGTTAGATATCAAGGTCATGGCTCATGGAATCCCCAGGGATCCTCACTCTACTCTCTACTTACTGGGCATTTGCAGCAAAACAATACCTTTTTGGTTTGTTCTGATTTCGGTTTTTAAACCTCCTTCCTGCCACTGCTATTTTAAGACCTAATGGTCCACCTTCATTCTGGAAGTTTCTATGCTTCTCCAGGCAGTTTAATAGTGCTTCTGCTGATTCATTTCTTCCAAAGCTTTGTGGGCCTCTGGTAAGTTTTTCTGCAGCACACAGGACCCTTGGTTCCTGCACATACCAAAATTCAGCCACTCACACATAAAGACCTGTGTCTGCAGTCCAACCATGCACTCTGGTCATCTGTGGAGGATTATCTGGATTACTACTTGAGATGGAAATCTGTTCAGGGTGGGCAGCACCATGCGCTAGATAGGGGATCCTGAGCACTAGGATACATGCATTAATTCATTAGTCTCTGCTCTTGACAATGGCTGTCTCACACCGAGAGGCCAAATTCTGTTAATGGAGATGTCTCTGCAGTCCCAGTCTGGGGCCAAAGGCCTGGGGGATTCCCAGAGGGTTGCTGGTTTTCAATCTACAATGGAATACTGAAAAAGTTGGTTCTAATATTGGTCTCAAAGAATGTTGCAGCAACAGGACAGATGAATCTGCCAGGAGAGTTAGGGCAAGCAGGAGAAAAGCAAAGCTTCCTTCCCCGGTATTCTTCTATCTGAAGGTGCCTCCAATGTTCAGGGTGAGTTGTCCTACTTCAAGTAATCTGATAAGAAAGTTCTCACAGGGATGAGTGCACAAAAGCTTGGGCATTAGGTGATCCAGATGCACAGGTTAACAGCCCAGCTTAGCCATGGTAGAAGAAACTGGAAAATAAAAACAATAGGTTTAGAGACAAAACTAATAAAACAACAGTAGTACAACCCCCAAACAGCAGTAATTCAAACAGAAGCATATTTGTGGAAACTCGGTGTCATAAAGATACAAATATCTAATGTTTATTGATTTGTTTTCCTTACCAAAGCCCTCCCTGAGGAGTTACGTAACATAAAAACTTCTGAAACCCTTATTTTGCATGCAAAAAAAAAAAGTGTGAAATACAAATTAATACAGCAGGTAGGCAGAGAGTCAAGATCAAATCCAGAGATCTGGCTTTATCCAAGATTTATCTTCTCTTGAAAACATGCCTTAAAAATGAACTAATTGGGGCTGTTACCTAGTGGTAGAAAAATATCATCATTATTTAATTTGTGTATAATTTGAAGCAATACGTGTTCTTTTTCAATGGAGCATTTCGAGCTGGCTGTTATAAACAAAACAAACAAATAATAACTACAGAAACAAACAAACAAAACCCCAAAAACCTGAAGTTTCCAGAGGTCAGCAAAGGATTGAGAGAATGAATGAAATCTCATTGGCCCCTGGGCATCAAACCAATGCACCCTTTTGAAAACTAAGTGTTGCAATGGGAGTTTCAAAGGTCCACAGCAACACTTCCAGTTTATCAGTAACATTCACTTACGTCTTTCCTATGCATATGTTTCTCGGTGATACAGATTTCTATTCTTACATTGTT
Source organism: Cricetomys ansorgei (assembly GCA_026225945.1). Classification (NCBI taxonomy): domain Eukaryota; kingdom Metazoa; phylum Chordata; class Mammalia; order Rodentia; family Nesomyidae; genus Cricetomys; species Cricetomys ansorgei. The sequence continues at coordinate 654,783 of JAMJFZ010001133.1, read as the reverse complement.
CTCAAAAAACAGAATGGAGGAGATGGTGGGTGACCCTGTGACTCTGTGATATGATCTTTGAAATTTTAGTAACTTATGCATTTCGGGGCAAACATGTAAAGCCGTTTCACAGCACTCTCTGTAGTGAGGTGGCAATGCTGAGCATCCGAGCAATTGCTTCGTGGTAGCAACACAGTTCACAAGGGGAGGGATGCATTTTGATGAATAAATTCATGAAGCTTTGCATGTCTGTGACCCCGAGTTCACAGTCTGTCTTATCTGGTCCCATCCCAGCTCATTACTGCCACAACAAAAGCAGCCATTCTGCTCCATTTCGATCCTATCTGCCCTTTGAAGGTGAGAACACACAAAAGAAACTAATTGATAGTAATCCATACAGTTCTGTTTTATAAGTGGCCAGGGAGCTCTTTTATAGTCTAATTAATTTGGGGGGATTATGTGCACTTTCTTTGTCAATTTGGTATATTGTGCAACTATGGGGAAGATATAAATGTGATTATTTCTGTCTTCAGCTTTTTGTCTTTTCAATGAAGCATTTGCAGTGGGTGAAGCATTTGCAGTGGGTGAAGTCTCATTAGCATGCAGGATGTCTTCCAGTGAAGGCATGCCTGACCTGGGAGTGTGCTCTGGGTCCTGATGAGAGGTTGTCAACATCAGGGCTGGATCACAGTAGGACTTCTGAAGAGGACCTCAATGAGAGGAGAACAGAAGGTCACCTCACAGTGGTGCACAGCACAGAGGACAGTCTCCATCGCCCCTCCCCCTCCTCGAGGGTCCTGGGGCCTTGGCATTTGCTGAGATGCATTTCCACATAGGTTGAAAGATGCTATTTTAGCCCCAGAATCTGGTGCCCACAGAGAAACTAGTGACCTGGATGTTCTGTGGGAATCCGATGAACACGACAGACTCACAGCAGAGCAGGTTTGCCCGGGGGTGGGGGTGGGGGGATAGAGTACAATGACTGAGAACACAGGATGGAAAGAGAAAATGGGAGAACAAAAGACATCGGTGGGTATTTTGTATGCACAAAGCAGAGGAGAGTGGGAATCCGTAAAGCACTGGACGGTGATTGACTTGGAGCCCTCGGAGCAGCAAAGGAGCAAAGAAAAGAGGAAGTGACCTGGGACCTGGCACAGGGCTACGTGGGGGGCTTCCGAGGGTTAAGCCTGGTGAGGTTAACAGGCAGCTTACTCCTTCCAGGCTCTGCAAGCCCGATGAGTCCCTCCCTCACCTGGGCATGCCCTGAGGTTTCTCCAGCAGTTTGTTTTTAATTTTTTCCAGGACTCAAGAGGAAAAGTCCAGCAGAAGATGAATGGGAACTGTGGAGCCAGAAACTGATCTATCTTTTGGGAAACAGAGTGCCGTGTAGCCCAGGCTAGCCTTAAACTTACCATACAGTTAAGAATGACTTTGAATGTCTGGTCCTCTTGCCTCCATGCACCTCCTCAGTGCTGAGATAGCAGGTGCGTGTCACTTTGTCCAGTTTTATGGACCGCTAGGGACTGAATCCAGGGTTCCGTGCCTGCTGGGGAAGCACGCTGCCAGCTGAGTTACATTTCTTGTCTGCAAGCATTTCTTTTTAAAATCTCTTTCAACCTTTTTTTTTTTTTTTTTAAGATTTGTTTTATTTCTTGATCATGAGTATGTGAGCAAATGTGTATGTGTGCATGTGTGTATGCGTGCATGGGTGTATGCATGCATATGAAGCCAGGTGCTTGGGAGGGCAGAGGTATTGGGTCTCTCCAGCTGGAGTTAGAACCACCCGAAGTCATTGCTGGGAACTGAACTCAGGTCCTCTCCGAGAGCAGTACAGTCCACGCTCTTAACAGCTGAGTCACCTCTCCAGCCCACCAACCTTGTATCTTATAGCTCTCTTTCTTTTGATGCGACAGTTCTTTGAACTGCTGTTATGGCGCAGTCAGTGGAGGGTAAACACCTTGACCTCCATAGTTATAAGTAAAGTTAAAAAAAAATTAAGACTAAAGCAGCAAACCCGTGATTATATTCTGCCTAATAACAACAAAGTAACGGCTTCCCAATGTCAGTCAAGTGTTCTGCCCAACCATCATTTTAATCTCTTTCTTAACCTGCCTGAGAAGAAGACATTTACTGAACTGATTAATTAAATAGTATATATAAGGCTTACGAACTAAAGATAGGAAGAGAACCCATTAATTTGATTGCATACATTTTCGTGATGATGAATTCACATTTAACTGAATGACCCTAGTGAGATTTACTAAGTAGGGCAGTATGTCAAGGAGGATGAATAGTGTTGATTGTGCACCCAGCCACGAATCCCTAGGCTATGCTTTAATCTTGTCTTTAAACTCCATCCTGGACTCAGATGAGCAGGGGCAATGCCGTTAACAAAGGCCAAAGGATGCAGGTGCCGCCTCTGTGTGGGTTAGGGTGGCGGCACTGGCAGCCATCAGCAGCACTTGGGCCAGACGGTGTCACAGCAGAAGTGACGCAAGTTTTTGATATTTGTGCTGTTCTTTGAGGGTCTGAAGTCACACTCACTGTCTAGTGATACTTTCTGCAAAAAGCAGTTTTCTCAAGGCTACATTTTCCCTGGTAAAAATGAAATCAAAGGAATGTAAGTGCATACACTTCTCTTTGGGGTAAACTGACATATAACACAATCTTGTATGTTTCCTATAAGAATCATAAACAGTCAATGGGTAAGAACACAAAGAACTGAGGTAGAACACAAATTACTGAATGACTGGTCTTATCCTTCAACTTTGCATTGTAACTTTTCTTGTTTCTGAGACAAAATTCCTAACAAAACTATCTTAAGAAGGGAATTGGGCTCACAGTTTTGGGCTCACAATATCACAAGTGGTATTGTCCATCATGGGAGAAAGGCGTAATGAAAGGGTTTTTGTGGTAGAAGGGCTTCTTGGAGATAGGGGGCCAAGGATCATTATAAAGTCACACCATGCAACAGAATCCCATGCTAATGATTTATTAAAGGTGGGGCTTGGGGAGAGACATAAAGTGGGCGTCTCAGATGGGAATGGGTGGACACAGGTCCAGGCTGGGGTGTAGCACGCTTTTAAATATTGTGGTATGGAGCATGCACAGAGGAAATGTATCACTTTGCCCATTATTGGAGCTGTCACCTTGGCCTGCTGAGTCATTGAATGAAGGGTAGAGTGTGGGGGATGGGAGAGCTCTTGGAGACGTTCTCCGTGTGCATGACACATAATGGTGAGGAGAGCAATTGTGACTTGTCACACTGAGTCCATGGTCAGGAAACAGAAAGAAAGGTACAGCTTGGCTTGTGTTCTTTTCATTTGGCCTTTGGGATGGTGCCACCCATATTTGATATGGGTCTTTCCTTCTCATTTCAATGTCTCTGGAAGCACCCACCAAATATGCGTGGCACCATCCCAAAGGCAAAAAAGATGTCTGCTAAAAAAAATAATTTATCTTACCAGACGCCACTGTTTCTGCATAAATGGCTTCCAGGAATGAAATCATGTTCTTTCTAGTTGCTTTCCAGGTTTCAAACTTGGATCTTTTTATCACGTGTATTTATCTGTAGATGTCAGAACTTGAGCTGCTAGATCAGGGTGTGGTCCAACCTTATCAAACTGCTCTCCAGAACTCTAGATCCTAAGCCACCAGCACTACAGAAGGCCACTTCTCAGTCCGCATGCTTGCCTATTCCCCGTGACGGCGAAGTGACTGAATCAGCGTGCCATCACCTCCCAGTCAACAGTGAAGCTTCATGATTTTTTTTTTATCTTTTTTGGTTCCATATTTTCTTTTTAGTAACATGCTGACACCGTCATAGTTGGTCTGCGTTTACAATGTTATCTTTTGTATCTCAGTATTCTAAATAGGGAATGAGTATGAGTGTGCGTGTTGTGTCTAAGCTTGTTCACCATACATCAGCTACTTTTGCCTCATAGTTAGGGCAGTCATGATCTCTTACGCTAGCTACAAAGATTTAACCAGGAAATAACTTGTAAGTAAGAATAAGATTCAGGATTTCATTCACTGGATCACTGAACTTCCCTTCATGTGGCCTTGGGAACATCTGTCTACCCCATTATGTCAGCCAGATTTTTTTGTCATTGTGCCAAATGCCTAAAAGAAACTATTTGAAAGAAAGATTCGTTCTGGTTCATGTTCCCAGAGGTTTCAGCCCACGGTCATGGTCAGCCGGCTCTCTCGCTTTTGGTCTTATTGAGAGGCAGAGACACAGAGGAAAAGTCTTGCCTCGTAGCAGCCAGGAAGCAAAGAGGAGCAGCAGCAGAAGATGCCTTCCGGTTTCCCGTGAGTCAGCTCTTTCTCTTTAGATGTTTACCAACATGTGATAGTTCATATTTACTACTTCCTGATGCAGCTTCTAAGAGCCCTGGTATCCATGTGAGAAGCTTTGGTTCCCAATAGTCTCTCTGCATACACCTGAAAGCTCACACTCTATCATTCTGTCAAAGGCTTTCTTCTCCTATTCCATATAAACTTCTTTTCATTGTGAAATTTTCACCATGAGTATAGCTCGTTATCTGGTACCCTGTGCATGTTTTGATGTCTCCTCTTCCTTTTTCATCATCACCCATCCGTTCCTGTAAGTTTGTAATTGATACAAATATCTCTACTCTCTAGCCACACCGCTATCAATATGGTTCAAGACACTGTCTGCTCTCGACATCACTGATTAACGCCTTGAGGCGCCTTGCGGTCTATTTTGTTTATTGTCATCCACCCTTACTGTGACACGACTGGAGCCCGTCTCCAGGGGCTACCCAGGGAAAATGGGAAACAGCGCTGCTAACACTTGCAGGGAGTTCTTTTCACCATGACTCTGATAATCTGATCACTTCCTATACAAAATGAGCTTCAAACCACATTTAAGTGACAAATAAGTAAATATTGAGTGTATATAATAGTCCTTTGACAAGCACGAGCTCGCGTGTGCACACACGCGCACGCACACACACACACACACAAATAAGTAAGTAAATAAATAAATAAAAATAAACCGCTAATGACCAAACAGCCTTGGACACGTCCTCCCCTCCGCAGAGATGATGCCTGTGTGCGGTCACCCTGAGGACTGAGGATGCTTCACTCTGACTGTGAGGAAGAGGAAGAGAGTGTGTCGAGGATTCCCATTCTGTGTACACTAAGGTGAATGTGGAGACTCACGCTTCATTTTCAACAAAAGCAACAACAGCAAAGATTAAAATCCACAGATATATTGGAAATTTTATTAGCAGAAAAATGTGTGTAAAATAGAGACATAGAAGGCAGTATTTTTGCGTAACTACACAGAGTGTGTTTTAAGGACTGCTATTACAAGTTTAAAAGTATTTAAAGTTAAAACGATAAAAAATGCATAATAAAGTCAAGTCAGTAGCTTGAAGCTACCATATTTATAAAGTTTGCAGCAGTAAGGAGCTGCCCAGGAGCAGCAGGCCTGGCCCACAGCCTAGGTGTGTTGCAGACTCTGCCATTAAGCCTGTGATGCTCAGGAATTTAAGACAGTCTTTAAGCATGCACTTCTGAAAACATATTCCCAGCAATTCCCAGTTGCACATACATGTTTGAATATACATGCATAGACATACACAGGGGTACACATTCATATTAATCATAAATATAAATAATAGAAAAATCCACAATGGTCATTTGTCTCTTTTCATTCCTTTTCAATTTCGTTGTACTGGATAGGCACCAGATAAAACTGGAATATTCTTCATTTTTAAATGCTTTCTTTTTGGAAGAGGAATAAAGGGAATGTGATGAGGAGATGAAGCAGATGAATACTATGCCCAATTTAAGTATTTAAAAGTTAGGAAGGTAGAAACCAAACTACACTGCTGCCCATCTTATGCCAATGGTTTGGCCACCATGCTACTTAGCAAAATTCTTGTTTCAGTGTTGAATTGTATATATGCTACTGGGCCTGTGAGTGAAAGGTGTAGGGAGAACCGTCTAGGAGAGTATGTCACTCCAACAAGGTTTTCGGTCATAGCACAAAGTTATGGATGTGCTGAATGAAGGCAAGGGAAGAAATGGGAAATATTTTTAAACAGCAAAATGATCCTAAAATACGAACAAACAAACAAACAAATAACCAGCATGGAGCCAGAATGAAAAAGCTGATGAGATAAAATTCCTTTGACTAGTGTTCAACAAGCTGTCAAATGGGAGTTGAAAAGTTTGCCGATAAAGGCAAGAAAGAACATAGCTAGAATGATACAGAAAGAAGAGGTTATTGACACCCCAAATGTCATAGAGGGAGGCTGAAAGCTCTGGTCAGCTGGGACTGTGTTAAGTTTTTAGAGAATCATTCTAAGGCTGTTTAGAAGAATGAGTAAGAAATGGGAGGTAGGGACTAAGGACACTTGTCAACTTGACACACCTGGAAAGAGGGAAACTTGATGAGGAATTGCCTTCATCATTTTGGCCAATAGGCATGTTTAAGGGGCATTTTTCAATCACCAATTGATGTAGAAAGGTTCAGCCCACTGTGGGCAGTCCCATCCCCAGGCAGGTAGTCACAAACTGGATAAGAAAAAAAGGCTGAACAAGCCATGGGCAGCAACCAGTAAGTAGTGCTTCTCTGTGGTATAGGCTTCAGTTCCTGACTCCAGGTTCCTACCCTGAGTTCCTGCTCTGACTTCCGTCAGTGTTGGGCTGAAAACCTCTAAGCCAATAAACCCTCGCCTCCCTAAATTGCTATTGGTTGGAGGGTTTATCACAGCAATAGAAAAACAAATTAGGACATGCCCTGTTATCTCTCCCCACCCTCGTCTTCCTCTCTCTCATCAGATAGATTTCATACATGAAAATAACGGGGTTTTCTTTCATGCAAGGCTTACTGGATTAATATAGATGAGACCTGGATAAATTGAAGATGAGTGAAAATTGGAGCAAATGTAAAGAGAAGGGAGAGGATCAACCCTGTGTGAAATGGTTGTCTTTTCTTGGGTGATATGTTGGATACATTTTTCATATTGATGCAGGCAAGATATTCATTAGAAAGACTGACATACTATAATCCTGGACATTAGAGACTTGGCACATGGAATTTGTGTTTGTTGGTGATTCAACGACCATGTACAATGAGCTTCAAGACAGCTATAGGCCTTTCTCCGTTTGAGTGGATCTCCATGGCCTGTTGATAATACCTCAATCCGAAGGAATGATGTTGAACAGACAGCAATAGCAAACAATGCTCTTTAGCTCTGCTCCTTGAAGAAACCGCAAAGAAGTATCAAGTTTTTAGAGTTTGTGCCTATAATAAAGATACTGTAACCGTTTATGGCTTCTAAATCTCGGCTCTGTGTGTGTCACCCACATCATCTAATAGGCTTCTTTGTCTGAGGAGTCAGCGCCTCACAGAATTGTGTCTGTCAAGTGGCTCTTTTATTTTTATGTAAGAAGTACATTGCTTTGGGAACCATGCATTTAACATTAGGGCAACTTTCTTCAAATTCAGCTCCTTAAAAGGAAAAAAGAAACAACTGTCTGCAAATAGTAAGTTAGTTTTGGGCTTTTCTCAAGTGTTGACAGGGTAAAAAAAAAAAACAAAAACGTTGATTGATCACTGTTGACATCCACAATGTATTTCACATTAACTCCTGCAATAAAAGCCGTACGGACCGTTTTGGATAAATCCAGTTTTACTGGCTTACGAAATTGTCCTTTCTGGATTTAACACTATACACAACTGCACAAATAGCAGTCTGTGAATGGGGTTAAGCCACCATAGCTTAGACGCTATCACCAGCTCCACAAGCTCTGTACAAGCCTCCTCTGTTTATCTAAGCTGTTCTATGGGCGCCCTGGATGGCTTCAGTGGTCCTTTCTGGTTTCAACATTCAAATCTCCTTTTTATCCCTAGTAGATTCTTTTTAACCGTCGTTATTTTTCCAGTAGTTAATTAAAGGGATTTCTTAAAGGATGGCTGCATTTTCTGGATCTTTTCCTTCGCAAGCTATTTACCACACAATATTAAAGTAATCCTTCTCAAAACAAAATTGATCTGATGTTAAGTTCTTTATCGCCTTTCTAACCCACAACTGTATCCTTATCTCACGTATCTATGTATTTACCCACCAGTCAACTATCATCCAGCAATCATCCATTTATCCATAATCTATAAACTATCTGTGTGTCTATTTATTTTGTGTCTATTGTATATCAATCATCATTTATCTCTATCACATGTATATATATATATATATATATATATATATATATCTGCGGCAGTCTACCATCTATCTCTAGCATCTAGCTAGCTATACCAAACATATGTCATCCATGTCTATCCTCTATATCTATTTATCATCTCTCTATCTCTCTCAGATCCAAAGACAGGCAATGTTTCACTGTTCCACTTACTTGATTGACAGACAGCAGTTAGAAGTAGTACCCTTTTACACAGGAACAGCTTGGGATGGAGTTTAAAATCAATTTTGATTGGTACCAGCTGTGTGTGGTGGCGCCCTTGCCTGGAAGGCACTGCATCCTCTCTCTTTACTGCTTAAGCATTCAAGCCATCACACACAGCCCTGGTCAAGTCTGCTCTTTGTACAGGAAGAGAATGCACTGAACTTTAACGAGCTGTGAATTTAAAACAGGGTCTTTCCCTTCAGCTCTTTCAAGCTGTATTTCTGTTCTTCCAAGCAAAGTTCTTCAGCTTGTTGAGAAAATTCTCTCTGTACCCAAGGAGCAAGTCCAGCTTAAGCAGGTATTTTGCTACAATTAATTACATACTCTAATAGGCTTTTATGGTAGTCTTGTTTTCCTCTTAAATGTGACAGAATACAGCAAAATGTGGCTATAGAAGTAAAAGGTGCAAAAACATGTGCAACACTCATTTCAACAAAGCCAGCATCTGATAAATACATGAATAAAAGCATGTGCATAGTTATCTCCAGCTTTAAAACCTCACTTCAGAAATAAATGTTCTTATTTCCAACTCTTTTACTAATAAACAGAACCTATTCTGGTACACAGTTTTCTGCAATTCACAGGACAGGACAGGAGAGGAGGAGGCAGGCCTACAGCCATGCCCTGGCCTGTCCCTTCTTTTGTCTTCAATTCCTTAACAACCAGCAGGGGGGTGAAATCTTTTGCTGTTGATGGTGGTCATTCTGTATGGCGGCAAGCCTGGAGTCACCACCTGACCATGGACTGAATTCATTATCTCATGATGTAAACCAATAATATAACAAATTTAACATTGTCCAAAAGCCAGGGCTAGTTAACAGTCCAAAGTCTGGGACACACTGAAGCATTCCTATGTCTAGTCTAGCAGTGTGTCAGACCATTTTTAGAAAGCTACACATGTAACACATGGATGCCAACTTTCCACAAGAACTCACACACACGAAGTCATATGACACATAGCTACCTGCTAGTCCCTGTTGCTGCTAATTTATGACCTCAATGACTTCCTCACACCATGTGTCACACACGCCATGATGTGAAGAGGCCCCAGAGAAAAGCTTCTGTGTATGATGGATGACACATCAAGCGGCCTGCATGGTCAGTGGGCACTTGTGTTCTGCAAATAAGAAGTAGCCACTTCCCTCACTGTCCCGTGAACTGACTCTATTTCTAGTTTTGCCTCTACACAAAGGATTCTTGTCATTTGTTCCAATCCAAGTGTCTGTGTGGCTCAAGGAAGTTTAGCAATATTTCCTTAGAGATAGTTCTGCAGACAGTTTTATAAATCTGTTAATAACAACAAACTGAGTCTTTGTATTTAATACTTATCATAGTAAGTCATTCTTAAAATGTCCAAATGCAACCTATCCATAGATTCATGGATACGGTAAAATGACCAACCAGAAGTCAAACAAAGAATACTTTCTTGAGGAAGTAACAGAAAATTTAGAAAGCAGAATAAGCAAAGAAACGTAAGTGTACTAGTCTTTTTTTTTCTGCTGCAGTGAACAAATAGTTATTACCAGCCTGAAAAAATCCTAGAGAACTAGATATAAATACAAATATTTAATAAGATGCATTTATATAAGAAAGTACAGATACTTGGCTTGGAGACAAAGCTGGAGGAGTTGTTACAACTTCCACAGCTTTTTTTCAACTACAGTGATTGTACTAAATTAGTTCATAACATTGAAATTAATATGATAAAAATTAGAGTTTGGGATTTGAGGACATAACTCAGGTCAGGGAAACGCTTGCCTTGCAAATGTGAGACCCTGAGTTCAGTCTCCAGAATCCATATTAAAAAAAAAAAAATTCCAGGCATGGTGGCATATGCTTGGAATCCCACCATGAGAAGTGGTGAGGGGCTGATCTCTGGGTCTCTCTGGCAGCCTAGCCTACATGGTAAACCCCAGGGCTGTGTGAGAGACACTGGCTTCCAAAGCAGAGGTAAATGGCTCTTGAGTATCACACCCAAGCCTGTCCACTATGCTACATACACATGCACACACTCATGATCTCGCTCCCCCCACATAAGACAGAAACTCACATGCATGCAAAAATAAACAAGTAAATGTATTAATTAATAATTCAATCAATAAAAATAGAATTTTAATATCCTGGGAAAAGATTTAGGCTCCCTTAACTTTAGTTATAGATATTGCCACAAGCCTTTTAAATATCGTAAATAGATTTTAAATGACAATATATTTATTAAAACACAGTTGACATTGTATCTGAGTGATGATATCTACCGTAAACTTACTGATGTGCAGAGGCAGGTAGGGTTAGGGAATTTCAGAATGTTCCAAACTTGTACCTTCAGGTGATAGGAGTGTTTTTTTTTGTCTAGTTTTTAATTTCAATAGTATTAGGCTTCCAAACTTGTGTTTGGAATCCCTGGAGCTGGAGTTACAATGAACTACCCAACATGGGTATGAACTGAACTTGGGTTCTCTGCAAGAGCAGTGCATGCCTCTAACCACAGAGCCATCTCTTCAGGCTCCTTAAACATCTGTTTTTATATGAAGCATAGAGACATTAACTTTGTGGTAAAGCTAATACTGAAAGAATATCTGTATTTGTGTAGAGAACTCACCTTTACAGTTAGGAAGGGAAAAAGGAATTCGGATGATCTGTAAGAGATGCTTCCCTGTACGATGTGGGCATGAGAAATGAGGAAAAATGAATCCACTAACATTACTGAATAGTTGCAGACAGCCATGCTTTGATGAATTAGGTTTCTGTAACTATCTCAAAATTATTGTATTGAAAAGCAGAAAGTAAATGTTATTAAAACTTGTATCATCTTTGCATGTACAAATTATGCAAATTAATGTTCTCACTATGATATTTTTCTGTATTTGGTGTGATACGTGTTCATTATATCTGCCTGCCTCTCTCCTACCTACACTGTACTCACCTGCTCTGAGAACTCTCTCTGAGTCAGCTGGGGAACTGAATCACACAGGAATGTCCTTCTCCTTCCCCGAGGAAAGAGGCAAACTTCGGTTGGTCCTGGGTATCTCTTCTGCTTCACCTTTTCTGTCTGGGCCTCTTTTGTTAACTGCTGTTATGTTCCTGCCTCTCACCCTTGCCCGTGGAAATGCTCATGAGTGGGTTGATCTTCCTTTTTCTGTTAAATGCATGAGAAAAAGCCTCCATGGATTTCCATTCATATATGCAAGACAATTAAAGTAAGTAAAATTATGGTTTTTGGCTTTTCATATATCATCAGAAAACATTGGCTATTTATTGAATGTTCTGTGAACCATACCTGTTTTGTTGATTTGGATGGAAGTACAGACAACTTAGGTAACCCTGAGGAAATAATAGAAAGACATTTCTTTTTAACAAACTTTCTCCCTTAGTATGAGTTCAGTCAAGTGTAATTTTACAAGCAGCATCACCCGCGACTCTTACAGTGTTCGCAGTCTCACCCTGAATTCCACTTTTATCTTTGTTTAACTGCGTCGTTGCAGGCCAAGCATTCCAAAGCTTCCCTGTACATTTTTCTCTCATTTGAATAATATATGTACAAAGAAAACCTCATTGCTCTAAGCATAGTATTAATATTATCCGTGGCCATTTTTATGAATCCCTACAAGGCTCTAGTAACCTAAGAGCTGAGAGGAGGTGTTCCTAGTTGGAGACATTGATTACATGGTCATTATGACTGGGAGAAACCCTGTCGTTTGTGTTCTAGTTTATTGGATGTCAGATGATGATCGCTGCCAAGTGAACACAAAATAAATTTCCATAAAGAAAGCACAGAATTCCCAACCAGCAGCTCTGAATTCAACCTGTTTCCCTTAGCCCAAAGCGAGCTTGTTTTATGTGGCTCCACGTTTGAGTCTTGCATATGGGAAAGGACATGCACAGGGGGGTGATTTTTGCGTGGAGGGGGGTCTTCTCTTTGTTATCACCCTTTCTGAGAGCTGAAATTTCCACAGCTGCCTGCTGCCGTAGAAACTAATTAAACTTAATAGTCACCGCCCTTAATTTATGGCCACAGCGGGGGAATAATTACATCTAAAGTAAAAGCCACAGCTTTTAAATGGAGATGTGTGTTATTACTGCAAGTCCCCAGCAAAGGCAGCCTTTCGCCAGGGCCACATTGAAGGTGTTCCCATTTTGACTCCTGGCCATTTTCATCTTTACTGAGAATCTCACAGAGCTCCAGACTAGTTAGTAGGGCGGCTTCCTGTTTATTCTCAGCTTTGTTGAGCCATATCACCATGTTTCTGAAAGCTTTTGTCTTTTGCGTTGACATACCGGTCCGACTTAAAAACAAGTATTTGAGAGAGGCATTAATTTTCCTCTTAGAATCTGATGAACTATTGATTTTCACTGGACCTCGAATCTCAATGTCTCGTGTCTTAGCATCAAGGCTCAGGCACATGCAGGAGCCGACTGTCTATGACGGACCACAGCGCTCTGGGAGGTTACCAATATTTCTGGATCTGATTGTGTGTGTTTTTTCTTACACCAACCCTGAACGGTGTCAGTTTAATCTCTTAAAAATTCTAAGCTCATCTTTAGTCTTGTGTCCTTAAATAAAACAAAACAGCATATTTTCAAGAAAGTGGAGAAAGAGGTATTGAGGGAGGAAGAAGAGAATAAGATGCAGGAGAGATGAAAGCAGAAAACAGGGTTGTGGGATGTGGAAAGTACAAAAGAGTCCGAGGAATGGGAGAATAAAGGGAAAGAAAAATCAGCAAAAACAACTTCTGGGGACTGGAGAGATGACTCAGCAGTTAAGAGCACTGGGGGTTCTTCCAGAGCATGCAGGCTAGGTTCCCAGTACCCACACCGCAGCTTGCAACCCTGACAAGCTATAACTCCAATTCCAGAGGCCTGGATGCCCTCCCCAGCTCCCACTGCCATCCGGCATGCATTTGGTACACAGACCCAGCAGGCAAAACACCCGTACACACAACTTTTTTAATTAAACAACTCTGTTTGAAAATGCCATATATATGCAAGAGGGTTCAGGAGCTTTTTCATAGGTTTGGATTTGACCAGCTGGCCTAAGCTGACTTAACAAAGCAGGGTAGGTACCTCAAAATGGACTCTTACTCAGTCCAGTGAAGGAAGATCCAGGAATAAGGACTTGGTCAAGTTCAAATGCAGTGAACTCCAGAAACAAATTCATGTGCAGTTGCTTAAGCTTGATTAACTGTGTTCTCAAGGTAAAGAGTTAAAATGTTTTCCTTTTAAGATTTATATTATACGTTACTGACTTTTCAAAAATAGAACTTTCAATCTAAGTTATTTAAGTGACAATAAAATTAAATGGGTATTTCACCTTCATCAAGAGATGATAACACAAATTATTAGTAGCAATTTCTTTTCTATAGCTCCTTGCATATTTGACCAAAATTGAAATAATTTTAGAAAAATGTTATTATTTATTTGACCTTAAAGTAATAGAAATTGATGGTGAAGTACTGATTTAATCCGTTTTTTTTTTAATCGTCAAAATTTGCTTTGTGACGGTCACTGTTGCTCCATGGAGAGGGACTAGCAAGGCCCTGTCTGCACAAACTCCCTCACAGAGTGTGGACTTAGACATTTGCAATACATAATTTGTTTCCTGTATTAGGTATTTTATAACTGATGTAGGCTTCTACATGTACACATGGAATGAAATCAGTGGGACAGAATATCTGAAAGTTTAAAACCTGATCGTTGTTAACACACAGGCACATCTTGTTGCATTTAATGTCAGAATTCCTTTAAAGCACGTAGTACGCTTCCCTGAGTAAGCCTGAATACCCACAGGAAGTTATGAGAACTTTGTATATTTCCTTTATGTTTACAGATAATTAAGATGCTACGTAAGAAGGAATAACATTTTTATAAAGTCATTATCAGGGTTGTTATATATAGTTTCATCTTCCATTACCATATAAATAACAATGAAAACGTAAAAAGTTTAATACTCATTATGTAAGAACCAAGGATGAGTGAAAAGATCAGATGATTGGTGTGTTTGGGTAACTGAACTTAGAAACTCTGATGAGCTGACTTTGCATTAAGCTCGTAGGCACAAGGCTCATGAATACTGATAGACACTCTTGTCATCCCACACGGTACTTTTTAAGGCAGAGGCACTTTGAATGTGGTAACTTAAGTCTGGTCCTGAATACAAAAATCTCTATTTCTGACAATGTTTTGAAGTTATGACATGAGAAGATGAATCTTAGCATGCACTGTAGAGGATCTTCTATAAATATATGCAAGCAATTTATTACTCAGGAAAGGTGATGACTTTGAGGATGAAATTATGATACTTCCCAGAATGCATTATGTAGTATTTCACCTACTGTGGCAGTTCACCAAGGAAGACAGGGGGGCATTTTTGCAAACCCTGCCCGACCTCTGCAGAGGAAACCAGGGCCAGTACCATCGTTGACAGAGGAACACTGAGCGTCTCAGCTCAGGTGTTTTTATTAATACAGAATTCCTCAGGTGTTCTACTGATAGCACGTGCAGAACATGTGCAGTCAAACATCCCCCACATAAATCCAACACCTACAGACAATACAAAATGCCAAGACCTAGGCAGCCCTTTTCCCAGCAGTGCACAAAACAATTCTTTTATACATAACCAAAAATAAGCTTCCACAACAGCATTATACATTCTAATGGAGGTAATTATTCTCAATGCCCATAAACTCAGGGTATCTGTAGCTCTGTATACTTGATGTGCTTTGCAACAAGGAAAATACACAGAGGGTCAGCAAGATAACTCAGCAGGAAAAGACTCATGATGCCAAGCCCAACAACTTGAGTTCAGTCCCAGGACCCTAATGGCAGAAGGAGAGAACCCCCTCCTGCAGATTGCCCTTGACAGTGGTATGCATGATGCCCCCTTGTGCATGCATGAATGCATGTGTGTGTGTGTATGCACATACACATAGAAAATATACAAATGCAATGAGTACCTCAAAACTCATTTTAAAAGCAGAATAAGAAATATATTCATATCATAGTATTAGTTTTTTCCTTCATATAAACCATCTATTCTTTAGAAGAATTGGCCATTAAAATGAAGTGAGCTGGAAAACTTTAAGCTCTCAGACAATATTCTTTGTTTGTCTAAAAGTATTTCACTCCAAACAAGTTCTTATGTTGAATAATAACATCACGATGAGTAGAGAAAATACAACTTTTCAGTCTTTGTTTTTAGAAAAAGGGAACTATTTTCCATCATCTATGTGGGAATATTTACTTAATGTGATAGTATTGAAATGCTGAGATACATCTAGAGAATGGTGTTCCATTTTACTGCTTCCGACCTCTCAGTAGATTATTTTATTTTACATCTTCCCGGTGTCAGCATATATCCGATTATTCCACGTTTTCTGTCTGTAATAATATATACTTTGCCTTTCTGAGGAATAATTGATTCCTAATCTATAATCATGAGAATAACAGAGACAGTTAGATGTCTCTCACAAAGATTTGTGCAACACAAAATCTGTAACAGTGAGAAATTATAAGTGTGGGGTTATAGGCTAATCTTTTGGCACACAATAATGGGAAAATGAGAATTCTCTGTGCTAAATTACTGTGTATTATTTTTTAAAGTTCTCAATAATGTGAAACATTTCAGTTTTATATACGAAACTGTGGTCATTTTGTATTGATCCTAGTTCATTCAGATAAACATGTCAGTCACTAGCAGTTAGAAACAAATACCCTCCCCTTCCCTTTGGAAAGCTGGAAGTCCCCTAGACAGTCCCTCCTTACAACTCTAGCCAATACTTCTAGCCCTGTGCTGTACTGTATGTAGTGGCATTTATAGACAGATTTGTTTTTTCTGAAGTCAGTTGGAGTAAATCTGAACTGTCTCCATCATAAGAGTCATTTTTGCTGGGGCCAGAGAGGAGGCACAGTGGCTGAGAGTTCACATTGTTCCCAACAAGGGGCTGAGTTTCATTCAGAAGGCTCACAACCTCCTGTAAATCCAACTCCAAGGGATCTGACGCCCTCTTCTGGCCTCCACAGCCACCTGCACTCATATGCACATCCCCCACATGAATACACAGAATTAAAAATAAAAATGAATTTACTGATTAAAAAAAGTAATATTTCTCCCCTAAAGAAAAAAAAAGCATAGATTAAAGAAAATGCCCTTTTTTTTCTTGGTATTGTGATAAATTTGAAATGAAAACTATGTGAATCTGATCAAAGCATTGTGACACAACTGACTTATCTTTCTTTTGTGTGCTTGCCTATCTGTCTGAGACAGGATACTGCTACATAACTCTGGCCTTTCAATCCTCCTGCCTCAGCTTCATGCATGTTCCATATATGTTATGTCCTTCAGTCAAGCAAACATGGATTTTCCCCCCATTTGTCTTTCTCACCATAAAAGACTTTTTGGAGAATTTAACCCACTAGTTGTGAAGGTGCAATCGCAGACGCGTGTGATCGAGGAGACTCAACTCCCTGCCACACTGGTTTATAATTGCAATGGCATTCTCCAGCTTCAGAATTAAGAGCTGGAGTCCTGTCAGTCCTAAAGTTATGCCTTTAATACATTAAAGAAAAGGAAAGTCAGGCCATGGGATGAAAAAAAAAATTGTAGCTAGAGAAAGAATAAAAATAAACATACTTTCTAAAACTGGATCTTAGATTGGACTTTAAAGTTAGATTTTAAGTATGATTTTGAGACTCATTGGCAGTGAGAGTCAAAAGATAAACAAGATTTATGTGGCTCTTTTAATGTAAGAGAGGAAAATGGCCTGCACTTTGATGAGAGACAGGATTTTTCCTGGCAATGAATCTTGGCTAGCATTCTTTCTGGTAGAGAAGTTCATGTAGAGTCTAATGAAGGTGCCGATGGATTCTTAATTATGGTGGCATTATCTGATGGTTACCTCACACTTTTGTGAACAGCAGGGTGGAAAGTGCTACAGGCTCTCATTTGACTGTCATATCAGCAGCTTAAGAATGAGAAAAATAAATACAGAGAACATACCATTTACACATATAATAACATCAGGCCAATCCTCTTCCTGACTCCACGCCCTACATTCCAGAACATTCTTGCTAGCCTGCCCCTCCTCTCTGCTGCCTTCAATGTGCATCAGACAAACACAGAGCTGGACAGCTGCTGTGCTCTACATTGTGGGAAATGTGGTTTCAAGTTTTATCCCAAAATGAGAGTAAGAAAGACAACTTTGTAGCGGCTCTGAACCAGGTTGAAGATAAATGGGACAGAACCACCGAGGTCCAGGAGTGGGTGCCTGTGTGCATTATTTTTTATTGCCAAAACTGATGAGAGAAAATGACAGATTTCATTTTTAATACACAGCCCCTGCCACGTCCAATATTTAATTCAAAATAGATCATTGATATAATTTGGGAAATGGCAGGTGCCACTGAACCAGCACCTGAGGCTCCTAAATTGGGGTACAGAGTGCAATGTGGTCACTTTGTAAAACAGGCCAACACATAAAATCCCCTATAAACTAAAGCATACCTTCATCCGAGGTATGAAAACTCACTCTCAAGTGTGGACCAACAGAAAACAAAGCAGAAATCCGTGCAAAGGGCTAATGTTCTCAACAGATTTACTCGTATCTACTGGTAATGAAGGTCTAAGTACATGTGACATATTAACACAGTAGAATTTCACCCAGCAACAGTGTGGTGGAGTGAACTCCTGACTGTGATAACCTGAGTAGAGAAATCCAAGTGGAAAGAGTCTAGCCTGGTGGCTTTATTAGCATAAAGTTCTGGAGCATGCAAAGCTACTACACTCCAGTAGAAAACGCAACCAGCCATTCTCTACCAGAGTTAAATATAGAGGCACAGAGAAAAACTAAACTAGATTCCTATGTCATACCACACACAAAGCTCCGCATGGGAGCTTCAACACAAATGGGACAAGCTGGAAAGCAAGCTAGCAGAAAACAACATGAGAACAGACCCATAAATATTTCTTCAGCA
Organism: Cricetomys ansorgei; assembly: GCA_026225945.1. Taxonomy (NCBI): domain Eukaryota; kingdom Metazoa; phylum Chordata; class Mammalia; order Rodentia; family Nesomyidae; genus Cricetomys; species Cricetomys ansorgei. The sequence continues at coordinate 636,396 of JAMJFZ010001133.1, read as the reverse complement.
AGATGTAAAACACTAAGTATAAAGGGAAACATTGACGGAATGACTTTCTATTGAAATCCAGAACCTCCCATAAAAGTCACACTTTCCATAAACGCTTTTAGAACAGCCACACATATGCGCACAGTTGGCAGTAGGCATGCGGACGATGATTGGCATCTAAAACGGAACACATTTCCTAAAACCCAGAGAAACAGCGATAATAAAAGGAAAAAGAAACTAAAGACTTGAGAAACCACGTAGCTGGGAATCCTTGTTTAATGAAGTGGCTCACCCTCATTTAGTCATTTAGAGTACGCAAATGAAGACCACACATGTCTGTCCACACCCACATGACAATCACAGTCCAGTGTCAGTGTCTCTCTGTTGTTTCCCTTTCCTGGGGGACAAAAAAAAGCAATGAAAATTCTGAGCCTCGGACTGTCTGCTGCTGGGATCAAGCAGGTAAAAGCAATTTCTCCAGGTCCATATGAGCCTTATAGAACCATTCCACACGTAGTTCAATAAATCTTGACACTTGTAATGCACACTGAGGCTGCAAAAGTTAAAAATCAAAACAAATCCTACAAAAGAGCTTTGTATGTGGGGGGGTGCAGAAATCACCCCTAGAAAAAATAAAATAAGGGGCTGGAAGAATGGCTCAGTGGTTAAGAGGCTTGCTTCAGTTCCCAGCACCTGTATGGGATGTCATAACTGCCTCTAACTCCAGCTCCAGGGGATCCAACATTCTATTTTGGCCTCCATGGGCACATACACAAACCCACACACAGACACAAGCATACACAGAATTTAAAGATAAATCTTTTAAAGGTAAAATAAGACTGGTAATGCCCAGTCAAGGAATGTTGAGTGATCATCCTCTTGGACAGCGTTGATTTTAAAATGAATGAAACAACCTTGGGAATTGTTCGGTAATGTTTATCAAAGATTCCTCAACTTGCACAGGTCTTCTACTCTGGCAGTCTCCCTGCGAGACTTCAGCCCTCCAGAGAATCACAAGTGCACAGGAAACATGGCTGCAGTTGTCTTTGTGGAGAATACACTATATGATCAAAATCTGAGAAAGAACTAAATACGCCTCAAGCAACTTCTTATAATTATATAAACAAAATTCTACACAGAAATGAAAATGAACTATTTCTATGCACAATGCCTGCATTTCATGAATGCAGCCTTGAGGAAATAAGGCAGGCATAACAGGGGAAACTGCTAGTTTCCATTTATATTGAAAAAAAAAAAACCCCACTGAAGACAGGAATCTAAGCAGAGGTTACTTGAGGGGTGGTAACACAAAGATTACTTGGGGACTTAATAACTGCACTCTTTTCTTCCTATGTGCTAATATTATTTTATCTTATTTGGGTGTGTGTGTGTGAAACAGGGTTTCTCTATTGTAACTCTGGCTGTCCTGGAACTCACTCTGCAGACCAGGCTAGTCTCGAACTCACAGAGATCTGCCTGCCTCTGCCTCCGGAGTGCTGGGATTAAAGGTGTGTGCCACCGCTGCCTGGCTACACCAGTATTTTTTAAGAGAAAATTTCCTTAAAAACATAATAGACATTGGTGGAGTTTTAGAGTTGTTACAAGATTAAGAAATTAATCCACTTTTTAAAAAGGTGGGAGCTAGAGAGAAGACTCAGAGGCTACTCTTGCAGAGGGCTATAATTTCAGTTCCTAGCACACATACAGTGGCTATAACTCCAGTTCCAGGACATCTGACTCCTTCTTTTAGCTTGCACAGTACTGCATGAATGTGGTCCATATACATACATGTAGGCAAAATACTCACATACCTTTACCTGTACTGTCTACAAGAACTAAAGCAAATACTGGTAACAGAAGTGTGGCATGTATGTTAACAAATTTTATTTACTCTCTCGGGAGTTCCAGCTTGATTGTCAAAGACTCTCGTGGGTCTGGAATTCTCTGGGGAAAGGATCAAAGAAAATTTGAGGGCTTATGTGTCCCATTAGAGAGAATGAACTAACATTTCCAAATGACAGAACATGGGTGATTCTTCATCAAGATTCAAATGAGTTATTTACGTTAAATTGGCCTCAACACGGGGTGGGTACATGGCTCAGTTGGTAAAGTACTTGGCACTCAATCAAGAGGACCTGAGTTCATTACCTGCAACCCAGGCACAAAGCCAGACATGATGATATATGCTTAGAAACCTAGCACTGGGGAGGCAGAGATAGGTAGGTACCTGGGGCTCACTGGTCAGCCAACTTAACTGCTTAGAAAGCCCAGGTCCCAGTGAGACCATCTGTCTCAAAAAACAAGGTGCACTGTACCTGAGAAATGATATCCAAAGTTTTGTTTCTGGCCTTGACATACATGTGCACACATATGAAAGCATCTGTACAAACATGGATCCATGCACATATGAGTGTGAGTACACACACATACACACACACACACACACACACACACACACACACACACACACACACAGACTGGGGGTGGGTGTGGAGGAGAAGCACCAAGGTTCTGGTCTGAACTTTCCCAAGGTAACTAATAGCCAACATTTCACCGGGTTCTTTCCCTAAACTATGAAACTATCCAGAAACCTAAAGGATAATTTGTGTATTTCTAGAGGGAAATAAGATGGAAGAATCCTGGCCAATGCTCTGTAACTTTCATAATAGATCATGTATCTTCAACAAACCACATCCTGGGAAAGGCTTGTCCCTGGGGGAGGCTTGTCCCCTGGGGTAGGCTTGTCCCTGGGGAAGGCTTGTCCCTGAGGAAGGCTTGTCCCCTAAGGAAGATGGTCCAGATATCTTTAAGTTTTATTGTCTCTCTAGCTCCTTCTACTTTTCATCTGCAGGGCCAAATTTCTTTGACAACATTTCTCTTCTTAGTTTCTGTTAAATAATTATTTGCTCTTTCTGTATGGTAAGGAAATGCCAATTCATCATCCACATTATCTGATGTTATTTGCCATATCATGTCAGATGTGTCACACATAAGCTCTTACGTGTATAAGCTTGATTAATGTCAGTATGGAAGGGCCCATCCCACTGGGGTGGTATCACCCTTGGGCAGGTGGTCCTGAGTTGTATAAAAAAGCAGGCTGACCAAGCCATGCAGCACAACCAGTAAGCAGCATTCCTTGAGGGCCTCTGCATCAGTTCCTGTTTCCAGGTTCCTGTTTTGAGTGTCTTCATAGTAGACTGTAACTGGGACATGTAAGCCGAAATATTTCCTCCCAAAGTTATGTTTGGCCATGGTGCTTTAGAAAAGCAATGGAAAACAAACAATGACATTCCTGAAAACAAAGGGTTGATATCAGACTGCATCCTCACAGTGGAGGAAATGGAGGATCTTTAACCACATGGCATAGTGTTACACCAGCCCTATGACTAGGGTCAATAGAAAACTACAAAAACCTATTCCAGGTAAGACTACCAAAGGTCTAGACAGGATGTTTGCAACCTACAGCTGTCCCAGAACAACTCTGAATGTGACTCAACTCAACTTGTATGTGGATGATTATGCTGTACTGTGGTGTCATAAGGGTGGACAACCCTGGCTAGACTTTTCAGGAATTATGTTTTGTGTTACTCAAGGGAAGTTTAGGATCTGTTGAGGGGCTTGTTGAAAATGAAGGGAACTCAGAAGTACAAGTAGAGGGTTGTTACAAATACTGCTACGCCCCTGTAACCAGCCACAACAGAAAACTATGACTGGCATCAGTATTCCCTATTTATTTTGCTGCGAATATGTTTGCGTGATGGGTATATCTGTGTGTGTGTGTGTCTTTGGAGTTTTTTTTAATTTTATTTCCTTATCATATGAAATAAGATATAGTGAATCTTACCCATAATACTTTCCAATAAATTTTCATTAACTTTAGGTGATAATAGTTATGGGAAACTAAGATGACTGTGCATCACTCAGTAGCTGCTTCTTCCTTTCTACAGGCTCAGTTTATCTTCAGGTGTCCCCATGACCCATGTACCACAGTAGATGGAATTATGATCTCTAGTTATCATCTCATGTAGAGATGAGCTATGCCTTAAGATGTATGGGGTTGACTGGCGATGGTTCAATTTAAATTTAAATTCAGCCTCATTGCTATGTGTGCCTGTTCTTCTGCATGATGCTAGATCTGAATGGGTGGACTAAGTAGAGCTGATTGGCCCTTCTTACCAGGTCAGTGAGCATATATTTGGCCATATATGACCTGTGGGCTCTCTCTCTCTCTGAATAACACTGGTAACATGATCTTAAGTAATCATTTTAAGCTTCCAGGGCTGACAAGTCTTAGCCAGACCTTTGGGATGAGCTCTACACATCAGAAAAGATGGCATCCTAATTGTGTCGGGCATTTTACTTTGACATTAGAGGACAGAACAAATATCTACTTTTAATGAACAGCATGAGCTGTGGTAAAGTCAACAGCTCACATGGCTATCTATGGTTTAGGTTGTACTTCCCACCCTCACTGGCCGCTTACTAAGAACTCAGCCCTTCACACTAGTGTATAAACACACTGATGTTCCTAGCATTTAAAATAAATAAACCTATCTGTTGGGCATCCTCAGGGTCTCTTTGCCTGGTTCCATTCCTTCTGGCCATTTGCCAGCCACTTCCATGTCTTCCTCCAACTCACTCTCTGAAACTGAATGGATTCTGCTTCCACCTTCTCCTGTTACAATGGTCCTCCTCAGTACAGCACCAGAGGCAAGGCTCTTATCTGGCTTATCCCTTAACCTTTGACATGATTTTCCCTTCCTGAATCACTATTGCTAATGGTAACTGTGGCATGTATTTTTTAAGAGTGTCAAGACCTTTCTTGCGTGGGCTTGACGGGTGATGGTCCTTTGACCTCTCCTTCTGCCCCCTCCCACTCTATCTTGATGATCAGCTGGGAGATTATTTCATTCACACATACATTTCCTGATCAAATTCAATGCCTATGGAATTTTCCAGATGAGGAACACAAGCCCTCCTTGTTGCTATAGATAGAAACAGCTTTTTTGGTGAGAATACCAAGACTTAAAGGCCTAATTAGCAAATTATTACAATGACCTCTTGACTTCCAAGTAGAATTGGATGATTGTTTAAACAGAAAGGTTTGGGTATTTTGTTTATCTTTCTCTCTCCATAACATGTCAAAGAGTAATGCTAAATTAAGAAGTTGAGGAATTCTACTTTTGGCTAAAAGCCAAAGAGTTCTTTGAAAAGGAAGATAAAAATGCTTACTATTTGTGAAACTTAGATTTTTGCATTCAAAGGATTAAAAAGAAAGTCATTTGTATCACACTGAACTTTCTTCTCCACTGATTAATAAAGTTATCTTTCATTTGACCTTTTAAATTTTTCCCTCACTTGAGAGCAGATGAAAGCTTTATGGGTAACTGGTGACAACCTTGCAGCAACCCAAACACCAAGTTCAAGTATTTACCAGCTACTTATGTGGTCAGATCCTATTGCTGAAGATACCACTTATGCATGCTTTGACTGTAGAAAATGGAGAAATTAAGCTGGGATGAAACTGGAAACTCCCACTCTGCTGGCTGGCTTTCATAGTGGCAGAAGGAGCTATAAAGACTGCTGGTGGAGATAGGTCACCAACATTCTTGCTTGGCTATGCACCCTACATGCTAACATACGGACACAACAAGCAGACATGCCTACTTGTGCAGCAATGGTTCAGCTGTCATGAGTAAGACCAACAGCCTTCTAACTGGATTTAAAGCCTACTCATAAGAGGGAGCTCACATCTGGCACTGTAAAGCCAGAAACAAACAAACAAACTGAAAAAAAAAAACAAAAAACAAACTTGTGGCTGGGGGCAGTGGTGATCACAGGTCCCAATGAGGAAGCAGAATTTTACTATAGTTTTACCAGATTGATGTGCTATGCCTACCAATTGTCTTCTAATCATGTGTGTTTATAGAGCATTATTTTTGCCAGCCTAAATTCACAATCACTAATGAAACTCCTGAGAATAAATACTGTTGAATTCTTAGCCATTGTTGGACTTCTACTGTCACCCCTTCTAAGGCTTGAGGATCATTGCCAGACAGAGGACAGAAATGAATTCACAAGCTAGAAGAAAGGGTAGAGTTTTGTGCAACAGTTTCCTCTGAAATTGAAACATTCAATCTGACTGGGAAGCTCCTTAACCAGGAAGGTAAACAACACAAAATTGCTTCAGGAAGTCCCTGAAACTGACCAGATTCACTAGGCTTCTCTTTCTATAGTAAACAAGCCAACCTGTTTAAAATCAATCTTAGGCAAGCCATCTGCAAAGAAGACCCTGAGATAAGGAAACTAAAAAAAAAAGTAGACTCTTGAGATCTGCTGCTGGGAAGAAGCAGAAACCAGCTGAGCTGCCTGGAAGAGGTTTAATGACCTACTGAGTCGCTTGGAAAGGACACTATTTTAACTGTTTGAGCTGTCTGCAAGCTGTGCATTCCTGGTGCAACACAGGTTAGAACTGAAGACGATGCTGAAGTGCTTCTCCCCCACCTTCCCTGTGGATTTTTGCCAGGACACCTTCAGCTAGGCTTCCTATCTATGGCAAACACTCTTCCTCACCTCTTCTAAGTTCTTCAGAGAATGTCCACACAGGCTATTGAATGAGACGTCTCATTACCTTTACTGCTCTTGGCACATTTCCTTCAAATAAAGCTTTTGAAATTCATAATTTGTTGTTTTAGGTGCTGCAGACCAAACCCGGGGTCTTTTGATACCTAGACAAGCACCCTGCCACTGAGGTACACTCCAACCTTCTACCATTTTATTTTGAGACAAGGTCTCTCATGATCTGGCCTTGAACTAGCCCTCTAATCCAGGAAGTCCTTGAGCATCTGGGGTGGATGCTCACACCCACTTGTAATTAAGGTACTGTGTGTGAGCTCTAAGTTCACGCTTTAACACTGTGCTTTATGGTTGGGGTAACTGTGACTCTACAACACCTATTCTTTGCTTTGCTGTCTACCCTTGTAAGCCACGTCCAAGCAGTGTGCAAGAGGAAGCTGCAGATTAGATAACAAGCCCTTAAGTGTTTCCTACCAGTGGCCAGTGGCCAGTGGCCAGTTTCCTCTCTCTGAACATCACCTGAGCAGTGATTGGTGCCTGCCTCACACTGGCAACAAAAATGCATTCCTACACAGTAATCATATCCCCTTCTGTGGTTCTTCAAAGTCCTGAAGACCAGGCTGTGCCTCAGTGTATCTTCCCAAAATATAGATTCATAGGTTGACCCTTATCCAGAGCTCTTACTAAAGCATCATGGGTCTTTTCTCCTCTCAGCTCAAGGAACCAAGCCAGCTGAGCAGTCTCTTCATACTTTTGAATTTAAATCCCATGAGGCTTTGCCACAGAACTGCTAAGCTTTAATTTATATCTTTCAGCCTAGGGTCCATGAGAAGCAGCTGTGGAGGTGTGAGTAGACATATAAGAAATCAATTATAGGAAATAGCTATGGAGGAGAATGGAGAGGAAGTCAGGAGGTCATGACAGTGGCCCTGAAATAGAGCTCAATTGAGAAGGGGACAAGGGTTGGATGGGGACAGTAGACAGCAGAGTGCAGAGAAGTGCAGGCTCCCATGGGAACGTAGGGAGATGGGAGTCCGTCTTCCAAGGTTATGTGTTGGAATCACACCAGTACCCAGTGTGGTGATGTGAGGAGAATATAGGCTCTCTCAGAAAAGAGACACAATGGGATGTCTGGAGCCCACTGGGGACACTTCCCGTGGAAAGGTTGAAAGCAGTTTGTGAGAGACCTTGGTTGCTCTCTCTAAAGAAAATTGTTAAAGGAAACTCCTGGATCCACTCTACATTTTAGCTCACTACATGATTGGTTCCTTTTTTAGGCTCCTCATCATTGTGACACCATCTGCATGAGCTTTTACCAGGGATAATACAGCATTGTGCCCCAAATCTTGGTAATTATGAGTTTAATAACCTCTTTTCTTTAGGAAGTATCCTACCTCTGATAGTCTATTACAGTAACAGAAAACAGACTGATACAGCTCGGTAAGGCCAGCAAGAAGTTTTGAAAGTCGTCTGATGAAGTGTGTCTTAGGCATAGTCAGCCTTTAGATCATAATTAAGAGATAGAAAGAAGAAGGGCTCCTTTCAGGATCACATGAAGTCTCTGTTCAGCCTTTGCCTCCACCTCTGCACCTGTGAGGGTTGAGAACTTAGAGATCTTGGTACCAAGGCCAGGGTTCACCAGAAGACATAAACATTGTTCTGTGAAATCAATGCTAAAATGGCCACTGGGGAGTGCTGGACTGTATATGTCACCAAATCAACAGCAAGGAGGGCATGGGAGAGAATTCCTTCTTTCCCGGTGGATTCTGCAGTGTATTCTTCAGGAGTTGTGTATAGCACTCCCTGTGCTTTCTGATGACTAGCTGAATGTGTGAACATCTTTGAATGTCAGGAGTCATGTGCTTTTTCATCATCACATTCCTAGTACTTCCAGCCTTGAGCCTAGTGTCTGCCATGTGTCTGCAGTGTGTGTCTGCAGTGTGTGCGTGTGTGTGTGTGTGTGTGTGTGTGTGTGTATGTGTGTGTGTGTGTGTGCATACATGTGTATGTGCTCCTCTTAGATACCAAGGCCAGGCTAGCATCAAGAGGTGGCACTCATGTCCTGGAGATAAGAAAATACCGGATTTAACATTTTGAAGTCTGTCCTTTTTTTTTTTTTTAAGACGGGGATTCTCTGTTGTAACTCTGGCTGTCCAGGAACTCACTCTGTAGACCAGGCTGGCCTCGAACTCACAGAGATCCGCCTGCCTCCGCCTCCTAAGTGCTGGGATTAAAGGCATGTGCCACCACACTCTGGCTCTATTTTGAAATCTTGAAAGCAAAATTACCCCTATTTCTTTTTGCATATTTCCCTGAATAATATATCGGTGTCATTTTGGACTTACAAACACTGTATTTGGGGGGAATCCAGCACAGCCCTCTGTGCTGTTTAGCACCCCAACCAGGCCTCAGTGCACGCCTTGGGATTGGACTCTCGTTTTTGTCACATGTTGTCTTATTGCTGTGTTGTTATTATTCCATGATATTTTGAGGTCTCTGGGAAATTTTTCCATTTTTTCCTTTGACAGAGCTAATCATTTCAGCCATTTTGCTAAGGGGACACTTTCATTTTTCTGGCAAATGGAATTTGTCAGGACCTAGTGACCATGAACACTCAACATTAAACTCACTGTGAAAACCCCACATGGGCCCCATGTTTCCCACAGGCCCCAGATTCCCCATGCATTCCCTCATCATGACACCAGACTCCCCACAGCTCCAAACTTCCAATGGTCCCCACACTCCTGACAGGCCCCACTTTACTGCAAACAGGGCCATCGGCATAGACTTCTTTCTTCTCTTCACTGTTGATGTTTGTTTCTCTCCACTAGAGGATGGTGAATTTGCTTTTATCACCTGAGACGACTGTGTTCAAACAGAAGCAAAACACACCTACTCTGCTGTGGAAGGGAGAGAGCACACCTAAGTGCGTTTTAACCCAGCTCCTAAGCAACAGAGGCTGATCCAGTGGAATAGGTCCATAAGGGCACCCTAGGCAGACTTCTGGCCCCCACACATGCGTGAGTCCGCCTCTAGGGCACGTGTGCACACACATGCATACGCTGCACAGTCACACACACCAATTCACAGGCATATACCACACTTACACACATGCATATACTGCATGCACACACACGGGAATGACACAAATTGCAAAACTATAGCTATGTGATGAGATGTTCAAAATGTAAAAAGCAATCATGATGCTGTCGCAGTTACTGGCTGTCTAACATCCTCCTTAGGAACCTAGACGTGGATATCTGCAATGCCAGCTCAAGAGCAAAAGGCAGGATCAGTGAAGATTAGAGGGGGGGATTTGTGGCATTTTGTTTAAAGGCAGATGGTATGAAGATGGCAAAACGGCAACTTATTGAGCCAGGAGAGCAAGAGCAAACTATCACTCATAGTGTTGTTTCGAATAGATTGGAAATCTTTTGTTTTATAATATGAGGAAAGAAAAACAATCATGGGCTGTTTGGGAAAAGGACAGGGCCCAATGCTACCAGAGCAGCTCCTGGACAACTGGAGATGGGAGGAGCCGGAAGAGGAAGAGGGAGGCAGCAGTTGGCAGCAAAGCCCTAACAGCAAGATTATCTGGGCTTTACCTTTTTGTTGCCTCATTTGCAGTCATCCTGAGCACCAATTATACAAATTAAATCTGCACATGAAACCTTGCCGCTCAGTCATTAATACCCAGGCTGCAGGCCAGGGTGAGAGCTTGGGTAGGGGCCTTCCTTACTGACCACACCCCACTCTGTGTGGGCTCGCAAAAGGGAGGGGCTGTGTACCAGCTTCCAGATGCTTTGCTCTGGCCCATTCTCTCTAGGATGCCATTCCCCAAGCTTGCTTGCAATGTCCTTGTGACAACAAAGCACCTGTGTGTGTGTGTGTGTGTGTGGGAGGGGTGGGGAACTTACAGCAGAACTACTCCCAGCTCCTGGGGCTCCTCACACCCTCTCCCCAGCTGTGGCTCTCAGGCCTCAGAAGTCAAGGATTTGTGTCACAGGTGCTAGACGAGGATCTTCTCCATGGTACAGTGCCCCTTTGCACTGGGAGCAACAGTGGTGCTGTGTGCCTCTCCCATCGGAAGACCATATGTTCTCACATGCACCAGAATAAACCTTGAACCAGATTCCCACGTCAGCAGTTTTGGAGAGCCCGATCATCCCACTACAGCTGCTTCTATTCTAATTCAAGACAGTCGTGGGGATGGTTTTATCTGCAGGGACACAAGTGTCTTTAAATATACCCTAGAGTTTCAGGAAATTTAGAACAAAAAAAAAAAGAGGCTCAGGTTTCTATAGGACTGCAGGTGTTCAAACAGATCTACTTTGGAAATATTTCCATGGTAAAATTGTTTATTCGCTCAGTCACTGGACATCAGATATAAAACCCTCCCAAGACAGGCAGGGCAATATTCCTTTTACTCTAACAGATCATGGCCTGCCCTTGAACTATGTGACAGTGATGCTTTAATGTTTTTTAAAAAGTAGGGCTGTTTTTGGAATAGAAAAAGGTGTCTGGTGCTGACCTCTGATTTCATTGAACAATTATCTTCAAAGTAGATGTTCCGCGGATCCATTTGGCTGCTGGCTTTCGCTTGAGGATTCTAATCTGCACTGTCAGATTGCTTGCTTTTGAAAGACACTCAGAGCCAGTGACAGAGTGGTCTGATAATGAGGAAAGTAATTATGGTCCTAATCCTAATTTGGCTTCATCATCTTAATTAGCTAAGGTAATTTGATCCAATCTGACAAAAACTAGGCAGGGTAAGAGTTCATTTAAAAGGAAACATTAATTTGCACACATGAGGCAGAGCTGAGAGGAGTTGTTCTTCTTGCACACCCCAAGGACGCTTTGCTCGGATTCTAGAAGGTGGCAATCACGTGGACTGTGATTTATTTGTTCATGGGCATGTTCCGGTGTAGCTGTACGCCTTCTGTGGCAGTTCAGCAAGGAAGACAAGGATGCATTTTCGTAGGTGGAAACTCTGCCTCAGACTTCAGCAGAGGGAACCACTGTCATGGCTAGTGCCAAACTAGACAGTGGAACCCTAAGGGTCTAAGGTCAGGTGCTTTTAATTGATTCAGAACTCCTCAGGTGCACATCATGAACAATCAAACATCCCCCACAGAAATCCAGCACCTGCAGACAATACAAAATACCGAAGCTTATACATTCTTTTTTCAACAGTGCAAAAAAAAAGAGAAAAAACAATTATTTTAAACACAACTAAAAATAAACTTTCACAACATTCCTGTGTAAAGTACACATGAAATATCGCTCATAGTTCACCCTCTGGCCTTCTCTTTCACCTTGTCTGTGAACTCCCAGGAAAGTGTGTGTGATAGGAGTGATGGTTAGCCTTAGAGTCACCCTGACAGGATTTAGAGTCAGCTGGAGCTCTCCTCTGAGTGTATCTGGGGGGTTTCCAAGGAGGTAGAGCTGAGCAAGGAAGACTCTTTAGGGGTGGGTCCTGAATACTGGTCTCAATTCTAACTGACTGACTGACTAACTAACTAACTAAATAAATAAATAAACAAATAAATAAATAAATAACTTGCTGGTGCTACATTGATGTGGCTGCAATAACAGGACCAGAGGAGCAAAGCTCAGCGTCCTCCCCTCTGCAGGCGTGAATGGAAGGGCTTAGGTTATGTGGAAAGCTATGTCTGGGGTGTCTCGATGCAGCAGCTAGCAGCACCCTGTCCACTCACTGCCCGACTCACACTGGCCTTTCCTGCTCAGCCGTGCTGATTCCAGGACCTTTGCAGGTACTCTTTATTTGAATTATGTTTCCAAAGTTATTTACATCTCTTCTCACAGGACATATTCTAGAAGCTCTTTTGTTCTTTGCAGGCATCTGGTGCTAAATGAGGCGCAGGTCTCTGCTGTCTTTCTTCTCTTCCTGGTTTGCTTTTTATAAATTAGAAGTATACCAATCTCAGTTATTACAGCGCGTGTGAGTTTGAATTTAATTTAGTGTCTATGGCTCAGGACGGCAGGAGCTAGTGTTCCTCAGTTAAGATGCTTCCAAACTGGCCTTGTATGTTGTTAATAAATAAAATATTTCTCTCAAGGACATGGCTTTGTTTCTCTTTTTTCTTTCCTCAAAATAAACCGAAGTATATTGTTCAATCCTCTTTTACAAATCCAAGTCCTACAGCCTCCGATCTTTATCTGCGTGTAGATGTGTTTGTGTGTATGAACAGTAGAACTAGGACAAGGGGCTGTCCCTTGGGCACCATCCACCTTGTTTTTTGAGACAGGTTCTCTCTAGTTGGCCTGGATCTCAATGAGTACGCTAGCTGGGTGGCCAGCACATGCCAGGGATCCACTCTCTGCTCTCTTGGCTCTGGGATTACACATATGAAACTCATAATTAGACTTTTAAAGGGGTGCTCAGGGATCAAGCGCAAGTCCCTGTGCTTATATAGAAAGTACTTTACAGACTAAGCCATCAGCCCACCCAGGTCCAGCCTTTTCCAGTTCATTTTCTCTGGATGGAAACTGCTCACCTGGTACTCTTGCCCTAGGAAAGTACGATTTTTGTTATGCGTAGCAGAGTCTATTCCTGAAAGGCTCAGTTGTGAGATGAGTCCTGTCCTTGTGAGGTAAGCCAGACACAGAGTCTCCAAACACTAAAACTGTCCTCTATCAGTTATAAATCTGAGTAAAATGGCAAGACGTGAATAGAAAGGGAGGGAGGGGCTGCACGCTGAAAAGAGGCATCCGCTGGCAGGAAAGAAGACGTGTTCCACTCTCCTGCATGCCAGCTGTTGGCAGACCCCAGCGCTGGTGGGTCTGGGTAGAGACTTCCAGAGCTCTCAGCCTTGAATATATCTCTGCATCTTTCACCTTCCCCATTTGCCACAGCTGTCTGCATACCAGTGCCCAGCTGGAGATCATGCCAGCTCTAAAAGGTTTTCACAGCTGCATGACCTCAGTACAAACTGCTGTAAACTGCCCAGGGGAAAAATGGCCGAGATAGCCTCAACACAAGCAAGAGAGCATTGCTGTCATGACACCCCTCTGCCTGCCACAGCTGAGTCCGCATCCTCTACCTGTTTTTAGATCTCTGGTCAAGGACATCTCGCATGCACCCAGATATTGATGCTTCCTTGGCACATATAAGCAATAGACCACTCTACTGCTTCAGGACTGACCCGAAATTAGACATCTATGTAAGAGAAGCGGAGGTGTATTTTTGAACTGCCATGCATTTAGAGAATGTGCAAGACAGCCAGAGCTATGATTCGCTTCTAGTATTTCTCAGAATTAAACCCCACTTCCCCGCAATCTCAATTGCCAAGTATGAGCCATGGATGGAGAAGGGAATCCAGCTAGTTTAATAAGAGCAAATGTAGGCAACCTTTGCAGATATGTAGACGGAGCAGAAGACCAAAGCCAGTGTGCCGACACCAGAGCTTCTGCACTCACACAACTCTGAGGCAGTGCCATGGCCCAGGGACTCCTCTAGATCAGGTCGCCCAGGGGCGGAGATAGTACCTGACTCATTCTCTATCTCCAGCCCACCTCCTTCGTGACTCCCCAGTGGCCAGGTCCACCCAGAAGCCAGAGGGAAAAGACCCACACACACCAGCTTCTGGAGATGGAAACCAAAGCAGAGTGTAGACAGTGGAGCCAGAGGGAAAGCAGAAGGTGTCTGATCATCCTGGACAATTCTCCACAGGGATGAGGGGGGACCAGGTGCTTTTGGATTTCAGGTATTCAGAGAAGCAAAAAGTATCAGACCATGGAGGCCAGCACCACCTCAGACCATTCAGACTTCCCTCGGGAAAACCATACACACATTATCCTGAATAGTGGAAATTTCTTTTCTGTAATAGGAAGGACTCTTAGAACAAGAATTTCCCCAGAGCTTGCTAACTATCCCAGGAGAAGACACAAAGAGTATATCCATAATAAAAATTAAATAATACACATATGTTAAGTAATAAGCAATTTTATAATTAAAATGGAGATATTCTTTTCCCTTGCCCCTAGGTAGGTTAGGTACATAATAGTGACCAGGATCTTAACTGTCAACATTTAAGTTGAGAAACCAAATATCTGGTGCTGGAGAGATGCTTCACAGTTAAGAGCTCTTGCTGCTCTTCCAGAGGACTGACTTCCATTCCCAGTACCCACATGGTGGCTCACAACTGCCTAGAATTCCAATTCCTGGTAACTTGATGCCCTCTTCTGGCCTTGGTGAGCACCCAAGCAGGCATCACCTACACAGGCATAGATACATATGCATAAATAACTTATTTTCAATTTAAAAACCAAGAAACCAAATATCTGAGACATATTAGGGAGAACACAAAACTTTCTGGCAGTCTATTTTTATAAAAGGATCTCTTCAGGTTTCCTAGTCTCTCCCTAAACAGGGATGGGGATGCACTAGTTTATCCCTTTGCTCTATCAAAGGAAGTAGGCATAAAAGAAAGCCCCCCCTTGGGCAGAGACATATCTCGGCATTGGCCTCCCCCCGTGAGTGGAAGAGGGGCAGAAAGAAAGAGGACTGCCAGAGAACAAGAGAGGTGTCCCACCCAGCCAGGCCGGCTGCAAAATATATAAAGTAATCCTGGTGTTACCTTTGCTGTTGTCTGATCCCTGAATTTCTTCATTGTACGGAAATTTGAAGGTCAGATCTCCGCCATTCGTAAACATCCCACTGACAGCAACGGCTATCTTAGTCTCATCTGGGGCTGAGTTATAGCTTCCTGTAGTCTGGCTTTTGCTGTTGTTTGGTGTATTGATGTGTTTGTTGTATGTGAAAGCCAAAGGTCGACGTTGAGTTTCTTCATCATCCATCCATAATAATTTTTGGGACAGTGTCTCTCACCAAACCTGGAATTTGGCCATACCATCTGGCTAAAGAGAACCAAGGAAGGGTTCTCGTGACTATCCACTAGCACTGGGACTGCAGGTCCTCACATTGCTCGTGGCTTGTCCATGGGTATTGAGACTCAGAACTCAAGTCCTCATATACCCACAGGTGTGACATAGACTGAGCTATGCCCGCAGTGCCAGGGACCTGTTTTAATGATGTGTTGTCAGACTTTAGTCATCCTCATCAACATCCTGTCACACAGCCCGAGCGCTGCATAAACTGAGCGTGGTGGAGCATGCACAAGCATGCAGATAGAATCAATAGGATTGGAAGTTCAAGGTCATCCTTAGCTACATAGCAAGTGCGAGGCCAGTCTGGACTACATGATGTTCTCTCTCTCTCTCTCTGTGCATGTGTGTGTGTGTGTGTGTGTGTGTGTGCGCGTGCGTGTGTGTGCATACATATTTCTTCAGAACTGTTTTAAAACAAGAATCCTGAACAAGTCTAATTGAGCTTTTTTGTTTTTAAAGGAATAATAGCTCTAAAATCTTCTCAGCCCTGGTAAGCGCCACAGCCCCTGTGAACTGCCGCAGTTTACAGACTGTTGAGCAGTATGGCTGAGAGGAAGGACTCGTAAGTGGTACATTAGACATGAAGGCTGGTGATATAGCTAGATCTGTAGCTAACAAGCGGATATGACGGCTGGCATTCAGGAAAGCAGGCAGCATTATGTAGCCACCTGCTTCTTGAATGGTGCAAAAAAAAAAATTAGCTCAGAGTCTCCTACATCTAAAAGATAAAATAGTAAAACTACTGAACTTAGGAAAACGGCAGATGTGTTAGCTCTGTGTAGTGCCCTCGGGAAGCTGGAGTCATGCTTGTGGCTGGGAAGTTGTTTGAAATTCAAGTTTTACTTTGCTAAATATGTGTTCAAAAAATCAATTATTCAATGGGCACTTGCGAAAAATGAACATGATAATTCCAAACCAGTAGGATGGACAGACTTCAAAATTTGAACATAGGTGGTATGAAGACTCCGTAATTTATACATGCCTACATATAATGTCGCTGTATATTATATATACACACATGTGTGTCGTATGAGGTAGGATAGAAAGAAAATACAATCTTGTGGACATGGGAAAAGGAGGGAATTCATCCTGGAGTCTGGTGGAGCCTCTGCCAGCCATGGGGGGAAAATCCCAACACCGCTAACAACTGCCTTTCTCCCTCTCAGCCATGAACTGCGCAGTTCCAGGAATCCTACTAGAAACCCGCTCACTGGGAAAGATCATGGCCCAAACACCTTGCTCTGCCCTAATGGCTTCTGGATTGACCTTAGAAGAGAGTGATTCCACCCAAGACACTTCAGAGCCACTGGATGATCTAACAAATCAAAGGAGAGACGGAGAGAGAATAAAAGGGTTTCTTAGCACTTTCTGAGATGGAAGTTGAAAGTCACCAAAACAGTATGTGCGGATGGTCCTAAGACCGTTAATTGTCCCACCCCCTCAGAGTCTGTACTCACGCTCTTGTGTGTCTTTCTTCTTAAGTGCCTTTCTCTTACCTTTCATGCTTAAGCTATATTAAAATATTTTAAATAAAATCTCCAGGGCGGCTGTCTTATACACTGGCGGGTCCTGAAATTCTTTTAAGCAAAATGCCACTAGTTCAGTTTTGGCCTTCCTCAATGCTTAGGAGAACTCTATGTTAGCCTTTGATAGCTACTTTGGGGTAAAATATCACCCTGAAGAGGATACATCTTACCGACATTCACTAAAAGAATTTTCAACCAAAATCTAGAAAAGCCTCCAGTGACTCTTGCGAACTCTTCCTCATCTTCAGTCCCAACAGGGCAATGTCAATTGGAGGATTGCCATGTTTACTAGAGAAAGGAGATTTATTCAATATGGCTGTTTGGGGAAGAAGAGCAAATACAGGCATCCTGCTACCAAAGCGCTCAAGCTCATCTTTAGGCTCCTGGCCTGGGGCATAGGCATAATGAAGAGGTAGGGGCTTATGCACAGCTAAGCAGTCCTTGTCAAGGTGTGATCTGCGCCCACTGGGCTCCTGTCATCTGGGCTCTTTCTCTGCGGCAAGGGAGTCTGAAAACTCACAACTGTGAAATTTCTTCAGGGATACAAGCTCCTCCTTTGGTAGGCACCAGCCTTCAGCAAAAGATTCCTGGGGAAACTTCTACTTTCTTAGGGCCCGTTGTTTTAATAGTCTTACAGCCAAAGGGGAGAACTCATGAGAATGTCTCTCACCCCAGGAAGTTTCCAATGCGGTTTTGCACACCAGCTGGCTTTTGTTTGTTGTCTTTAGGCTGGACAATATTTGAAAATTAAAAGTGCCTAGTAACACGCCCCCCCCCCCCCCCCCCCACCAGGTCTTCTCCTTTTCTTTGTCTGTGATCTTGATTAAAAAAATCTTCCTGTGTTCATGTTGGAAGTGAGGCAAAGCCTACGAAAATGGCACAGACTGTCAGGTTCTGAGTTGGATGCTAAGCACGGACCAAGCCTGGGTTTTAAGGGGCTTTCTTTTACAGAATCATGCTCATGGCCCAAAAAGCAGCCATAAAACTGAGATGATGTTTATTACCATGAAAATTACCTACATTTTTGTGTTGTCGCCATTTAGCTCACTCTATTTATGAGGAAAATTTCCTGTAACTATAAATGCCATGGCTTATATAGTTATCTAGCAACCTAATAAAAGAAACATGCCTTGGCTTCACCTCTGCAGATAGGTCTCCAAGGATGTATTATCACAGAAAAATTATACTGCCCTCTTCTTGGCTTTGGCGCTGGTGGCCCGGCTGCAGTGATTGTGTGGGTGAACCTTCACAATCAATCCTTATTTTTAAAATAAAGTAAGAAACAAATAGTGGCAAAAAATTATTTATTTTTTGACATATGGTAATGATTTCTAGTTCTAAAAATGCACAAGTTCTTTTATTTTTTTCAGACTGAAAAAATAGAGGGGGTTGGGCACTGAGGGTACTTGTGATGGGAGCCATCATAGAAACACACAGACTGCAATGTTTTTAGAAAAGGCCTTCTTTGGTTAGTCTGGAGGACACGGCGACTCTGGGAGAAGCAGGTGCCATCGGTACCGTTCCCACCCTTGTCCTTCCACTCTGCAGTTTCTGTTACCTGCAGGGAAGCATGATCTAAAAATATGAAATGGGAATTTCCAGAAATAAATAATTCACAGGTTACCCTACTCTCCTTTGAGAACGGTGTGTCATTGCAATCATTCTATTTTTAGTTGTTACCAGTCACTTCTTGCTATTAAAGTCTCGCAGAGTTTTATAGGTGTATAAAAAGCCAGTGTGTGATGAGCTCAGTACTGGCTCCAATTTTAGAAGACGAGCGTGTGTGTGTGTGTGTGTGTGTGTGTGTGTGTGTGTGAGAGAGAGAGAGAGAGAGAGAGAGAGAGAGAGAGAGAGAGGGGGGTCTCAAAACAGCCCAGTGGGTAATTCTCCTGAAATACTGTTATTGTATATAGTGACTCAAGCAGATCCTTGCTATTTCCTCATGATTCTCCTCCTGAAGTATAAAACATAAGCCTGACCTTTCTGTTTTCAAAGATCTACATTTACATATTAGACATCCCCAGGTTCTGCACAAGTGCCTTTGTGAAGAGCTTGTGAGTATGCACGTGTGTGTGTGTGTGTGGCACAGAACATGCTATTCTGGAGGAGATGCATAGATGTTCCATTTAAAGGTACAGGAAGGTACTGGAAGGTCAGAGAGTGGCCCTTCTCTCTCAGGGATAATTTTTGAAGTACTGAATGCAATTGAATTTATCTATGAATGGCTTTAAGGGTGTCTTACTTACTGTTCTACTGCTGAGAAGAGACACCAGGATCAAGGCAACTTATAAAAGAAAGTGTTTAATTAGGGGTTTGCTTAGACTTTCAGAGGGTTAAAGTCAATGACCATTGTCCTAGTTAGGGTTACTATTGTTGTAATGAAATATCATGACCAAAATGACTTAAGGAACAAATGGTTTATTTGGTTTATCCTTCCTCATTCCACTTCATCACTGAAGGAAGTCAGGACAGGAACTCAAACAAGGCAGGAACCTGGAGTCAGGAGCTGATGCAGAAGCCATGGAGGGATGCTGCTTACTGGCTTGCTCCTCTGACTTGCTCAGCCTGCTTTCTTATAGAAGCCAGGACCACCAGCCCAGGGATGGAATCACCTACAGTGGTCTGGATCTTCCTCCATCAATAACTAATTAAGAAAATGCCCTACAGCGAGATACTATGGAAGTATTTTCTCAGTTGAGGTTCCATCCTTTCGGTTGACTCTTGCTTGTGTTAGGTTGACATAAAAGCCGGCACAACCATAGTGGTGGGGATCATGGCAGCACAAATGGCACTGGAGCAGTAGCTGAGAACTTATATCCAATGGATCTACAAGCCCAAGGCAAAGAAAGCGAGACTGGGCTTGGCAAGGGCTTTTGAAACGTCAAAGCCCTCACCAGTAGCACATCTCAGCCAACAATGCCAGACCTTCTAATCCCTCCATTAATTAGAACTAAATACTCAAATATGTGAGCCCTTGGGGACCAATCTTCTGCAAACCACCACAGAGGGCCTGTTTTCTTTGTCTAGAGCCCTTTCTACACTGCTGTAAGAAGCAATCTTTTTATCTCATTTCATTGAAATGGCTTCTGAATCCCTTACCGCAATTCGTAAGGTTTGTGTTGGGAATGTAAAGGAATACAATTTAAACCCAGAATCTCACCTTGATTTCCATTACCTTAGCTTTGTATGCTCTGTGAGGGATATGGTGGGTGGTTCGGGGCTTGGGTAACTCAGCCTTGTTAGATAAAGTTGCACCGAGTGCTGACAGTAGTCTTCCAGGGCTATTTCATGGGCACAGCCTGATTTAAGAACAGAGCATATCACTCTGCGAGCAAAGAGCCGCTGCCTCATGCCATTCATTATCAAATATCCACCCGAGTCTGGTATGTTTTTTTTTAACTTAGCAACATGAGTATCGCAAGCTAGCTTTTGGAAAATGACAGTCGCATTGATCTGATTTTACTATAGATCCCCATTTAGAGCAGAGGCGTTTTTAGTAAGTTCATACTTGACAGCTTCAGAAAGCTTATCACAGCTATACACTTTCTCACGTGTTTTTCTGTTTCATGTGCTTGAAAAGGTTTTGCAAGAGATAATGACTAAGGATTAAAGTAAAAGATGTGGTGGAGGTGGAGAGATGCCTCTGTGGTTAAGAATTTTGGCTGTTCTTGCAGATGATTGGGGTTTGATTTCCAGCACCCACATAGGTGCTCACAACTGTCCTTAAACTCTAGTTTCAGAAGATGTGATGCCTTCTTCTGGACTCTGTGGGTGCCGGGCACACACTTGTTACAGACCTCTATGGAGGCAAAATGTACACATAGCATAAATACGATTTATAAATTAAGATAAAAGACATGTTTCTAATTAATTCCACTGTTAACACATAATGAAATTCTGTGTGTCTTAGTTAGGGTTTCTATTGCTGTGAAGAGACACCATGACCGTGACAACTCTTAATAAGGAAAACATTTAAATGGGGGCTGGCTTACGTTTCTAGAGTTTCATCACCCATTTATCGTCCCTGTGGGAAGGAAGCGTGGCGGTGCATAGGCAGACATGGTGCTGGAGAAGGAGCCAAGACTCCTACATCTAGATCAGCAGGAAGCAGGTAGAGTGAGTGACATAGGCCTGAGGAGCTTGTCTGAACCCCCAGTTCCTCCAACTTCCTCCAACAAGGCCACACCTCCTAATAATGCCACTCCCTATAGGCCTAGGGGGGCCCATTTTCATTCAAAGCACAGCATTGGTCTCTGTCCCCCATAGGCTTGTAGCCATATGATAATGCAAAACTACATTCAGTCCAACTTCCGAAGTTCCCTTAGTCTAGCAAAGTCTCAACAACGTTTAAAAGGTCTAAGTTCAAAGTCTCTTTGGAGACTCATCATGACAATCTCTTAACTGTCATCCCCTGTAAAATTAAAATCAAACAGCAGAGCACACATTTCCAACATACAATGACACAGGGTACACATTGCCATTCCAAAAGGGAGGAAAAGGAACATAATTGAGAAATATTGGCCCAAAGCAAGAACTAAAACCAGTTGAGCACACTCCAAACTGCATCTCCATGTCTGATACCAAAGTGCTTTTTAGATCTCTAACTCCGTTCAGCTTTGTTGACTACAACACACTTCTTTCTCTTGGGCTGGCTCCACAGCCTGTTAGCAGCTCTCCTCGGCAGGTATCCCACCACGGCTCTGGAAGCACCTTGGCGTCTCCAAGGCAATGCAAGCTTCACCTTCTAACATTGTCACACAGTGGCCTCTCTGGGCCTCCATGCAGGGACACCCCTGCCATAAGCTTGGCTTCAGTGACTTTCCTTAGCTGCAGAGGGGGATTCCACAGCCCCTTTCCTCTATCCTTGATTCTAAAGTCAGAACCACGTGGCCGAAGCTGCCAAGTTCTGCTGTTTTCTGGGCTGGATCACGGTCCCCTTATTTAAATACATTTTCACCAGCTTTCTGTTTGATGGTTTTCTTCACTGCCTAAGCTCGGCTGTCCTGGCATTTGCTGTGCAGACCAGGCTGGCTTCACACTCAGAGATCTACCTGCCTCTGCCTCCCAAGTGCTGGGCTTAAAGACTTGCACCAACATACTTGGCCCTAAGATTTTCTTCAATTTCTTTTCATGAGTTAGAAGCTTAACTAGGTTGGTCTTGCTCTGAGATTACCACTAATTTTATTCCATTTAACATCATCTTTTTCTTTAAACTTTTCTCTGGTGTTCCTTTTCTCCTCAAACTGTACATTTTGTATTTTTCCTTGCTCAGCTTGCTTCTTTTCATACACAGATCTGTATAATACTGGCCACTAATAACCAAGCAACACAATCATTAGTAGGTTGTTTTGAAATGCCCTTTATCAGAGCTGTTAATCCATAACTCTTCAGTTTAGCCTCAGGCAGTGAGGCTTTTTTTTTTGACAAGAGCAGAAAGCAGCCATGTTTTTATTTTGCCAAAATATCACAAGAACAGTTTCTAGGTCACATACTGGTATTCTGCTCCTCTGAAATCTCTTGAGCTGGGACTCCTAAGTTCACCCTTAGCGCCACTGTCTTCCATGCTTCTACTAGAATGACCCATTGAATCCTGCTTAAAGTATCCACTGTTTTCCTAGTCAAAAGTCCCAAAGGATTCCATATTCCTCCAAACAAAGGCACTGTCAGGGCTGTCATAGCAATACCCCACTCCTGGTACCAACTTCTGTCTCAGTTAGGGTTTCTATTGCTCTGAAGAGGCATCATGATCATGGAAACTCTTAACATGACATCATGCAGACAGACAGATTGCTGGAGAAGCAGCCTAGAGTTCTACATCTGGATTGGCAGACAGCAGCAAGGGAGTGTGAGACTATGCCTGGCTTGAGCTTCTGAAACCTCAAAGCCCACCTCCAGTGACACACTTTCCCCAGCAAGGCCACACCTTCTAATAGTGCCATTCCTTATGAGCCTTTGGGGGCCATTTTCACTCAAATCACCACATAAGAGCCTTTGCCAAAGACTGCCATTTACCTATTTGATAATATGACTCTATGTCTCATTTCAGCCAATTTGGGAACATGCCAAATGAAAATCTCTCTTCTTCCCTTTCTACTAAGGCTGTGCTTTGACTCAGTTGTAAAAGAAGAAGAAAGAAAGCCACCAAAGAGTTGACAATTTCCAAAGGGAAACTGGTGGTTTGAAATGCTTTGTTTTCACGGAGACAGACCTTTGTTCCTTAAACAGCAGCGTTGTAAGTTAACTATTTACAAACAGCCTTCGGGTAGCCATGAAATGGCATCTCTGCCTCCCTCCATGGCATCTGAGTGTGCATTTTCTACATTGAACTGTAATTGTATGCGTCTATCCAGGCTGAACTATTGTTGCCCTGGGAAACAATGGCGACAGCCATCTTTCTGGCCTTACTGCTTCCCTGGGGCCAGATGGTGAGTGGACATTCAACAAATCTGACTGTTGGTGAGCACATGTGTGGACAGACACATATCCCACTGTCTAGATTCTGCCAGGGCCCTTTCTCGTTAGTTCCGCACAGAGGAATGAACTTGGCATTAGTCACTCAGCTTGGACACCTGCTGCTGAAGATTAGTATTACCAGATGAAGATTGTACCTGGCTTTCCAAGTCTCTTTCCTTTCTTTGTCTTTTATAGTTGAAGCTACATGATATGAGATAACATGCACAAAGTTTAAGTATGAATAATGTTCTATTGATATAAGTGTGACGTTTATATAATTAATATATATGAAAATACCGTACATATAAATATGTATTAAGGTCACAGACAAGTATGCTAAACTTTCTGTTGACAACCTGCAAACAACACAGTGAAACAGGGTGTCTGTGAGGGGTTGTTCTAACAGGATGTTGGGGGTCCTAAAGGTGGGGGTCTTAACAGGGTGTGAGTGGAGGTCCTAACAGGGTATGTAGGAGATTATTACAGGGTGTGGGGGTGTCCTATTGGAGTGTGTCTACAGGGGTCCTAGCAGGGTACATGAGGTGGGGTCCTAACGGTATGTGAGAGGGGATTCCTAACAAGGTGTTGGTGGAGGATATTCTAGTAGGGTGTCCAGAAGAGAATCCTAACAGAGTGTGTGTGGGGAATCCTAATAGAGAATATGGGTTCCTAACAAGATGTGTGTATATGTATGTGTGCTAACAGGTCCTAATAGAGTGTGTAGGGGTTTCCTAACAAGGTATTGAGGGGTGGAGTCCTAACAGGCTATATGTGTGTGGGCCTTAATGGTGTGTATATGAGCATCATACAGGGTACGTGTGTGGGAGGGGTCTTCTATTCCTATATTCCACAAAAAGTTGCCACTTTCTGCTTTTGAAAACAACTGTCACAGCATGAAAATATCCTTACCAAATGCCGGTGTGATAACTGCAACACATGTTTTAAACAACTACACATTAGTGATTGAAAAAAAAAAAACATACGGCAGTTTGAGATCCAGAACATTCCTTCCTCTCAGAGTGTCATTCTTTACAGGAGTTTTTCTCTGTACTGTAAAGGCTTCATATGAGAGTTCTCACTGCAGCTAATAAGCTGCCCCCACCTGAGCACAATCACAACCATCCCAAGGCTGAAGCTCCTGCATTCTTTTAAGTGAGCAAGGACCTGGTCCCCAGGTCCCTGAGAGAAGGAGGCCGCTCCCAGCTCCCATCTCAAAGCCACTGCGGAGCAGAAAAATCATTTCTATGTGAGATTGTTTTATCCAAGCATGATCCTGAAAGCTTTTCAGTGTCTCTGAGACTCATGAAAAGTGCCTTCTGTCGCTTGTCATTCCTGACATGAAATTAGACATCGAGAATCAGAACTTAAAAATAGAAGCCAGTGTGTGTCCAGTGTTTAGAAAGACCTAGAATCTAGATGTTCCCTTTCTCATGTCTTCCTTGGTGTGTGCGCAAGCCTGTGAGTATGCGTGGTTCTGTGTATCTGGTGAAAGAGGGCCCATTATTTGCAAGTTATCCATGGCCTCTGAGGACAGCCATTGAAGATCAGAAGCACACGAAGATTGACAGGAAGAAGCTGTGGAAGGCAGGCAGCCTGTAATTCCACCCCTGCTTCCCTCCTTCACTTGCTACTGCCTGTGAAGAAAGGAGCTACAGAGAACACCGAAGGAAAACATAGAAAACCAAATTCGTGCAGTTGGCTGCTAAAACCAAAAACCTTTAAGGCCTTCCCAAGCTCACCAAGTCTCTGGAGTCGCTGAAAAATCCTAGTGTCTTGTTCTTGCGGTTTCTGATGGAGCCTGAGGGCGAGGCCAGACAACAAGCTCCTTCTCCCATCCAGGACACTCCCGCCTCTCAAGGCCACTGGTGGGCTTTATCAGCATCTTTTAAAACACAGCCGAGCATTGTGAGTCTGGAAGAGAATGGAGACTGACTGCTGCAAAGAAGAATGCCATTCCTCACACACCAGGGCAGGAAACAGAAGTAAAGAAAGCTGGCTGCTAAAACAGAATACAGGCTAACACTACGGTGGGCATGCTTGTTCCCAAGATATTTGCATATATCCATAGGGCGCATGTCAGCGCGTGAGGACTCGGATTCATTCATTTACCAAGCATTTCCAGAGCATCCAGAAGTGTCATCTAGGGAGAGACTACAGTTAGAAATTTCTAAAATCCCATTCTCTGTGAGGTAGATGTCATACTAAAAGTAAAAAAGAAGACTAGGGGGTTGGTTCAGTGTGTAAACACTTGCTGAGCAAGCATAGGGACCTGTGTTCCGGTACCAAGCAGCCACTTAATAGCTGAGCATGGGAGTACGCACCTGTATCTGAGCACAGGGGTGGGAGTGGGGGTGAGGATAGGGGTGATTGAGAGGGGGATGGTGGCAGTGAGGGTGGGTGGAGACAGGTAACTTCCTGCAGTTTGCTGGATCAGACCTTTGGGGTCAAAGTTTCATTGTGAGTTTGATCCAGCCTCGGCTACATGAAACCCTGTTTCACAAACAAACAACTGTACATAGATTATTTGTCTTCCAGAACCAGTTGAGTTTTAATGACTTAGCTATAGAATCACAAAAAATTCTGAGGATGAGGAGCATGTCAGCCGAAAAGTAGAAAAGGAACTGAAGCAATGAACAGCACACACAGGAGGGATGTAGAAAAGAGAAGGAAGTGATCAGAGCAGCGGTGGAACCGTGACTTGACCGCCATGTTGGTGGCCCTCTGCAGTCTCTAAGGCTGGCAACTGTAGGGCATGACCACAGGCCACTGACTTCTTCTGTTTGAAGAACACTTTAAACCCTTTCTAAGTCTTTCCCGATAGTTCCCTCAACTGAAGGACACAAGAGTTTAAATAATTTGCCCAAGGTCACAGAATTAATGAATGAGAGACTGGCTTAGAAGCCAGAGCCCTAATTGCTCTCTAGGGCTCCTTGGGACAATACTGCTTTGAGGAGAAATGCTTCAATTGGGAGGCAGGCTCTTTAACATCTGGGCCTCCGATCCCTAAAATAATTGCGTTTTATATTCTGAGAAGACGTCCCATGTCATTTACCCAGCGTGTCCTACACAACGGCTCTTTTAAAAAATGTCAAAATCTTTTTCCAACCCCTACATGACTGCAATTGAATTTGTGGACCCCAGTGATTGTGGGGGTACACAAAGCATACGAATTCAAGGCCTCTTCACAGTGATTCCAAGTTCATAATTTGGAAACTCCTGATTTAGTCCAATCGTCTCATTTTACCGAGGGGAATCCAAAACCCGGAGAAATTAAATGAATCACCCAAGGATATAATGCACACTATTCAAAGGATGGAGGGGGGGCGCCGTAGCATGCCGCCTTCCCTCCTCTCTCATTTAGGAACAATTTCATTTTTGTTTCTGTATTGGCATATTGTGGTTACCATTATCATGAGATTTCAATTCTATTTTGAGTGCTCTGTTGACTTGGCAACACTATTTTCCACACTGCCTGAGCTCATGCCAGTGGAGAATCCCAGGCTTGCTCTGCTCTCGGCTACTGATTGATAGCATGCCAGCAAACTTAGAGGGGATTGAAGTCATCAAAAACAGAGATGACTGCAGAAAAGCACTTGGAAACATGAATTCCGGGCGCTCATCCGTGCCAGCGTGTAAATGATGATTTAAACTGAATGCTTCAACAACGGATTCTCTTTTTCACTTACTGAAAGAAGTCTTTCTCAGACCATGCAGAGACAGAAAGATAAACTAAATATCACAAATCTCAGGAGCGGGGCCTGTGAGGTGGCTCAGTGGGGAAAGACACTTGTCGCCAAGCCTGAGGACCAAGTTCGATTCCCGAGACTCATGTGCTGGAAGGAGAAAATAGATTTCTGCAAGTCGTTGTCCGAGCACCACATTCCACAAATATGGCCTATCTCCCTCTCAATCTCTCTCCCTCTCTCTCTTCTTCCCCCCACCCCCATACAAGCTAAGGTGCAATCTTGTAATTTGGATATGATTATCTCATTTCGGAGGAATAAAAAAGGGTAAAGTGGTCGCTAAGCCAGTGTGAAATTTTCTTACTTACTGTAGTAACTTTTGCAGACGAAAAATATGACCAAATGAGATTTTGTTCTGCTGTTGACTTTAAGATGAACAATTACTTAAATCTAATTTTCTAATCTAATTTAAATTTAATTTGTTTGGTTTAAGATGAACAATTATTTAAATCTAATTTTCATTTACTGTGAGTTGTTTTGAGACAAGTTTTTTTTTTTTTTTTTATTTCTACTCTATTTCTAAACTTGCATGTCTAAATAGGATAAAATAGTTCTCCCCAAAGGAAATGGGCTTTGTTGATTGGGTCCTAGAGAAACTAAATGAGCCTTAAAAGACTCCTACCTCAACAAGACTAAACCAGCCCTAATTTTATTAAGAGCCGGATCCAAAGTGTATCAGCATTCTTAGACCTCTAATTGTCTTAAGTGCAAAGCATTTTAAAACTCTATCAATACCATGCTGGCTACAGCCAACACGCCAGTTTTCTTGTTAGCTTTACTTTCTGTTAGCTTCAGTTCCCATAATTAACACTTGAGATCACCGGTTGCCCTCTAGGGTTTGTCTGGTGTATTTGAGCATATCTCCAGATATTCTACTCACTGATTTCTGTGTGCACCCCAGTATTTTGTAAGATTATTGCGCTAGCATTCGGAAGCCTGACAGGATATGTGATTTCTATAGTTGAAAAGGCCTACTTTCTAATGTCACTGAAAGCTGCGCTCTCTTAGATCAATGTAAACTGAGTTGCTGATAAGAGTTTACTTGTGTACTCCACCAGACTGGAGGCAACATTAGGCGGGCTTGATCTCTCCTATTGTCCTGTAGTTACCCCACTATAAATGTGGACATAGCTTAGATTGTTATGGCCTGACCCCTTTTGTGCTGGTGACAACCCATTGTAAACGTGGTTTGAGAGGAGTAAAAGCATTGTATTTCTTTGATCATACAAATAAGAGAGAGCAAGGAGGGGCATTTTAAGATAAAAATAAATAGCCAGGATGAAAGGGCAGTTGGAGGAATTGGATGATGGTGTGCTGGGCTCTCTGCTGAGGTCTGTCAGGTTTGAATGTAAGCATGTCTCATGTGTCTTTATTAATGCAGTGCCTGAACAAATAACATGGCTACAGGGATTGGTGGTTTAAAAGAGAAAGGAGTCCATAAACTCATATGGGGGAACTGTTGGGAAGGATTAGGAGGTGTGGCCTTTTAGAAGAGGTGTGTTACTAGGTTTGAGGTTTCAAAAGACTCTCACCATTCCCAGTGTGTCTTCTCTGTTTCTCTCTCTCTCTCTCCCCCTCCCTCCCTCCCTCTCTCTCTTCTCTCTCTCTCTCTGCCCACTCTCTCTTTCTCCATGTATGTGTATGTATGTATATATATATCTTTCTCTCTCTGGCCACTGCTTGTGGATCATGATGTGAGCTCTCAGCCGCTCCAGCCAATTCGCCTGCTGCTTGCTGCTGCTCTGCCCTTCCATGAGAGATTCTTAAGCCTCTGAAACACTAAGCTCAATTAAATGCTTTCTTTCTAAGTTGCCTTTGTCAATAGAAAAGTAATGGCCTAAGACTTCTCGCTCTCAAAATGCCTTCTCTGCAAAGGAACTTTCCCATCCTCTGCTTTAAGCTGTGACATCTCCTAAAATCACCACTTACAGACACAGTTTTCTAGTTCAAGAAAATGGGGAGAGGATGAGGAGCTTGATATACTAGTTGTACACCTTCCCCCAACTCCTGAGTCTACAGAATGGTTTTTGATGTTACTCTGACATGGGGGTACTGATGGGTAGAAAAGACACATTCCTGGAAACCTCTTCTTTTTTCCATTAGCTCTACTGGGTGTGTTTCTCCAGAAAATCAGTGTTTTCAGATGCTAAAACTGAACCCTTATCTCTGCTGTGACCTTTCTGCTATGACATTTCAGTTCGGAAGTCAATGGCCTGGATCAACCTGTCATCCTCCCAAAACAAGCTTATATGCTGGTTAGTGTGTGTGTACATAAGTCTTCTGCAGACACACATGGCTTGATGTTACGGTTGAGCAAATTCACCTTCAAGTTTATTCCATTTCGTTGTACCAACTAAGAAGGAGAATGTAATAAGTTAAGGATTTATTCAGTATTTATCTACATGTCTAGCCATCCATCCGACTGGTAGGATAAAGTTCATGGATTCTGTGTATGCCACTAAGTACTTGGTAATAGTTTTCATTTTAAGCTGTTAAAGTATGATGGAAAAAAAAAAGTCTTCTCAAATTATTTTTACTCAAAACCATAAGTAAATAGAAATTTGTTTAAAATTCAAATGAAGCCTAATTCCAGAGCAATGGACAAATTTGTTTGGTGGGAAGAATTGGAAAGGAGCATAACATTTACACTGTGGTACAGTTATCTCTGTAGTTGGCATTACATGGAGACCCAGAGCATAAGACTGAGCATAGGATGTAGAAAATGTGCAGTTCAGTGATTAAAATCAATGGGAAGATAGACAAACCAGGTGCAGACAACG
Source organism: Cricetomys ansorgei (assembly GCA_026225945.1). Classification (NCBI taxonomy): domain Eukaryota; kingdom Metazoa; phylum Chordata; class Mammalia; order Rodentia; family Nesomyidae; genus Cricetomys; species Cricetomys ansorgei. The sequence goes on along the minus strand of JAMJFZ010001133.1, from coordinate 606,429 downwards.
AGGTTGTTGTTGAAGAGATTAAAGCAATGATAGAGATGCCATACACAGCTGTGTCAGACAGTATCAACCGTATCTGGAGAAGGGGCTCAATCATCAAAACTTCAAGGGTAAACAATACAGACAGAACCGAAAACACTGATTTAAAAAGAGAATCCTGGAAAAGGAAAACTGAACATTTTGTCTATCCAGAACCTCCCTGCTCAAAAAAGACCCCTAGGGAAGTATCGTCCAGGTTCAGCCATGCATGAACTCAGAGTTAGCAGACCTAGTGAAAAGGAGCTTGGATGCATCTTGAGCCTGCAGGAAAACTTGCCATGGTTCATGTGGGGCTGTTTTTGAAGGCATGCAGAAAGCAAGAACCCCTGGCAATTATGATTGGCATCAAGGTTCTAAAGAACAGTTTATGGGCCCTAGAAATACGTAGCAAGATTGGATTTCTGACAAGGAGGCTCTGAGGGACCAAAGCATGGAGCTGTGAAGTGAAAACTTGTTACAGTGGAGATTGGAGGATGTTGGAGATGACAGGAACAAAGAATGCCTGCCAAGGAAATGTGCAGTTACTGGAGGGAGATGACTACAAAGAAAGTCTATGTGTGCTGTAGAGGACAGGGCCAAGAGGTAAAGCAAGCCGGCCTTTGGGGCACATCATGTCACCTTGTGGCCCAGATATTGGACATGGAACTATATGGTCTTACTGTTTTCCCTCCTGGTTTCTGGTCTTTGTATCCTATGTCCCAGCTCACCCTCTTTAATGGGAATATTTACTCAGTGTCAGTGTGCATTGAATTATGGAACTTTTCCTCTGATTTTATAAAAGTTCATATTTAAGGAGCTTTCTCTTTAGACTGAAGGTATTTGAATATTGTCATTGTTGAGACTATGGACTTCTTAGGTTGAACTGGATACACTTTACAAGTTGACATGGCTTTGAGACCACGGGGCTAGGCATCAGGTATTACGGTCTGAGTGTGAAATTCTACCTCCTGAGCTCACATGTTTGGACATTTGATCAGTAGCTAGTGTCATTGTATTTGCTACTGGGGAATCTCGAGGACATGGAACACAGCTAGAAGGCACAGGTCCCTGGGGCATGCCTTGAGGCCCATGGCACAGCCTGGCTTCAGGTCATGCCTCTGCTTCCAGATCTGTCAAGATGTGAGCAGTCATTCAGCAAGCTTCCACCACCACAGCCAGAGCCATCACAGCCACCATGCCCTCCTCATATGAGGCGTGGACAGCCTCTGAAAAGGAACTTCCTTCTTAAAATCCTGAGATCATTGAGCTGATTGTAGACAGCATCCAGTAGCACATGTGCTGAATATTTATTTTCTCAACATTTAAAATACATGTTTTGCTTACTGTTTTCTTCCCTTTTTCTTAAATTTCTTCTTCTCTTTCTCCTCCTTCTCCTTCTTCCTCCTCTCCTTCCTCTCCTTCTTTTCCTTCTTCTTCTTCTTGTTTGGAGATTCAGTTCTTTATACTTTGCCTCCTCAACTCCTACTTTTCCTGGTTTCCAACTAGGTTTTCCTAAAGAACTCGGTAATTTTATGCACATATTTGAGAATGCAGGAACCAGATAGTCTGCGACAACCTCACCTACCCACCAGCTGTAAACCGAACTCCAAGACCTTTATGTCATGTCCTTTGAATTTTCCTTTGATAATAAAAGAAAAGCCTTGATTCCTCCTTTCATTTTCTTCAATCTTGAGATGGTAATAGGAAGTCGTCTTCCTTGAAACTTTTTATTTATTTTTTAATTGGTTAGATTTATTTATTCTCTCTCTCTCTTTTTAATGAGTGTACGCCTGAATGCTTTGTGACAAAACTTTTCCTACCCTAGGTGGGGAGCCCATCACAGACCAAAGTATGAATGCCACCAAAGTCCAATTTGGTGAACCATGAATTTTATTGAGGTTACTTACAGGAATATCTGAGGGGTTGCTTATAGGAGCAGAAATGACACAAAGACAGCAGCATCACCAAAACCCTCCCCAGCACTGGTGACAGCTCACAAGGCTGGGAACCTGGAGCACACTGCACAGCTTGCACAGCTCAATAGGGTGGAGAGAGTCCTTTCAAAGAGATTCAGTTGGTCTAAACCTTTTCCTGATAGTTGGGCAGGTTTCTGCTTCTTCCAGGAAGGTGGTCTGTTCTCAGAGTCTTCTTTGTAGCTTTTCTTGGCTGAGTTACTCCAAGCAGTTTGTCTTTTTTACTCTATGAGGGAGGGGCTTAGAGAACCTGGTCAGTTTAAGGGACTTCCTGAAGCTATTCTGTGTTGTTTGCCATACCGGTTAAAGAACTTCCAAGCAGGATGTAATGTTTCAATCTTGGAGGAAACTGTTACACAATAAATACATGTCTGGCACCATGAGCACGTCTGGTGCTACTAAGGTTAGAAGAGGGAGGGGATCAGATCCCCTGGGACTGGAGTCACATTTGGTGTAAGCTTCTGTGAAGATGCTAGGAATTGAGTCTGGTTCTTCTGGAAGAGCATTTTGTGCTCTTAATCACAAAGTCAACTCTCCAGCCCCTCTACACACCCTCTTAAAAGGGGAGTAACTAACATTCCCCATCATCATAAGGCCTCAGAATCATATATTAGATGGTGCCCTGTGTTAAACTGATGATATGACCTCCCTGGGTATGGTTAAGGGGAAAGTTTTTATTGTAGATGTGAGAGAGACAACAGCCACAGGCATCTGAAGAATCTGGAGCAAAGTGAGAAAGAAGTAGACTGAACATGGCCAGGGCTATCAGTGAGAGAGGAGAGACTAGCAGGGAATAAAGAGTAGAGAAAATACAGTGAGTGAAGCAGGAGCAGAGAGAGGGGGAGAGAATAGCAAAATGGGGGAGAATAGTAAGAATAATAGGTTTAGCTTTTTAGGGGAGGGGGAAGGCTGTGAGCTGGAGGAGTTTAGGGTAGGGAGGAGGTGAGAAGAGCTAGGATGCTAGTGTGGACTTGGAAATGAGTAGCTAGCAGGTACTGAGGGAGCCTGGAGGCCAGCATGGGCTTTGATGTGCTAATAGGCACCACAGGTAGCCAGATGTCCCTTCTGCCAGAGGTAAGGAAATAACTCCTTACCAGCTTCACAAGTTCCTGAGGAATGCTGGCTTTTATCTATCTGCCAGAAATCCTCCTACAGTCCCGGTTGAACTCATTTCTGGATATTTGGACTACCTTGCGGTGTTTGCAGAATTGGAGTCTCCTTCGGACCTGACACCCTGCCTACTCCTGACGGCCCAGCCCTTCACACCTTGTTCTCTGTAAGTCCTTGACCATTGGATGCATGTTTCTTTTGTTTCTTTGACAGTTAGTGTCTCCTCTGTTCACCCTGTCCCAGAGTTCTACCATCTTCTTGGAGATTTCAGCATGCACGTGCCCACTCAGCTCCTGATTCCAGCAGCAGAAGCTACACTTCCCCTTTTCCCTCACAATTTGGGATAGTGGTAACCTGAAGACCGGTAGCCATTCTCATTTCTCCTGGTTAATACTTTTCTTCTCTCTTTAGTTCCTTCCTATCTGCCTCCCATTGCCTGAGCACAAGGAACTCGGCTGGCCACGGAGGGATGACCCCTTTTGGTGGCTGACTGTTAGGAGCAAGTACATCAAATGCAACAGGAGAGGAAGTCAAAGTGGGGACTTGGCTGAGCCTGAGGCTGACCTGTGCCACTTTTGTGATCCTGGTCACAAGAACACAATCGACACCCGCTACATTCGTTTATTCCCTTCAATTTCACTATGTTACTAGAGATCTTAGGATCAAAGCCAAGGCCCTGGCAGCCCTGAGACGCTAGGCCACCCATCTTATGCACACCAACTGAATACATGAGAAAAATGAAAAACACTGAGAGAGGATTTGCTCAACACGGCCACACTGAGAAGAGGAACAAAGAGAATCCAGTGGAGGTCCCCCCACTCTCTCTGGGGTGTTTAGATTTAAACAGAGGGCAAGACCCATGCATCTGTAAACAGTCCTGGTCCAGTGTGGTCCTCATCATTGACCTATCATCTCAGATCCTGGCACCTGGTCTATGAAGCTGTTAGCACTGTGTGAAGTCTCTGGCCATCAAGCTTCCCTCTGACAGGACCCAGGGGCCCCTGCTCCTCTTCCCCTGCATGAGGCTCTGGAGAAATTCCAGTTCCTAGGAGATCACTGCTTTAATAGCCTGAGGGCTATGGGGAGTGACAAAGGAATATCTCTGCTCGCGCCAGGGTAGTTATAGTGATCCATCAGATGGCCAGTGTCACATTAACTATATTTCCTAGCTCACCAACAATAATCCTCAAAACATTTTGCTGTAAGTTGAGATGCGAAATATGAGATATTTGAATGCTAGTGATAGGAGTAACTCTGAATGGAGGATTCCAAGTTTCACCTTAGATGTTGGTTGTAATAGGTACTGCACCTGGGTGTCACGTGGATTTGTGGTGTAGAATGGAGGAAGATGTCCTCTGAGAGCAGATTCTGAGCTTTCCCACTTGGCCTACTGAGAACACTGGCAAAAATGATACGGACAGCAGAAGTAAGAAGAAGCCTAGGCTGGCTTATTCTTGAGTGAGGGCACACTGTGTGCAGAGGCCACACTATGTGCAGAGGCCACTATAAGACATTGAAGGCACCATCTGGGCTATTCTCCTGAAATTTGGCGGGCATTTCAATACTGTCACGGTGGTTTGTTGCTGTGTGACGCTAACCCTCACTTTAATTACATCTCCAGGGTACCTGATATCTCTTCCATGGTCTCCACAGGCACCTGCAATCTTATCCATATATTTACACGCACACAAACATACACATAATTTAAAAAAAAAATTAAATGACAAAGAATAGTTATCTGCTATATATCCTGTACACTGCTTCTGGGTAGTAGAAATCAATGTAAACGAAATAAGGCCAAAGTCACCACGACCGGGAATGGCTTAGGTTCTTTGCCTTGATATGTTCATGCTATGAAAATTATGTCTTATAAGACAAACAGGCCTTATTCTAATCCATGTCATTTGACACTTTCACCTTCCCTTTAGTGTAAACAAAATTCAATTATTGACAGTAGAGAGACAAGTCACTGAAAAACAAACAAACTATTTCACTGGCAAATAATTTGGCCCAACTGGCTAGTCCCTTCAGGCAAATATTACTGGGTGTTCTGTATCAGGAGAATTAAGACTTGTTAGAGTTTAGTTCTCCTCCATTCTAATTTTCTCCTAAATAATTCATCAGTAAGTCTTTCCGCTCATTCATCTCCCGCACAGTGAGGAATTCCCTTCCAGGGAAGCTCACAGGAACTCATTACAAGTCCAGTCAAGGGCAGGCGATCAATACCCTCCTTCAGGTGGTGATCAGGGAAATGGAGTACCCCTGGCCACAGGCTTCCGCTGAGAAGGGGGGCACTTCCCTCATTCCTTCCCTCTCACTTACACTGACGCTGACATTTCTGAAACCGGGCTCTAGATTTCTCACACAGCTTTTATTTGACTCAGAAAACAAAAAAATTAAAAATAGGTTCACTGGACACAAAATTAAAACATAGGCTTAGTGGGGCTGGGGAGTGTTTAAAACACAGGCCGCTCTTCCAGAGGACCCGTGTTTTGCTTTCAGCACCCGCATAAGGCACCTCACAACTGCCTATAATTCTAGACTCAGAGGAGCCAATGTCCTTTACTGGCTTCCACAGGCACCTGCATAAGCAGAGCAGATACACAGAGACACATAAATAAAAAAATAATTCCTTGAGGGCTCACTGGACATATAATATACATTTTCCTTTGTTATTTGTCTTCTTTTTCTTCTTTCATTAAAACAGAAGTCAAGAACAAGTCATTTTAAAAGGCAATCCCCAAATTTTCATCACTTTTTTTTTTTTTAGCCCAACAGAATTCTGTAAATAATCTAGTCTAATTACCCAACTTCCTCTAGTCAACCCTTTTATGGACTTAGGGACTAGTGGAACTCATGTAAACTACCCAAGATCTTATTCAGGAGACTTGCAAACTCTAGTTTTTTAGTTCTTGCTATTTTTGTAAGTGCTTGTGCTACATTAACCAAAAAAGGAGAAAAAGAAGGAAATGGGGACAGAGAGGGAAAGGAGACAAAAAAGGGGGAGGGGAGGGAACATAAAAAAAAATTCAGTACTCCTTGTCCTATGAAAAATATCATGGTGGCCATAGTGGGAAGAGACATGCTAGCCAGGGAGTCCGAGAGACGAGCACCACACGGCTTCTGAACACCCTGTGGGGTTTCTTTCATGACTGTAAAATACTTTAAGAGATGACAGCTCAGCAGTGAAAGAAAAGTACACAACACCACTCAACAGGGTCTCACACAAGAGGTTTTTGGGGGTGGGGTGAGAAACGAAGTGTCCGCTTCCGAATGGAGGGAAGTAAAAAAAAGAGAGGGGGAGAGACAACAGAGGAAGAGGGGCAAAGAGAGACAAAGAGAGACAGAGAAAGAGAGAGAGAGAAAGAGAGAGAGAGAGGGAGAGAGAGAAAGGGAGAGAGAGAGAAAGGGAGAGAGAGAAAGAGAAAAGGAGAGAGAGAAAGGGAGAGAGGGACAACAGAGGAAGAGGGACAAAGAGAGAGAGAGAGAAAGAGAGAGAGAGAAAGAGAGAGAGATAAAGGGAGAGAGAGAGAAAGAGAGAGAGAGAAAGAGAAAGGGAGAGAGAGAAAGAGAAAGAAAGGGAGAGAGAGAGAAAGGGAGAGAGAGAGAAAAGGAGAGAGGGAGAGAGAGAAAGAAAGGGAGAGAGAGAGAGAAAGGGAGAGAGAGAGAGAGAAAGGGAGAGAGAGAGAAAAGGAGAGAGAGAGAGGGGAGAGAGAGAGAGAAAGGGAGAGAAAGGGAGAGAGGGAGAGAGGACCAGAGAGAGGGGTCCAAAGAGGAGAGAGAAATGCCAAAGAGGAGGAGCCCAAAGCTCACTGGGATTATATGGGACTGATGATGCAGGACAGGTACTGGTCTAGGGGCTGGTACAGGGGTGATACCTGGCCAGAGGGTGGGGAGTGTCAGGAGCGTGGGGGATGGGCGAGCTCCAGGGAGGGAGCTCTGGCCAATTCACAACAGGCAGCATTTGTCTTCTTTCCTCTGACTGAGATAACATTTCCTTTCCTGGAAGTCGAGTGGACTAATTGTGATGGCAAAGAGGCTGAGGCTGGCGTGTGTGTAGTTCAAATCCAGCCTGGATGTCTACTCGTGAAAATCACTGGTGATTACTGAAGTGTTTCCAGCTGGTCAAAACTTTTCATCTCACAGCTCTACACCGAATGTGAGGCAGCTTTAAAACGACGGCTCCGTGTTCTAAAATTAGCCAAATAGTAACCAAAGTAGATGTATTTGTGGGGTCTGAGGGGTTAATATTAGAAGAGAGGGATAGAATTAGAGCTCCTAGAGCCAGAGGTTGTTAGAGGAAAACGTTAGAATCCAAAGACTCTTAAACTATCAAGCCATTAATAGGATTGTGGGGTGGGGGGCTTAAAAAAAAGTTCAGGTTTACCGTTCCATTAAAAAATTATGATGTACTTTGTTCCTGTGATGAAGAACGAATCGGGCGCTCACTGCTCTGTGTGAATAGTTCATGTGAAAGGTCAGCGTGGATTCGTAGAGGTTTGTGCCTGAGCCCCACAGAGTATTTTCATTCAATTTGAGAAAAAACAATGCATGTCCGTTTCCTTTGATTTGAAGCCCACAGAGTTCATCACCACATTTCCAGACTACCCCAGTAATTCTTTCAGCAAGATCTTGTGGCTTAAATTTTAACATTTGGACATTTACAGTTCACCACCAGTCTGTCCAGTTTAGGGCAGTTACAGCCTGCCTTAATCACGTTGTGAACATCACAGAGACTGCCCACCACCTGTTCAATAGGACATCACTGTGATTCTCTTCAATTCAATATTGAATCGCTAACTTGTTAACGTACAAGGCGGATTATCTACCAGTACATCTGAACTGACTTTGAAGTTAGAAAACTTCATGGGTTGACACATGGTCCTCAGCACTGTTGGACAGCTTTCCCGTACTTCTAGAAGAGTACTGATCTGCACAGCTTAAAAATATGACACTGTTTCTGTAAAAGACACCATCAGATTGGCAGCATGGGAGACTGAGTGCTCGGCCTCTGCTTAAAACATAGCCAAACCTTAGGAATGAAACCTCCACTAAAAGTTTTATCATGATCTATAAAAGTAGTATGTTAGAGAAAATATTTTCATTGTTGCAATAAAATAACATTTTCCAAGATAGGATTTTATTTTCTCTTTCACTCATATTGGAAAGAGACCAGTATTCTGTACCATAAGAACCAAAGTTTAACCCTGCATTCAAATACCAGATAATAAAATTTCATCCATGGTAAAGTTAACCTCTTTTGAAAATGCCAAAGGTTTTAAATTCTATATATTAATTTATCTCAGGATATAAGTCCTATGAAAGCAACACTACATTGTAATTATGACTAATAAACAGTAGTTGGCTTATTTCAAGAACATGATTGAGATTTTATTGTTGTGGATGTTGTTCTTCTTGGCTTTTGAATGCAGTATCTCACTCAGTAGCCCAGTCTTACCTGGAAATCAATACGCAGCCCAGGCTGGCCTTGAACTTACAGCGCTCTTCTTCTTGGCTCCCCCCTCTGAGCAGGGAGATCGTGGATAGGCGCCACAATATGTAACCAATAACTTACTACTCACGGTACTTTGCAGGCTGGCCGGATGGCTCAATGGGCAAAGATGACTAGTGCCAAGGCTGACAGCTCGAGTTCAACCCTGGGACACACATGGTGGAAGAGCAGACTGGACTCCCTGGAGTTTTCCCTCCACCTCCTCACGCTCCTCATAACATCATAACATCGATAGGCACACACTCACACAATAAAGGAAGGGTAACGATAAGTGAAATGCTCTGCAAGATGTACAAGGGACAATATTTATTTTATACATGAAAAGCACATAAATACACAATCAAAACAGCCATGTTGGTTACAACTTATTTAAACCACAGAACTCAGACATGTCACAGCTGACAAATGCTCAAATGCGCTCCTGTCTTCCAAAGAACACTCAGGGCAAAGGACACCAGTGACTGCGAATGCCACGCCCACAGCCAATCTGACAACTGTATTCTACAAGGATAATGCTGCTTGCCTCTTGGCTGCTTAGGATGATGTCCCCTCCCACGCCAAACACAAAGAACATGCTTTTACCCACAAAGCCGGATTTTATTTTAATACATTAACTCATTAATACACTCCTATGAGACTTGAATTCAATAGAAGGATAAAGACTGTCGACTCTCCCTTCATGCCACCCAGTCAGAGTCCTAATATTGAATTTGTCACAAAATTTTGAAAGGAAATCTTGGGCCTCACCCACAGTGTTACAGTCTTGAGGGTCACGACCTGCGTCCCTAGTCAGGTGCAGCCATGTGTCCTCAGCAAGCCAATTAAAGGAGCCAAATTAAAAGCAGAAATCAGGGAAAGGAGCTTTATCCAGTGTGGCCACATTGGAAAGAGGGACAAAGAGATCTAGCAAACTCCTCAAGTCCATCTTTGGGCCCTGACATGATATCCATGTTTAAACAGAGGGTCAGGGGTGTGCACACTTAAGCCGCCCTGGTCAAGGTGTGGTCAGCCCATCTTTAACCCACCCTCCTCTGGGCTTCAGGCTCATCTTGTAAGTGGCCTGCCAAGTTGTTAGAACTACGTGAAATCTCTTTCTGGGAGATAAGTTCCCCTCTGGTTGGGGCCCTTCCCTTCTCCCATCATGAGATTCCTGGGGAAATTCCCATTTCCTTGAGGCCCACTGTTTCAACGCTCCGATAGACATAAGTATGCTTTTACAACTCCATTTCGGCAGGGCAGGTTATGGGCAAGGAGATATTTCAGGGGCCTCTAAGACCTGCCTTGCTGTGTTTTCCTTTTCTGTTCTTATGTTGATTTTAAAGTAATGCTATGCTTTCTTATAAATGCCATGTCATTTTTTGAATTTTCACCCCATACAGGATACTCATATCACCTGTATCAATAATATGTTTCTGCTTCCCTTTAAATATAAACATACTGAAATGCTCATGCAAATTTTGATGCTGATATAGTCAGCTTGATTTTTAGTCAGCTCTTCTTAGTTGTATACAAAGACCAATTAAGCCTTTTTTATTTATCATAATTTGCAAATTCAAGATAATTCCCTTCATATATTACATCTATGAATCAGTCAGTATTAAATTAGGGAAAATAGTTTGTCAGAAGGCAAATAATCGACGTCTAACATAAGCAAGCTAAGGAGCCTCTGACCTGTAAATAGCTACGGGAATCTACGATTACAACTTCTTTGCATATTGTGGGCATACAATAAAAAAAATTTCAACAGTTACAAATTATGCTTTTTTTTTCTGTGCTAGTCCCTCTTCCCATCTAATCATTTTTTTCTAACATTCTACCTTCTCCTGTGACCCAGATGTATTCAGAGACACAAAACTCACTGGGCAGTAGGGGAAGGACCAGGATGGCCGGAACACGTGGCTGGGGGTAGAGACATTTAGGGGAGTTGGACTGCATGCAGAAGAGGTGAGAAAAGCATTAAAATTGCATTAGCTGGATGAGCTCTATAAACACAGTCTTACACCAGCAATACAATTTAAGAATATATATGGTTTAATCTTTTACTTATAAACTGTCAGTTAAAAAGAAAAAAGCTAGACCAAACATGGTTTGAATCATCAAACGTGAGCCAAGTTATTTTAGTCTGTTTACCAAAGAGAGCTCAACAAAGACATAAAGAGAAACAAAGGCAATGGGAGTTTCAGGGTTCATCAGCAGCTCATCTGGGAATAAGCAGAAAGTAGCTCATCAGAGGTCATGGAGAGGGAGATAAGCCAGGAATTTACTTTGTGTGTTATGGATGCAAAGTGGTACAGTAACATGAGTGCAGATCACACTGAGAGACAGCGCTGGGATGCAATATTGATATTAACTAGCCCCAGCACCAAGCTTTAGACCAAATTCACCAGCCTCTTCATACTGTGAACTGCCCACCCACTGCCACTTCCAGCAGAGCCAGCTGAATGGGGTCCTGTTTTTCCTTTGCTTTTCCCTTGGAGCAACAGGGGTGTGCCAAAGAGCTAAAGCAGCAGGTATGTCTGTCCAGGATTGGCCAAGGGTACTTACATAAAGAAGTCTCTCCCTGTCTCTCCAGCTGGATGGCCAAGGCCCATTCTACAGCACCACTGACGGGGCTCTCCTTCCCAGGGTTTATAGAGGCTCAGCAATTCCTGTGAGGCCCAGAGTTTTATGACAGCAATTAGTTCCTTTCGGGTTACAGCTGTAGAATGTACCAGTGTAGTGGCAAAGTACTGCTCCACCCTCTCCATGAATAGCTGATTGAAGGCCTGGACAGCAACCCCACTAGTGACCTTTCAACTTCATAGAGCCCACTGGCTGTTGTGCAGATGGTAGAGCTCCGCCTTCCCTTGTTGCACAGGAGTCAGAGGGGCCACTTGGCACGTTATACACTCTGTTCAGCCCAAGAAGACTTTTTGTCTTCTGTCTGCTGTGTATAGGGGTTTAATGGCTACAGCTCATTTTAAGACCTGATAACTAAACCAGTTATATTGAGGTTAGAGTTCTACAAACCTCACTCTCTCTTCCAGTGAAGGAAAAGTAGAATCAGAAAATTCCATTGCGGAAAAGTCACGGTAGCTCCATTCACTATCACAAACACATCTAGGAAAAACAAAAAAAACAAAAAATAAAACCAAAAAACAAAACACCTGAAAATCATTATTTATTGAGGCCAGACAACCAAGCCTGCTTCTTTCATTTTCCAAGTTACTTCTAAAGAATGAAGGAGACATTTGCCCTTCTGGGGTGTGAGAGTCAACTGTATCCTCTAATGAGACAAATTATATTAAATTGACGATGACAGGGGCATTATGGAGAAAGATATATTACTATCTTGTTCAAGACAGTCACTCAAGAGCAGTTACCCTCTATCTTACCAGCTCACCTCTGTCTTAGCAGAAACACAAGACATTGTCAAACTCAGGAGTGCCTGCCATTCTCCAGCTCCCATTGCAAAGTCACAGATATGAGTGCTGTGATTCCCCTTAGCACAGCTTTTCTCCAAGAAAAAAAAAATTATGCCACATGTGTCTTCTGCTCCATTCTCTGCAACACCAGCCTTCTAGGCACTTGGGTAACGCATTGAATTTTTGCATAAATCCAACTTGAGAAAATATAGTCAATCCGATCATCCGCAAGTGAAGAGACCCAATAAAAGACCCAGAGTTATGGCACTGTTTACTAGTCACGGCTTCCTTGCTTTGTCAACACTGATCCCAGATGGAGGACTGCATGCGTAAAGTCCTAATACAGAATTCCAAAGTCGTCAGCTACTTTTCAAATTCCTGTTCATCTTCACATAGACTGTTAGAAGAACGATAAGGGGAACTCCAAAAGGCACCGTATGTCAGGATATCCCTGGCTCAGAGAACTGTGTGACTAACACTCAATCTTGGACAGTCATTTCTCCTGATCACAAAAAGACTCTCACTTTACAATCTCCCTTTATTTTCACATCAGTGCTTATTTTTATGTTGATGCTTTCTGAACATCGCCTCTGAGGAAAGGGCTGTAGCCACAGCTATCCAAGTTCACTGAGTATGGAGACATGGTAGTTTAACTTCAGCAGTCAGAAAGATTTAGCCAATATCTGCCTTGGAATTTTTGTTTAAACAGCATTAAATTTCAAATCAAGTATGCATGCTATTGGCAGAGATTCCCTTGGACACTTTATCTGGCTGGCAGTAAATATGGCCTTTTTTTTTATTAAAATGAAAAAAAAAGTAGTATAAATAGACATACTATGTACACTCACAGACCAAAATTAAGCATAAAATGACTGAAACAACTCAGAATCTATATTTCTTCAGCCAACCAGCATTTATTGAACATCTGTTATGGGAATCAACATTTTCTAAGTTCCATGGACAAATAGGAAAGTTACAGTTTATGGTTTTAAAGGAACCGTCATCTATGGAGGTATAAAATACACATGTGTAAAATTTTGAAACCATTAAAAAATGAGCCCATAAAGCACTGGACAAAATAGTGTGTGCCAACAGAATCCACATGAAGGCCCACTTGGGCAGGTTTGCCTCAACGATTTCACCCACTTTCAGGTTAATGTATTTGATTACTGACCATAGTTTAATGCTTCATCCTGACAGATTATCATAAACAAAATTCATAGACTACTTATGGAAACTACATGACTCTCGGGTCCAAAGGAAACTCCATTTTTCCAAATTTTGGTGGTCAGATAAAAGCCAGCATTCCTCAGGAACTTGTGAACTGGTTCCTCTCTACCCAAAGTTGCCATTTCCTGTATCACTGGGAGAAGGAACAAATAGCTCTCTGTAGTGTTTATTAGTTTATCAAAGCACATGCTGGCTTCAGGTTTCCCTCAGTATCACAAGTACCTGTCACACATTTCAGAGCAATGCTGCCACCAGGGCTTTTCTCAGCTCTTCCTACACCCCCCCTACCCTGAAAGTCCTCCAGCTAAAGAGTTTCCCTCTCTTAGCTTCTCATTCTCTTTTTATAACCCTCTATTTCAGCTATGCTTTCTCTTATACCTTGCCCACATTGCACTCTTTCTCTCCCTCACTAGCTTCCCCCACCATTGCCAAGTCCAGTCTGCTGACCATGTCCAGTCTACCTTTTTGTATCTCTGCTCTGGACTCTTCCAAATGCCACTGGCTGTTCTCTCCCTCATGTCTACAATAAAGTCCTTCCCCTCTACTATACCATGGAGTGGTCATGTCATCAATTTCTACATTTCCCTTCCAACCTGTAACACTTGAATTGGGGGTACCCTTCCCCTCAGAAAGCACAGGCAACATGGGGAACATGGGCAGCAGAAGCACAATGGATAAGCTTATTTGGAAGTGTGTTCAGGCAACCAACTCTGAGCCCTGTCAAAAGGAATTTCAAGGTCTGTGGATGCCAGAAATAGTAGTGAAATCCTGTAGTACTAACTCTTCCAGTGTCTAACACAGAAGGCTAGCTATTTTCAAGGTCAGCCTGGCAACTTGGTTGCCATGTAACAACATAGCAATTTTAAAAGGCATGGAGGTGGTGCTTATTGATTATCACTTTCCTAGTTTAAATGAGGCTCCAAGTCTGCTCACACAGCTACAAAATGAAGTAAAGTAAAATATAATAAAATAATTAAAGGATTCCCCTCCCAAATTCCACCTATGCACATTCATGGACACAAAGATTAACAATTTTTGACTGTTAACAATGAAAAGAAATTAATATAATGTCATATCATTTGAAGTTGTTTTGATATTAGACAAGTAAATAAATTTGGTCACGAAGCACCAAAAGCATAAGTTCTGTATTTTTTTTTTTTGGCCAGCCTTGGTGGTTACACCTATAATTCTGTCATTGATTGTATAGAGGCAGGCTGATCTTTGCAAGTTCAAGGCCAGCCTAGACTACATAGGAAGTTCCAGAGTTACATAGTAAGCTCTTGTCTCAAAAGAAGCACACACACACACACAGAGAGAGAGAGAGAGAGAGAGAGAGAGAGAGAGAGAATATTTACATTTACAATGAAAAATCTTTAATCTTTAAATGTCACATATTTTCCAAAGCATTTGAGAAATCATATGTATTATACTTAACCAAAAGTATTGAAGACGGCAGCTCAGTGCTCACTATTGCTCCCAAAAAGGCACTCTGGGACATAGGTGTTGGCCATGTGAGGATCAGGCTTAAGGAACATGTGTTCAACGTGAAAGGAAGGTAACTGCACTTACCAGGAACAATCATTTGGCCCATTGACTCTCAATTCATAGCTACCTATCAGAAACGCAAAGGGATTTCTCAGGAATGTATAAGCCTGGCACTCACAGTTAACATTCTGAAAACAGATCTGGGTTTGGTCTAGTCTCTGAATATCTAAGTGATCTTTGTGAGGGCCTAGTGGTCAAGGTAGAGGGTCTTATGGTCTTAGTGGACAATGGAGAGGGTCACATGGTCCTAGTGGGCAACAGAGAGGATTATGTGCTCGTGATGGGTTAAAACTATTATGTGAAAGGCTTGGAAAATATTGCCAGGACGTTCCAAACTAGGTATTTAGATAATTTCTTTCTTCCTATACTTAGCTCTTTGGCAAACACAGCTAGTTATTAAACTAAACTCATTCTCCCTCCCTTTTTTCTCCCTCTCTTTGAATCTGAAATTCATAGCTTGATAGATACCTAAAATCCAAATACCCTAAAATCCAAACTGAATCACCCAAGTCCACATTCTCAGATGTCCAATGAAAAAGTGCATATCTGTTTTCATCACTATCTCCAATTCTTCCCATGAAATAATAAGAAAGTCCATTCCATCAAGGATCAGACTAAGCTTTCTTGAGCTATTTCTTGGCCATCTCTCTTCCCGTAGCTTCTGAGGGGGACCAGGGTTTGTTCAAACATAGATATCTGCTTCAGGTAGGTTTTTAACATGAAAAAACAAAATAAAACAAAACAAAACCTAGTTCTGGAATGACTGATGATTTCTCAAGCATCTCAGATGATTACAGAAAGAGATTCAAGGAGATGGTGAACCCCTCCACTGGCTACCAGGACCATGTCTTAACCCAATAGTCCACTCCCTCCCCATCTTCGGTGGTTTGAGTGGGAATGACTTCCATGGGCTCATATGTTGAAATATTTGTTCTCCAGCTCTGTGGTGGTTCTGTTTAGGAAGGTTTAGGAGGTGTGGCCTTTTGGAGGAGGTGTACCACTGGGGACAGACTTTGAGGTTACAAAACATTTGTATCATTTCAAGTCTGCTAACCATACTCCCACCATAGTGGTAATGGACACTAACACTCTGAAACTGTAAGCTCCAAATAAATTCTTGCTTCTATAAGTTGCCCTGGTGTCCCTTCAGAGCAATAGGAAGAGAACTAAGACTCCATCTTATAAATCCTTCTCTTAACTGATTTTGAAAACACAGTTGTATGATTTTCCTTCCTCAGATTCATTTCCTTCTTGGCAACAAATCTGCTTAAATGTGGGCAGTTCAATCATTTCCCATTCTCTGTGTGCTCTCTCTCTCTTGGTTGCTCTTTCTATCTCTATACATATAACATGAGAGAGAGAGAGACAGAGACAGAGACAGAGAGAGAGAGAGAGAGAAAGAGAGAGAGCATATACACATATTCACATATTCACAGAGACACATACCGAACAGGATATAACCCCTCACAAACATACTCACACACATACCACACCTCACATCACACACCAGACGCAAACATATACCACATACAAAGACTCAGAGACACACATACAAAGACACGTATATACTCAGTAAAATACACACTTGGGGAGGGGAGAGATGGATGAAAGATAGATAAATAGATTAGATAGATAGATAGATAGATAGATAGATAGACAGAGAGAGAGAGAGAGAGAGCACAAATACACACACTCACAGAGATACATACCACCGACACACAGAGAGAAATACACAGCACACACAGATACACACCACATATGCACACATTCACAAAGACAGATGACACACACAGACACAGACACACAGACACACATGTGTCCAGTCTCACTGATTAATTTCGAACAAACACTTATTGAGTATCTGATATGTATAAACAGCTCTTCTAAGGTCTGAGTACAGCAACAAAGGAAATGAAAGCCCTCTGTGAAGATGCTTACTATGGTAGAGAAGAAAGACAACAAAGGATAGTATATTGGATGTGACAAAACCAATTATAAGCAAACAAGGAGAAATGCAGGTGTAAACAATCCCAAGGCTTTTTATAATCAAGTTTTTTATACATATACAAAATTATATCATTTATTTTTGTCAATATTTTCCCAAACATACATACATACACACATACACACACACAATTTCCAATCATTAATTTCAGAGGGCTCTAGGGTAATAACTCGAGAAACTGATCAATAAAAATAAAACATCCTTTATCTTGTCTTTTTGTATAAACTTCATCTCAGGGAAACATAACAGATGATGAGAAGGAATTATACTCTTTAGAATTCCAACATAATATCAGAAAATTATCTAATTAGAAAAACCTTCATTTTCCAGCAGAGAGGGGAAAAAAAAACAATCTGGAAAATTACCAGAATGCTCAAGAAGGTAAATGACAGAATTGACAATCAACTGAGTTCCATATACTGGAAAGATGATTGATATGTCGTCATGAGCTACTCAGGTGAATTTGTTGTCAAAGAACAGAAATGCACATAATTGCTTACAAAATAGTCTAGCCAGAAGAGTCCTAACTTGAGTTCAGTCAAGCCTCTAGCCATAAAAGGCAATTTACAGATATTGTAGAGGCAGAGAAATGAAGACCACACACTCAGCCACTCTGTCCAGTCAATCTTTATTTGGATCCTGAGCTGGCCATATAGCCTGGCATTTCTGGGGCAAATGGAAATCACGAATTCCTGGAGGATTGCGTTTTTCTGAGTAATTACTATTTGTTAGATATTTCCTTGTGTTTGGGATTTGTTTAAAGAAAATACCCATCTTCCCATTTGACAGTCTTTAACTCATCTGCATATTCCTGTCTCTTCTAGGTTCCAACTTTGAAAGCTGAGGTATTTAAAAATCAAATTTCACAATTTAAATACTAAAGAAGAGTTCTAAGTGTGTCTCCGAGAAGGTATATTTTGTTGTTGATGTTGATGTCTTCTGAACTGTGAGGTGAAGAACAGAATTTCAACAAAAGCTTTCCCTGCATCCTATCACTTTTACAAAAGATGCTGAGTTCTCCAGTCGCATGCAGTGGAGGGAGGGATAGGGTTGAATGACAGCTACAGATTCGGGCCTGAGGCTGCTAACCACACCTCTCTTTTCTTCTCTTGTAATTACCGAAGAAGTACCTAGTGCCTCCTCTTGAGTGATGGCTGAACCTAATGACTAATTCTCATGGCTGAAGCAATGGGTCTCTACTTTCTGACACTAGCTTTGGTCATGTGTGTTCTGGTGTGCTCCTGTTCTTTCAGACACCCTTGTTCCTGGAGAAAGCCAGCTGCCATCATAGAGATTCACCTGGGTAGGAGTGGAAGGAGCACCGAGGTAAAGACAGCAGAACTGAGCTCAACAGATTCTTACACAGTTAAATGTCACAAGGCATCGCCTCAGACAGGAGTCTGATAGGTTTCTTTGTGAGAGATGGACCATGCACCAGAACCATGCAGTACATCTCCCTGGGGTTCCTGGCCATGCGCAGTGAGATAAGCCTACTAGATAGTTTCGACTTGACACAACCCTGAGTTATCGGAGGAGTTTCAGTTGAGGGATTGCCTTCATAGAACTGACCCGTGGCCATGGCTGTGGGGGCATTTTCTTGGTTGTTAAATGATGCGGTAGATTCCAGTCTATTGTGGATGGTACCATCTCTGGGAAGGTGGACCTAAAGCTAACTGAGCAAGTCAGTAAGAAGGGGTCTTCTGTTGTTCCTACCTCTCTTCCTGCTGGAGTTCCTGCCTTGCCCAATGATGTATTGGGACCTGAAAATATAACTCAAATGAACTCTTTCATCACCAAGTTGCCTTGGGTAATGGTGTTTATCACAGCAACAGAGTCAACCTAGAGCGATAAGCAAGGCATGTTGCCTCAACTGTACAGCCAAGAGTCCTTGTTACTCATTGTGATTAGCAAGCACAGTCAAGACACAGGTTCATGGTCAGGAGAATCCTGGGAGGAAACTGCCACACACAGGGGAGGGGCTGTGTGCTTTTCTTCAGGCTCTTCATGTCGCTGACCCTGTCCCTGCCCAATGCCCTCCTACGGGATTCAGATAATCTCTTACTTCAGGCTTTACCCGTATCCCTGCCTCGTTCCTCTTTCCTCTGCCTTTGCTTGCTTCCTCACACCATCTACTTGCTTTACTTCAGCCTTTTAAGGTTGCTACATAGTCTAAAATATTGATGAGAAAGCCGACTTAGCTATTAAGAAAGCAGTGCACTCATTAATATAATAACATGAAATTTGTCTGTCCCTGGAGGTGAACGATCTAAGTAGTTGGCATCTGGAAATAAATGAAGGCAAATATTTCACACTCTGCCTGTGTCAGGAAAGGCATTTTCTTTTTAGAAATGGGTAGATGTTCTGTTCATTGGGGTATTGTGGGAGATGAGGTGTAAGTTAATAGATTTTTGACTGTGAGCGTTACACAGTTCAAGTCTGATTATAGCAAATGAGGATTGTTCAGGCTATAAGTTAAACTAAAATGTTAATTTGGGGAAAATGTGAAGCCATATGATACTTAGTACTATCGAGTCTGGATTCTTGGATATACACAAACATGTATGTCTTAAAGTATTTCCCAGAATATAAATTAAAATTAAGTTCTAGGGTGAGGGAAGCAGGTAGGCTAACTGCAGATCTTCACTTCTCTCCCTGTTCTCCAAATCCAATCACCCATCCCCATCCCCAGCTCTGATGCACACCACCTGCTGCAACCTCACCCCCCTCCCTATCCGTTCCTTCCCCCCACTCATCCCTTTATCCCAATCTCCAGCTCCAGTAAGCTCTCTAGCCAAGGAAGCAGATAGTCTAACTTCAATTCTTCACCTTTCCCCCATTTTCTAAATCCAATCCCCTAGTCTCACTCCTAACCTTGTAGGAGACTACCTGCTGTGGCTTCCCTCTCCTTTCTGTCCCCATTTCCAGCATATAACACAGATCTTCTCCTCCAGTGGTCCTCTCAATACATCCTGCTATCTAAGCCCCTGACTCCAGCAGACATCCCTGAGAACTCTTCAGCCAGGCCTGCCAGAGAAGCAAAAACATCAGCTAAGCAGGCAAGTGAACTTCAGATCTTCACTGTCCCTCCTCTGCTCCAAATCCAATCACCCAGTCTCAACCCCAGCTCTATTGCAGACTACCTGCTGTGGCCTCTCCTCACGTTCTGTCCCATTCCCAGGAAACTAAGCACATCCTGGTAGAACAACCTGCTTTCCTCTCTCCTTTGAACCCCCTCAGTCATGCCCAAGACCATCTCCATTCCCAAGTGTCAGCTCCCAATATCTAGAACTATATTTTACCCAGAACCCCGAGTGGCCACACCTATCAGGATCCCAGAAGAATCTCCTACCAGGCAACACTCAGCCACCTAATACTCTCCTAAGAACCAAATGTGGAAACAGAAACCAAGGAACAAAACACCCACCCAATAAAGACAAACCAGATAGCAGCACCTAGACATATATCATTCCAACCCCACGTGCTTAGTGCCAGTGTAGAAACACAATCAGTAACAGCCAGGACAACATGTTGGGCTCCACTGGAGCCCAGTAACCCCATGACAACAGACTCTGCATATTCTAACATAGCTGAAACACAAGGAAAAGATCTTAAAACAATCTAGATGATGATGATAGAGGTCTTTAAAGAGGAAATGAATAGATCCCATAAAAAAATCTATGAAAACACAAACAGTAGAAGGAAATGAGTAAAACAGTTCAAGACCTGAAAGTGGAAATTGCATCAATAAAGAAAACCTAAACTGAGAGAAAATCTGGAAATGAAAAATGTAGGAATTAAACCAGGAACCACACAGGCAAGTTTCACCAATGGAATACAAGAAATGAAAAAGAAAATCTCAGGTATTGAAGACATAAAAGAAGACATAGATACATTGGTCAACTAAAATGTTATATGACACAAAACATCCAGGAAATCTGGGACACCATGAAAACACCAAATCTAAGAGTAATAGGAATAAAGGAAGGAAAAGAAACCCATGTAAAAGCACAGACAATATTGTGAACAAAATTATAGAACACAATTTCTCTAACCAGAGAATGAGATACCTCTCAAGGTACAAGAAGCAACAGAGCAACAAATAGATTATACCAGAAAAGAAATCCACCCCCTTGCACATAATAATCAAAACACTAAACATACAGAACACAGAAAGAATATTAAAAGATATTAAAAGCAAGGAGAAATGACCAAGTAACATAAAAGGCAGACCTATTAGAATAGCACCCAACTTCTCAATAGAGTCTCTCAAAACCAGAAGGGACTGGACAGATGTGCTGCAGACTCCTAGAGATCACAGATGCCAATCCAGACTACTATGCTCAGCAAAACTTTCAATCACAATAAATGAAGAATTTAAGACATTATATGATAGAAACCAAATTTAAGCAAAATCTAGCTACAAATCCAGCCTTACAGAGGTGTTAGAAGGAAAACTCCAATATAAAGAGGTTAAGCACACCTAAGAAAATACTGTCTGCTGCATCCAAGAAACACACCTTACTATCAAGGGCAGATATAACATCAGGGTAAAATGATAGAAAAAATATTCCAAGCAAATGGACCTAAGAAGCAAACTGGTATAGTCATTTTAATACCTGACAAAATTGACTTTAAACCAATGCTAATCAGAAGAGATAGGGAAGGACACCACATATGCCAAAAAGGAAAAATTCATCCAGAAGATAAGGCAATTCCTAACATCTATACACCAAGCACAAGGGCATCCGAGTTCATAAAAAACAAAAACAAGACCAAACAACCAACCAAAAACACTGCTACAGCTTAAATCACATATTGGCTCTCACACACTGATAGAGGGAGACTTCAGTATCCCACTTTGCCAATAGACAGGTCATCCAGACAAACATTAAACAGAACGCTAGAGCTAATCGACATTTTAAACCATATGGGCCTAGCAGATATTTACAGAACATTTCACCCAAACAAAAGAATATACCTTCTTCTCAGAACCTGATGAAAATTTCTCCAAAATTTGCCACATACTCTAACACAAAACAAGTCTCACCTGATACAAGAAAATTGAGATAATAACCCCCATCTTGTCTGACCACTGTGGATTAAAGGTGGATGTCAACAGCAACAACAGAAACAACAGTAAGCTTACGAACTCATGGAAACTGAACAACTCTCTACTGAATGAAAAATAGGTCAAGGTAGAAAATTAGAGAGAAATTAAAGACTTTCTAGAATTGAATGAGAATGGATATACACCATATACAAACTTATGAGACACAATAAGGACAATTCTAAGAAGCAAGTTCTTGGCACTAAGTGCATACATTTAAAAAAAAACTGGAATGATTTCATATTAGTTACTTAGAAGCATACCTGAAAGGTCTAGAATAAAAAGAAGAAATCACACTCAAAAGGAATAAATGGCAAGAAACAATCAAACTTAGGGCTGAAGTCAATAAAATAAAAACAACAACAAACTAAAAAGAATCAGTGGAACAAAGAGTTGGTTCTTTGAGGAAATCAACAAGATTCACAAACTTCTATCCAAATTAACTAAAGGGTAGAGAGAGAATAGCCAAATGAACAAAATTAGAGCCCAAAGAGGACATAACAACACTAAGGGAATCCAGAGAATCATAAGAACATACTTAAAAATCCAGTATAATTTTCTTGATAGATATCTTGCCAAAGTTAAATCAAGATCAGACAAGCGATTTAAACAGACCTATCATCCCCAGTGAAATGGAAGCGGTAATTAAAATACTACCAACCAAATTAAATAAATAAATGAAAACCTGATAGAAGAGAAAGTGAGAAATAGTCACGAGCTCATTGGCATAAACAGAGGCTATCTGAACAGAACACTGATAACGCAGGCACTGAGATAAACAATTAATAAATGGGACCTCACGAAACTGAAAAGCTTCTGTACACAAAGGACACCACCTTCAGACAAAGTGGGAACCTACAGAACAGGAAGAGATTATTTTTTTACCAATTACTCGTCTGATAGAGGGCTGATATCAAGAATATATAAATAACTAAAAAAGAAAACTAGATAACAGGAAAACCAGTGACCCAATTTTAAAAGCGGGGTATAGATCTAAACAGGTAATTCTCAAAAGCGGAAACTCAAATAGCTGAGAAACGCTTAAAGAAGGAGACCTTCAGCATTCTTATCCACCAGAAAAATGCAAGTCAAAACTACTTTGAGATTTCATCAGATTGGCTAAGATCAATAAAGCAAATAACAGCTCATGCTAGTGAGGATGAGATCCTGCTGGGAGGACTGCCATTATAAAATGCCATTGTACAGCCATTTAAAAATCAGCATGGTAGTTCCTAAGATAGGCCCTCCTGGTTTGAAGATGGGAATAGGTCTACCTCAAGATACAGCTATACCACCCTTGAGCATATACCTAAGGGATGCTTCATCTTATCACAGGGACACTTGCTCAACCATGTTTATTGATGCTGTCTTCATAATAGCCAGAAATTGGAAGCAACCTAGATGTCTGTAAACAGATGAATAGATAAAGAAAATGTGGTACAGTTACACAACAGAACATTACTCAGCCATTAAAAACAATGACATCATGAAATTGGAATGGATAAATCTAGACAAAAATATCCTGAGTGAGGTCACCTAGACCCTGAAAGACAAACATGGTATGTATTCACTTATATATAGATATTAGCTGTTACATCAATGATAACCAAGCTACAATCAGTAGAACCACAGAGGTCAGACATAGAGTAGGGGACTGCGGGTAAGGTGGGGAAACAAATATTTCCCTAGGAAAGGCAAATTGACTAGATAGTTATGGATGGATCTGGAGGGGGACCTGGAACAAGAGGATCAAGTGGGGAGGGGGAGGAGAGAAGAAATACAAGGAAAAACAGAGGTGGCTAAAATTAAGGCCATTTGCCGAGTAGTGTGGAAACCTAATATAGTAGAAGCTTCCTAAATTAGATACATATATGAAGGCAATCCAAATGAAATTTTCAGATAATGGGAAGATAGAGTCCCAACTGGACATCTCTTGTCACCAAATGTAACTTCCAGTACCAAGATTGGGTTACATTTAACTGAGCCAT
Source organism: Cricetomys ansorgei (assembly GCA_026225945.1). NCBI lineage: Eukaryota > Metazoa > Chordata > Mammalia > Rodentia > Nesomyidae > Cricetomys > Cricetomys ansorgei. The sequence continues at coordinate 582,540 of JAMJFZ010001133.1, read as the reverse complement.
TGGCTAAAAGAGTCCCATGGCAATCCCCAAACAACTTAGGCTGTTACCAAGACTACAGGTTGCTCTCCACAAACTGATGGCAAGGCCCCAAGGCTGAAGACAGCACCTGCCCAATTCAAATCCTTCCACGCTAGCATCTTTTGTACAAGAGGGTATTCTGCATGATGCCAAAGGAGAAACATAAACACTAGCCTAGCAACAAATTATTTGATCTACAAGGTGTCCTGCATGCTTGTGGAAGCAACCAACCAATATCTAATTTGACTTAAAGCTTCGAGATCAAACCCATACCTGACATTGCTTGGGTGACCAAGAACCTGATCTCTATAGCCCAGGAATCTAGGGTAAAGCCAAATACTACTGTTCTAAAAACAACAACAATAAAACACTAGCAATAAAGTGATTCTCAGTGACATTCTGCTATACTCGTAGATTAGTGTCTTACTCAGCCATCAATGGAGAACCTTCCTCCTGCAGCAGATGGGAACAGTTACAGAGACTCGCAGCCAGACATTATGCAGAGAATGAGAAGCCTTGGAACACTCAGTCCTAAATGGGAGTCAACCATCAAATTCCTTCCCTCAGGGCTCAGGGAAATCTGCAGAAGAGGAGGCAGAACTATCATAAAAGCTATAGAGGAGGAGGACGCCAAGAAAACGGGGCCTTATAACACAACAGGACCAACAAACGTATGAATTCATGAGAGACTGAGACAGCATGCCCAGGTCCTGCATGGATCTGTGCCAGGTAGGTCCTTGAGCTGAAAGAAGTGGACACGTGACCCCATACCTAACCCAGAAACAATCTCTAGTTGATAATTACTTGTAAATGAAAATTTATTGTCCTCCAACGGAACCTCACTGGGGAAACAAATCACTCTTAAGGGTAGGCCACACGCACAATAGTGGATGGTCAAAAGAAAGCAAACTCATGATGTCTTCAGCGGTTCCTTCTCTCACAATGTTGTGTCAGGGCTTTTCCTTTCTTAAAAAAATTTAATTGTATCTTACTCTTAATTTTTATTCATACACACACACACACACATAATGTATGCGTGTGTGTGTGTGTGTGGGTTGAAACCCCTTTGGGATGAACAAACCTTTCACAGAGTCATTTAAGACCATCTGCATGTCAGATAGTTACATTATGACTATTAACAGTAACAAAATTATAGTTACGAAATAGCGATGAAAGTAATTTTACGGTTGGAGGTATCTACAACATGAGGAACTATATTCAAGGGTCACAGCATCAGGAAGCTGAGAACCACTGTTACAGAGTATTCTACCAGGGCATCTCCAAAATAATATTGGAGTCACGAGTAAACAGTACCAGAGGTAGGAAAGGGAGGACCTGAGAATGAGCTGAGTGAGCAGGAGCGCCTGCCCTGTACTTGACAGATGATTATATTCTTTTAGAAGCCCTGGGAGATTTTCTATGCTATTTCTCTCATTGTTGTGACCAACTATCTGACAAAAGTGACTCCAGGAAGGATTTATTTGGGCACATGATTTGAGAGTACAGTCTTTTGTGGCTGAGAAGCCATGGGGGCAGGGAGTGGATCCTGGTCATTGTATGAATAACTCAAGAAGCAGAGAGAGAAAGAGCCAATGCTCAGCTCACTATCTCCCTCTCACTCAAGCCAGGAGTCAGCCCGAGGGATGGTGCTGCCCCTATTCAAGGTAGGTCTTCCTCGGTTAATGAGGTATAGTATTCCCTCACAGGCGTGTCCAGAGCAGGGATTCCAGATCCTGTCAGGTTGAGAATATCAGGGCAGGCATGTCTGTGACTCTATTTATGCACTAGAGGACTGAAGCACAGAGAAGCTAAGTGACTTACACATGGTGCAGGAGTTACCAACCAGCTGGAGGCCCTGCTCTTCCTCCCCACAGGGCGCTTCAGCCTGTCTGTTAGGGATGTGTTCTGTTTGCAAAAATCACCACCAAGAGCCTCTCAACTCAAAGCATTCCATGGGTCACATAGCATGTCTGTTGCAGTCTCCTGCAGGCCTGGACAGACACTCATACTCACACATGTTCAGCCGTGCTCAGCTCAGCTGTGGAGATGTACATGTCTGGCTTTAAAATGCTGGTTGCTAGAGAAATGACATTTGGTCATAAATCTTATCACATAATCAGAAGGGTCAGAAACTATAAACACCAAGAATAAAAGGGATTTTCTCTTTTTTTTTTCTTTAACACCTTCATTTTTCTTTTGGTGTGATGGGACCATCCCAGCTACCTGAACAGTAATTTCCTGTAGCTTATCCCTGTCATCCTGGTGACAAGCTGCTGCGGATCTAAACGTTAGTGTAGTGTCTGGATTCCATTTTAAAGCTTCCTCCTTCAGGTTCATCTTCAGAGTATTCTTGAGTCTGCAACAACTTGCTCCTGTTCTGCTGTGGTGTAGAGTGAAGTCTGGGTCCTTATTAATAAGCAGAAAAATACAAATAGGCTGGCCTTTCTTATCTGTAATCTACCAAACCCATCTGTAAACTCCAGGGTGTGTGTGTGTGTGTGTGTGTGTGTGTGTGTGTGTGTGTGTGTGTTCATTTGAATATTTATATATTGTACTTATAGAGAGGATAACATTGTTAGAAAAAAACAGCCCTGTTGGTTGAACTTACTGTGTATGCTGAAGATTTCTGTGACTCTCCTGTCTGAGAGAACAAGAATGTAATTTATATTGAACAAATAGTTAAGATTGGGCCAGCATCGCTTCTGAGTCTTTTTCTACCATCTTAGTCTTAGCCCCAAATAATGAATACGAGGGGTGGGGTGTGGAGTGGGAGTGGCAGAAGAGTGGAGCTGCAGATGGCACTCACTGGTAGACCTCTGCTTGCCATACTTGTTCAAGGACCTGGGTTTGGTCCCCTCGTTGCAAAGTCAATCAATAACCAAGTGGTAGAACTTTACATCAGCATGCAGGAAGCGTTCCTGTGTTCCTAACTGAAAATGGGGGTGGGGGTGGGGGTAGGGGGAAATACGAACACGAGAGAGTAAGAGGTGGAGGACATGATAGAATGAATGCTGGCGGCCCAGCCCTCCCCCAGTGCAGCTTACTTGTAGCTGTCAAAGCGAGGAGAGACGTTTTTTACATGGTCAGTGGGATCCTACAGTATTTCTTCTGAACTATCTTGAGTGATTTCTATCTGGTTTTGATTGTAGAAACCTGGCTACCCCACTCTGTGCTGAGGGAACCCCGTGTCACAGAGCTCTAGATGCCCAAGCAAAAACAAAGAGGTCCTTTTGGTAATAAGTCACTTTAAAAATCTCTTAAGTGATTATTCAAGCACAGCATGTGCTTCGCAGTTCCTTATGCTCAGTTCCATCCACAAGCGTCACCAGGTAGAGGCGGAGAGATTTACCCGCAGCCACCACATCCAGATCACATAACAGCCGATGTATTCCTCACCCTCATAGGCAGCTTCCTGAGTGTGAATATCCATGCCCAGCCACCTTCTGTTCCTGTCAAACAGTTTGGCTTCTTCCATAGCATAAATGCTGACCACGCACTCCACTACACACGGTACCATGCACAGTAATGTGCAAGTGTCCCGTCCACACACGAACCAGCATTTGCTTCTGTGTTAGCTTTCTGTAGAATTTATTTAATGATTTGGCATGAGCAAGGTGATGCTGTCATTTCGGTTTAGTTGGTTTTGGTTGTTGTTGTTTTAGGTGTCACTGATAAAGACTTGTGTTTGGTCCTTAACTCTATTTTTCCAGAAGTCCTCTGGGTTTTGGGTTTTTGTTTTTTGTTTTTTTTTTGTTTTATTAATTGTGTGTTTGTGTCTCTGTGTGTGGTTGTATTGTTGTACAAATATTCTAACTCTAAAATCTATTAGAAAAAAAAGAAGAAGAAGAAAACCCAGGTTGTTAACTTCACAGTGGCATATTTTGTTGTTTCGTAGTTGGAAATGTGAAACTTGGTTTTGAATGAAGTGGGGAAAAAAATCATAGGCCTGAAGTCAGTGGCATCCAGAGGACTGGCAGAGGATTCAGTGGTGTTGGCTGTCTCTAATATTGGTGTAATTCGCTTCTAATTTCATGAAGTGTATCAACTATTATATGGAGACTTTATGCTTTTCTGAACTCTTGAACTTTCTGAGCTAATAACACTGGAATCCCCCTAAAGTAGAGTCCTGCTCAGTCTAAACAGGACCAGGGAGCTCTTTTCACCCTGTCCCCACCCTCCCAGGGCACTGCCCATGCCTGGTGCCCTGCCCTGAAATTAAAAAGTACTATTTTCTTAGGCCACATTATAATCCTGTAGTACCAATAGACCCGAGGGAGGAAAATAAACTCGACTCTTCGTTGTATTCTATATGGCCATATCTATAAATATGGACATGTAATGTTTGGTTTTGAAAGCCTCAGATTTGACAACCAAGTTTATGCTTTAAAATCTTCTCCATACTGAAGTTGGTATTACCTATTTGGATCACTTACTTAGAAGTGTCTGTACACAGTTGACAAAAATAAATCGCACATTCTTGACTACAGACTGTCCAATCAATAGTACACTGATTTCTCTCCTTAGAGATGGTGAAGTTTGTGAAGAGGTCACTGAAATGCCAACAGGCATAATTTGTTTCTCATATTTGTAACAGGCAGGATGGAATCAGTGTTGATAGGGCACATTTTTTGACAGACTGGCAACTGCATTGTATTCTGATGTCACACATCCTGCCCTCTCCAAGCACAGAAATGACAGGACCAAAGATTGAGCATGTTGGCTGAGCAGCCCTTAGGAGAGCAACGCTATGTATTCTTGGCTCTCATCCCCTGTTGCTGATGCTTCTGCCCTGGCCTGTTCCAAGATGTCATCATGAACCCAGGTTTTCTTCATTTCTCTTTTCCATTAAGATTTTGAAACAGTCATTCATTCTATTCCAGTATGGTTTCATGGAATTGATATTCACAGGATGAGTTAAAGAAGGCAAAAGAGAGAATAGCAGGGAGGATTGGTAAGTGAAAGCAAAATGCAAATATGAAAAGAGGAATATGATCCTCTTTGCCCAAAGTAAGAGGTCACTGTAACCTCTCAAGATGGCCTCTGGAAGCCATTTTGGATCAGCCTTTCCAGAAAGGGGTATCATAAACCCCAGTGTGGGAAGAAGTCTCACAGTGAGAGCCACATGCTGAGTGCAAGGAAAGATCCTCAAAGGTCTTTCCGTTTCCTGACAGGGGAGGGTAGAGTGACACTGGCACACTAAGGACCCACATGTGACAGCATCTTGGGGACTGAGTGTGGAAAAAGAGAGAACTTACCACAGCTCTCCTGGTCAAGGAGCTCACAAGATAATTCTTACATGGGGCAGAAATACAGAAAAGCCCAAATAGTAAACCCTGCCATCTTTTGCAGCTGACTGCAAGATAGAAAGCTGACACGTGGGCTGTTCATAGCTACCATGGATGGAAAGATACAGAAACAAGATCAAGGTCAGGAAAGGAAGAGGAACTTTGTCAGTCCCTGTCTGGAAAACTTTGGTAAAAAAGAAATACTGAATTGCAGACTATGCATTCTCTACATAAACAGATGCCAAAAGCCTTTGATCTGTAAGTCCACACAAGTCTTTCTGTCTCTCTCTTTCTTTCCCTCTCTCTCATTTTCTCCATATATGTGTGTGTGTGTGTGTGTGTGTGCACGTGTATTCTTACTTTCAAATCACAAGATACTTCATTTCTCCTATGAATATTTCCAATTTCCCCACAATGTACCATCCAAACTAGGCACAGAATGTGTGTTGCTTTCTTGGGCCTTAACTGTACAGTGGAGGTGAAGACTGGACAGGTCTGTCCCTCAAACGCTAACAAACTGCCAGCTTTCCATGAAAAAATTACACAATCTACAAATTTGCCTTTAAAAACAACCTAATTACAAAATATAGCTGCAATTCAGTACAGAACCAGATTCTATTCAATATGTAGCAAGTTGTAAAAGTATTCATAACTAACTGAATATAATTATAGACTATAAAAAATGAACAAAAGAAGAAGAAAAAAGACTCTGACAGGCTTGAAACCAGAGAAACTATAGCTTTACGTCACTTTCTGTGTCCCATGTGTCTTATCCTGTCCTTCCTTACCCTCTGACATTACTCTTTCTAAGTCTCCTTTTTAAATGTCATTCCACGTCCACATTCGTACCTGTTTGCACATTTCCGTTATAGGCTAGGCTCCGCACAAGAGGAAGAGCATGTCTTTTTGGATATTGCTGTTGCTGAGTTCGGGTCACCTCAATTAATATTATTCTGAGTTCATCTATTTTCCTTCAAATTCCATTTATTACAGCTGGATAATACTCCGTTTTTGTATATGTACTGTATTTCCACTATCCCCTCATCTGTTCATGGACATTTAGGTTTGTTTTTTTATGGTGTAGAAGTGCATAGAAATGTAACTGATAGAGACATGTAAAACCATATTCGAAGCTCCAGAGTTTCAGAACGCATATTCTAATTACTGGGGTTTATTGAGATGTATAGAGTTCGGGACAAGGCAGGAGTGGCCATCCTACTCTAGCTGTGTGATATAGCTTTGTGATGTAGGCTGGTGAGGTAGCTCAGTGGGTGAAGGCACGTGCCACGAAGCCTGACAACCTGAGTTCAATCCCCAGGACCCACAGAGTGGAAAGAGAGAGGTGACTCTCAAATCTGTGCCCTCACCCCTGCACATGTGCTACAACACATGCATGACCCCCATACATCTGCACACACAATCAATATGAATCTAATGCAAACGTATTTGTTTTTGTGCCTCATTTTTAATGACTGTTTTATTAACTTTGAATAATTTATACAATGTATTTTGATCATATTCCCTTCCTTCCCCAACTCCTCCAAGGTCCCTCCCTGCCCCTTATGACTCAATTTCATGTCCTATTATTTTTTCTCAAATCCATAGAGTTAATTTGTACATTCCAAATGGTCTTGGCTATGAGACTACTCCCTGGAAAATGGTTGACCTACCAGAGGCCATATGTTTAAAGAAAACTGACTGTCCCTCTCACAGTAGCTACAGTTGGGTCTCTATGCCCACCCTGTCACCTCCATGATGGGATTTTGTCCGGTTGGAGCTTGTGAAGGACTTGTGTATACTGTCATAACTTCTGTAAGTTCCCATGTGTAACTGTCCTGCTGTGTCTGGAAAGCACAGTTTGGTTGTAGCCATTCACCACCTCTCGCTTTTAGAATCTTCCTGCCTCCTCTTCTACAATGATCCCTGGGACGTGGGATGAGGGAGTATAACATAAATGTCCCATTTAGGGATAAGCATGCTATACTCTTTTATTCAGTGCACATTGACCAGTTATGGGTTTCTGTGTTAACATGACCTACTGTAAAAAAGAAACTTCTTTGTTGAGGATCAAGAAACATATTAACTCACCTATGGATATATCAGTAAGTCACTAGGCGTCAGTTTAACACTTAGAATAGTACTAGTAGGTTCTCCTCTGTGGCCTATGACCTATGACCCTGCCTGAAGTCCCAACATATTTGAGTCACAGAACATGAGGAAATCAAGCTGATACTGACCTGGAAGCTTCCTTCCTAGTAGCTATCTTTCATGGTCCTGGAAGATGCTATGTAGGCTGCCAGAGGAGGACAGTAATTATTAATCTTAACCAGCTGTGAACCCAGAAAGCTGCAGTAAAGACTGATACGGCAAGATATGGCCACTGTGCAACAGTGGCCCGAGGTTACAGGCGTAACCAAAGATCTTCCGATTGGATTGGAGGCCCATTCCACAAGACAGAATACATACTTGGCGAATTACTGAAGCCAAAAAAAAAAAAAAAAAAAAATTTTTTTTTAAAACTTGTACTGCAATCATCTCAAAAGATCCCAAGTTATTATCAACACCCTGATGATTACATGGACTCCTTTACTCAGGACATTACTACATTAAACAAAATAAATTAGGGATTTGCTATTTCTTTGTCAGTTAATGACTAAATTTCCTTAGCACTTTTATTACTGGAATTATAGAAATCAGGGCCGTTGGCAGTCATCTCAGAAACAGCTGCCAGAAACTGGCTGGATACAGCAAAGACAAAGCAGACTCTTGAAAGTTAAATCGCTGTTTCAGCTTGGAACCCTCTGCTGTAAACTCCAAATACTGAATCCACAGCAGAGCCCAAGTCTTCTCCCTTCGTTCGTCCATGTTTCTGTAGGTACAGGGGTGCAGCTGCTTAGGGGCCCTCAGGAAAAGGGCTTTGACCAGAGCTTTCTATTATGTGGAGTAATAAAACTCTCACGGTTAATGACTCCTCACATCATGGTTGTTCATCTCTGTGTCTCCTCTCCTTCAACAATGGAAACACAGAAATCTCTGCCTACAGTAGACAGATTGGGAAATCAGAAATGGTAACCCCTGTTATGAGGGAGCAGAAGGAACCCAGAGTCTGACATGCCTTCTCACAGCTTCCCTGTGAAATACTACATAAACATTTTCATGTGAGCATTGGAAGAACGCTGTCCTTGGGTGAGCCTTTGCTCCAGGGGCCCCACTGAAGCTCAGGTCAAGGAGCAGGAAGAAGGAAAGTCCCAGCATGCCCTCCATATGGGCTCGGAGGGGGGAACCTGGAGCCCTTGGTTTGGGAAATGCATCTTCTCTGTATTCTACTCATAAGCAATTTTTCTGAAGCCCAGCGCCCCAGACACCCCCCTTCACTGATTCTACCGGCATTATATCTTACAGACATATAAGATATAATGTGGCTATATATATTATATATATATATATATATAATATATATATATATATATATATATATGTATATATATATAGCCATGTTATGTAGGGTATAATGTGGCTGTGGCCACATGTTATCATGACTTCTTGTGAGTGAGAATACAACACGAACTGAACCTTAGTATCTCTCCAGTCATTTGGACAACCTGCCACCTTCCCAGGAAAGAACACAGAGTGCATTCTTTCATAAACAAGTATTGAATTCTTCTAAAGTTTCATTCTGTGTGACCCTGTAGAGTCTCTCTCTATTTCACCATTTCCATATGTTTTCCATTGAAAAAAAGATATAAAATGTAAACATTAACTATCAGTAACTGAGAAACTACATTAGCAAAGTGGGATCCCCTTTCCCACCTCAGCCCGAATGGAGGGAATATAACCCATAGCTTGGCTTCAAGTGCTGTGAACTTCGACAGGAATACAAAACTCCCCACAAATGCGTCTGAAAATCACGAAACTGTGTGATGGTTGTATCTCTCACCAATGCCAAATGTTACTATCCTTTGACCAATTGCCGCAAGCTTTAATAAACTCTTAGATACGCAGTGAAAGAATGAGAAGAAATTTACCCAGCACAGGGGGGACAAAAGCACAAAACACTGAAAGACAACATGGAGAAAAAGCAGTTTCCTGATTGTCATTGATTTTCCATTTAGAAGGCATCCACTATCTTTTCAAAGTTAAATTTTCTGTTCCTTTCTTCGAATCTCTGAACATTTTGTCTTCTGTCTGGCACTTTCAATCCTCGCTTAGGAGTGAACTTAATATACTCTTCTGGTATTTACAGAGCTTGTAAAATAGAATTTTCAAACCTGGATTCCAACCAGACTTGTAATTGAACCATAAAACCTAAGCTTTCAGATCGTCAAATAAACCACATTTCTATGACCCTGAAGGCCTCTAGCCATGACTGAAGCTGTGGCTTGCCCTTGATTATAAGGAGAAGTTGAGAAATTATATTTTAGTTATTTTCTGCTTACAATAAAGAAAAAGCTTAGAATAAGAGAACATGAAGGACATTTCAAAGACTGTTAAGTATCAGCAAAGAAAGGCTGGGATACAGCCACCCTCCAGCTGAGGCCACGGCGGAGGTGGGGTGGGTGGGTGAGCAAGCTGGGGGCGTGGCAGGGGTGCAGGCCTGCGGCCAAACATTGGCAGAGAATGGAAAGACCCCACAGCACAGGCATGTAGCACTTTTGCCCTTAAAATGCAACATTGGATCCTCAGAGTTCATGCGTAAGAACACTGGAACAGAATCACAAAAAAATAACAATAATACTAAAACAAATCTTGTAATGGTGCAAGTTTGCCATTGTGTGTTGGACAGCATCCACAACTATCCTGGGGTGCAGCCCGTGGCAGGGGCTGGAGCCCCTAAAAGCACCACCGTTCCTTTTGTGAATAACCTCTTGAATATGTGGGCTTGCCATGCTGGCATTAGACATCAAAGATGACAACAGAGATGACATCTTGGCAAGCTGGGAAGACACTGTCCAGGGCTCTGGCAGGGCACAGGGTAGTGGTAAAGTTGATTTCATCAGGACTAGCTTCTCTTCAGCTTCAAAGTGCATCTCAGCCAGAGGGAACTCCTACAGAGACTGACTACCACTAGCCACCTGCAAAAGAATTGGAAATGTCCAAGAGTAGCCTAGGATGGCATAAGAGAGGCCATGGAAGGTAGGATGTGGTAGGAAACTGAGCCACACCAACAGATGTTCACTGTAGACAAGGGACAGAAGGAGGACTTAGCCATCTGCGAACTTCTGTCCTCATCAGCTCTGACAGTATTCATAGCACACGGTAAAACCAGCGGCTTCCGCATCAGAGCTGCTCATAAAAAGAGGGAGTGGACTCAATGGCAGGTGTCTTCCAGCTCCTCACATGACACTTTCCTTCCCATGGTGACATCATGGTCACCCCTCTAAAGTGACAGTGGCTAGAGAGGTGGACCATGGGACTCCAAGATATACCCCCACATCAGCCTTCATCCACTCAGGAGAGTGGTGACCATGTGATGTAACTGAAGGGCATCCTTCCCCCCTTATAGGAGCCATCACCTCGGCAACTAAAAGGGGGGTGAAAAGACAAAGCTTCTAGAACGTGAACCTTTGTGGAACTGATAATAACACCATCATCCATCGCATCTTGGCTAGTTTATCTCTGACTTCGCGGGTTCCTCAATAATGGTACTGTCAATTTAAAATAGAATTAGGGATGCTGAGGAGATGGCTCAGTGGTATGCACACTGCTCTTGCAGAAGACCAAAGTGTGGTTCCCGTCACCCATATTGGATGGCTCACAACTGCCCATAACTTCCACTTTGGGGCATCTGGTGCCCTCTAATGGCACTCTGCAGGTACTGCACAGGTGCACATACCCAACACACAGACACACACATCCTATAAATTAAATCTTTAAGATAAAATGGAATATATTTAATACAGTTATACATTGTTCTGCTCCTGTTTAAAATCTTGCTCTTCTACCAGTTCACTGATTTTCAGTGTGAGGGGTCTGCTCCATGATGATCCATCATTTAGTTTTATTTGCCTCATTCTTTGTCCATTTCCTGTCTGCTGAAAACTCCTTTCTCTGTACAAAATTAATTTCCTGTTTTCTTAAATGTACAAACAAAAATCCCCCTGGGTCTTTTGCTCCCTTCCCTGGTGTGTGTCTCCCCAGAGAGACACCTATGTCTTCGCTCACATGATAATCAGGCCTCAAGTTCAACACCGCACCAATGCAAGCCAATTTTCCAAGGTTACTGGTACTTTCCAGTTGTGGATCCCGGTGGGAGTCTGGTCATTCTGCACTGTGGCTTTGCTCACAAATGATCATGCTTTTCATGATCTCTGCTATTTTTTCTAAACGCACCCATTTTTCTGGGGTGACCCAGCAGTATCCGTTTCCCCACTCAGCTTTGCCACCTCTACTGTTGAGTTTTGCTGTCTCTGCCCTTTTATCTCTGTTGATTTGTGCTGCATAAGTATGCCAGATTTATTGTTACAACTTCAGTGCCCAGTTTTCCCCTATAAGCAGCCAATTACTTATGCTCCACCTTGAGTCCCGAGCTCTAAATCACACACATTTGGGAGCTCACCTGACATCCCACTAAGTACACAGATCACATGAACACTGCAAATCTGAGCTCAGATTTTTCTTCCAAACTTCTCTCCTACATAAGAAGCAATAGAGAATGACTTTACTTGTAACCCACCACCCAAACAACCACAGCAGGACCCTTTCTTGGTCTTTTTTGCCCCCACCCCATGCTCAACCAAGTATAAGCTCCCCACTGACAAAAATAAAGGCATTATTTAAACCACCCCTTCTATCAATTGTTATTGTTACTCTCATGTACACTCACCAGTGTGTATATGGGTATGTGTGGGGGTGCACATACATGTGTGTGTATATGTGTGCTTGCATGTGTGTATAGGCCAGAGGTCAACCTCAGGTGTTGTTTCTCAGGAGCTGTCCACCTTGTTTTTTGAGACAATTTCTCTCATGGATTTTGGTCTACCTGACTAGGTAGCTGGTGGCCTCGCAACTCCAGGGATCCCCCATTTCTGTTTCCACAGTGATGGGATCACAGACATCACCCTTTGCACAAGTACCACCATGCTGGCTGTTCATGTGGGCACCAGAGGATCCTCAGGTCCTCATGCTGACACAGAAAACACTTTACTAACTGCATTGGCTTCCTAGTCTGAATGCTACTTTTTGTTTAAGATGGGTTCTCACTATAGATCGATAGCTGGTCTGGAACTTACTATAGAGATCAGGCTGTCATCAAACTCACAGACCAGCCTGCGTCTGTCTTCCCAGTGCTGGGATTCAAAGCTCTTACTACCTTACTCAGCTCTGCCTACTATTTTTCTACTTCGGGTCCTGCTATGATGCATCTGAACTGTTTTAACTATATCCTAAGGGGTCTTTACAATGTGACAACAAAGGCTGACACAAGTGTTACTAGGCAGAGGGGGTATGTTCTACATGCAATCAGAGATGAAGGAAATTCCAACATCTAAGATGTCAAAGTGCCACAAACCCTAATTTGTCACTCAAAAAATCAACAGATCATTAAAACGTTTGATTGACATCAAGAGATAAGCGTAAATCCTGAATTAGATGTCTCCTGTTTATTTCATGTAGTGGCTGCAGTCGAACCGTCTGGGTGATAATACAAAGATGTGTACCATCAGGCATCGGGTCAGGCGAGGCGCTAAACAACCAACAGCCTTTGACCTTCTCTACAGCTCAACTGTCATGGAAACAGAGTCTCGATCCTATTTTATACTTGAGTTTTTCCCCAAATGTCTCTTTAAACTAGTCTGTTTCTCACATTATTTTCAGTCATAGTCAGGACAGGGGTGAATTTCCAGTCTGAGATTCCTGGATCTATTTGTTTACAAGGTCCAACTTGCCACCTCCTAATCTCTGCTCCAGATCTCGCCTTTGTAAAATACAATGATTTTCGTCTCAGAAATCTTGTTTAAAAGTGCTGATTTAACTATACTATTTGGAATGGGAAGACCAGCAATCCACTAGAGTCCCAGGCAGACTGGATTGTATTTCACGTTCTGTGTAAGCACGCTCTTCAGAAAAGCACAAACTGGGTCTGGAGAGCTGGCTCAGGAGTTAAGAGTACGTTCTGCCCTTCCACAAGACCCAAATTTCCCTTCCAGCACTTATAAGCCCCTCTGGTGGCTAGCAAGCAAGGGCCCTCTGTGACACTGTGGCTTCAGAATACTCTGGGCCTTTGGGGACTTCGTCTCCCCTGGGAAGAGTGCAGCCCTCAAGCCTGGGCAGGAGGCAGGAGATCAGGCTGCCCTAGAGTGGGGACAGTTTCCCTGGGAGATAGGAGCCACAAGGTGACTAAGGCCTGCTTCTGGGGGACTCATTCTAAACATCAGCAAGTCCTGTCAAAGCTCAGAGGGCCTCCCCTCTAAAGATTCTGTTATGGGTGTTTTGAGGGGCTAGAACTGGGTGATGGAATAGCTGGGGTTGAATGTGCTTTCTGTAGGTCTTTGCAGGCTGGCAAGTACCTAAGCCCTGCCCCCCTAGACCTCTGGTTTCCAGACCCTCCATAGGCCAACCCCTCAGACTGTTCAAATTGGCTGAAAAAAAGCAAACAACCCTAGGTCACCTTACACAGCTCCCCCCTCCCTGAAGCACTATATAAAGAGCTGCATTCTGCTCTGTTCTCAGCTGTGGCTGCTGCCTTCCTCCCTAGCACAGGCAACATGACCCTGGGGTTTTCCCTCCCAATAAATCTCTTTTGTGAGATTTGCTGCATGAAGCTGTCTTTGTCATGGGTCAAAACAAAGTGAAGCAAAGTGTAGCAGAGCAGAGAACATCTCAGCTCAGTGGGGATATTCTCCCCTTGGAGCTGCAACACGTGTACTGGGGAAACTTCTCTCATAGTTGTATGGTTTCTTGGCTCCCAACTGCCAGGGTACCTCTCCATCTCTGTGCCAAAAAAAAAAACCCAAAAAAACAAAAAACAAAAAACACTAACAGCATCCACATCAAATAGCTCACAAATGCCTATAATTTCAATTCCAGGGTAATCTGAAATTCTCTTCTGGCCTTTATGGGCGGCCAAATATAACACACACATACACACACACACACACATTAAAAAATAAATAAAAACAGAGATCAAATCCATAGGATCCTGTCAAGAGTCATGAGCAAACGGATACTGCAAAAAATAGATGACATGTCAGAGATATGTTATACACGTGTATTTGTGTGTACATACAGACATCCATAAGCTACCACAACTTGTCTAAAACCATCTTAAAGGCTTAACCTCATGAGTTATAACTTAACTCACTGAAATATGAGTGTGGCCACACTCTCTGTGGCCTATGTTAAAGAGTCACATGCAAAATTCTAAGGCCGCCTTACACTTTCTTAAATACACGTTTAACTTTTAAAAATCTAGATCCACAAAACAACTCTCCTGAAAGTATTGCTTGATAAGTTTTGCACATTGGCACACTCCAGGTCGAATCCTCCATCTATTCTGGTCCTCTCGTGTTCAGCTAACAATCGCAGAAGCAGCACTGCCATACACGAATAAGGGGTGCATGTTGTGGAAGTTTATTTTAAACATAAATTAGTTATGCTTAAAATAATTGTTTTTGTGCACTGTTGGAAAAGGGGATGCATAGGCCTTGGCCTTTTGTATTGTCTGCAGGTGTTAGGTTTATGTGGGGGACGTTGCCTGGTAATGATCTGCATGTGCTATCAGTAGAATACTTGAGAAGTTCTGAAAGAATAAAAACACCTGAGTTCAGACTCTTGGGGTTCCACTGTGAGTATGGCGCTGGGCATGATGGTGGTTCCCTTTGCTGAGGTCTGGCTGGGCTTCCACATAGAAAAATGCCTCCTTGTCAACTTTGGTGAGCAGCATACAACTACAGGCCCATGTATTTGGGGTACCTGCTTTTGACTTGGCACCTGTGACCATCGCCCCATTTCATTCAAATAACCACTGGATCAGAGCTATCCATTTGATTCTATTTCACACGGAAATGGAATCCATAAAATGCCATGAACAGGAAATAGTGGTGCAGACATATCAGCCTGGGTCTGCACTGCCTGTGGTATTCCTATTTGCTTCAGTGATGGATGCAGGACAAACAAAGCTGAGTGGTGGTTTGTGATAGATTAACACGAGACAGCTCACCCAGAGCACCGGAGGCTCAGCAGTTTTCACAGTGGGTCATTCAGTCTTAACTCCATAGCGACAGGGTAGATGCCTGACTCTGCTGCAGGGCTCTCTGTGGCATCCTCCCAGGCCTCACGTAACTCCCTCTCTCTCTCTCTCTTCATCCAGTGCTTGCTGTTTCAAACCAGCCACATGACAATCTTTCCTGCTTCAGAGGAAGAAGAAAACACAAAAGGAAAAAGGCCCTCCATTTCCTTCTTCATGTGCCAACCTGTGCACCGTAGTCACTCCCTCCTTTTCTGAAGTGTGTGAATTGCCACAGGGGGTCCACACCTCTGCTCCCCAGAATGCCTCCTCTGGGGCCACAGTGCAGCACCTCACTTCCTAGCCTGGCTCCTTGGTTGTTCACACAAGAGATTTTAAACATCACTCTTTCTCAAAATAAAACCATGGTAGCCTCATGCTCCTTCGAGCTGCCTCCCCGTCTCTTGTATTTAGTGAGTGTATTTTATGCTAGAGGAGTTTGTCCTCCCATTTATTGGACCTCTGCTCTCCAGACCCCACGCCGCTCTGTGCTCATGACATTGCCTCCCCCACCTCACCCTCCTGCCTTAGCTTCCACTGCTCAGGACGCTCTAGAACATTCTCCCCACTCTGGGATGACTCTTCTTTACTACATTTGCATCATGACCCTCCTCTTCCTCCGAGCAGAGGCGAGGAAGTCTGAAAAGTAAACACATTTATAAGGCATCTTTCACGACAGGATCGGAAACGTAGAAAGAAAGACACAGATGTGGACAATAGCTCAGCAACGCGCTGTGGGGCTAGAGACGGGCCTGAGAGGCCTGCGGTCCTACTTGCTTCTTTACACAAATGAGGTCACCCTATGTCAGAGAGACAGAGCTGAGGTGTCGGCTAAGCGACACCTTCTAAGCAAGAGGTTGGAACAGCAAGATAGCCTTCACAGCCATGATTAGGAAAGAGGAAGGCACTCTGCTTGGAGAGCAAAGGGTTAAAGTACGGACCTGGACCTGTAGTGTAGGGTTCCCAGGCCAGACTCCAGGGGCTGAGAGGAGCTCTCTTTCCCCAGTGGTATTTCCTACAGGGAGTCCAGACCTTCATTTATTTCCTCCCTGGTAGCCTCAGTAGCTCACAGGCTGCATTTGCATTTTGCTATTTTGGTACCTATCTGATATTCCTGAAAGGACGAGGTCTCTAAGCTCCGCGTTTTATTTACAAACTCGCCCGCACTCAGGGACGCTCTCAGGTCTCATTTCCCCATCAGTTAGTTTTCATGCACACTATTGCAGAGAACAACAATCCTGGAAAAGAATGCCCGGGGGTGTCCTAGGAATGCCTTTTTGTTTTAGGACTGGGTTTTGCTATGTAGTCTAGGCTGGCCACACACTCCATATCCCCCTGCCCCTGTCTCTCAAGGGCTCCGATTACAGGTGTGCACTAGCATGCAGTCCACATAAGACTCTTTATACTTAATGGGAGTATCTTATACTTTTTGTCAAACATATGCTTGGATTCTGTGCCAGTGTTTTTTAAAGGAATTTAGAAAGCGTTATAACTCTTTTTTTCTCAAAATAAGGTCTCTTCACACAAGGTCAAACTGACTTGAGTTTTTATTGTCTGCCATGCCTGAAACATAAATAGCAGTATTTTTCAGTTAATTGAGTTCTATGGTCTGAATCTGATAAGCCCCTTTCTCCTCTATTCGGAGAAAATTAGATGAATGGATGTTTATCAAGAATGCAGAAAGGAATTAATCTGGGGCTGAATTCCAAGTCAAAGACATTTCAGGCATTTTTTAAAAAAAAAAATTACAACCCTGAGAGTTGAACGTTTGGTTTTTACGCCGTATCAACTTCATTTCTACCACAGTTTTCATGAAATAAAACCTGCACCCAGCCTGACCTCTTGGTGTTGTTCTAGCGGTAAAATGGCTGTTGATTCTTTCTGCTGAGAAGGCCCCTCCCTAGGTGTTGGCCAGGACTCAGACCTTTCTTTTCTCTGAACTCTTTACCCAGTTTCAGGGCTTGACACTTAGCCTTTGCTGCAAATTCAGAATCCAAACACTCTTTATCCAGGTGCATTAGTTGGTTTTCATAGCTTTTTTTTTTTTTAAATAAGATATTCCAGCTGGGTTGGAGAGGTAGTTCTGCTGTTAAGAGCACTTGCTGTTCTTGCCGAGGATCTGAGTTCAATTCCCAGCACCCACGCAGAGCAGCTCACAACTACCTATAACTCCAGTTCCAGGGGACTAAGTGGCCTCTTCTGACCTCTGAAGAGACCTGTACTCAGGTAGGACATACATACACACATATATAAAATAAATAAAAATACGCCTTAAAAAACAAAATGCTGCCAACCAATGAATTATACAAATACTTACTGCAGTGATTTGAATGAGAAATGTCCCCTGTGATCTGCAGGCATTTGTACACTTGGTCCCCCCCCTTTGGTGGCTGTTTAGGAGGCTTAAGCAGAGTGGCCTTGTTGGAAGAGGAGCATGATGGGAGGGGAGGGTGCGGGGAGAAGGGGTTGATGTCTCAGAGCCTCAAGCTGTTCCCAGTTTCCTCTCTCCACTTCCTGCTTACAGTTCAAAATGTGAGCTCTCAGCTTCCTGTCACACTTTCCTGACAGGATAGACTCTTATCTTCTGGAAACATAAGTCAAAATAAACGCCTGTAAGTTACCTTGGTCATGATGTTTTGTCCAGAAACAGAAGAATAACTAATACATTTATTATTCCTCCAGAAAAAGAAGCCATTTTCTAAGACGTTTATCTCATCCTTTATGCCCAGGATCCCTGAGCTGTGAGAGAGAACAGCTGCTGTCCTCATTCCCTGCTGACAGTAATAACCTCTCAAAGGAGCAACAAATGAGGTTTTTAATTAAGCTATTATGTAAAGAAATCAACACCACGTTGTTACGAAGATTCTGCTGGTGCCTATACCAAAGGGTGCAGAGAAGCAATTATGTGATAGAACCCTTAGAAACTGTTAAAATGGAGAACAAAAGCAGTCAAATTCCCATGCCTCAGACAGAGAACACCGAACAAGTTAAATGTTTAAAAGTTTTGAGCTAGTTGTGTTCTAGCTTGGGAATGTGTTGGGAATTCTGTACACCTTTATAAAATTCTTTCTTTGTCATGTAAAAGCAATGGCTTTAAAAAAGATGGAAAAGTATTAGCTCTGTGTTTCCTGAATCAGTTTAGTGACTCCTTAGGCAGAGCCATAATTATAAGTTACAGCTGAGATACATCACTTGAAAAAAGATACAAAGATAGAAACAAGCGAGCTCTGCCCAGGCAGAAAGAACGCTTGAGTACAATGGGCCTCAAGAGACCAACACACACTTGTGTCTCACAGGGAACTCATAACAAATGGTGGCAACATGAGCCCAGCAAGTGGGTGCCCCACGGAGAACTGGTAATCACAAGGGTTTACATGAACTCCGTTTTCTCACACCCTGTTGCCACAAACCTTGAGGTTCCTGTGCTCCATTGTGATGTTTTTCTGTTATGAGATTCTTTGCCCATCTGCTTCCCCTAAACTTCCTAAAGAGCTTTAACAATCTTCCTGAAGTTCCATAGCCAACTTAATACAGACTGAGCCTCCAACTTCTGCCTGCCTTGCAGTGCTGTTCTGAGTCAGGCTGAATTTTGTCAACTCTAAGTTACCATGGTACGTACATCACAGCCTCCCATCCCACCTGAGATCCCTTCCACCTGAGCCAACAGAGGACAAGCCAGGGGATGGGAGGACAGATGAGGTTGCGTGGTTCCTCCAGCACAGCTGCCAAAGGCTCCATGCTCACCCAGTTCACGGCCTCCAGGATGAGAGCCGACAATACACAGCACTGCAAAGTCTGTTGGGAGTCTTTGCTGGAAGAATTCAGTTTGATGTCATCATGTCAAGGGAACGTAGAATGCCTATGCCTCTTGCGCAGCCATGCAGAGTGAGTTTGCCAAAAACATTAAATGCAGACATTTTTTGGTTGCTGTTCCTTTCATGAATAATGGCCACCCTGTGAGAGCCATTTTCCAAACAAAAACAATTTCTGGTTGGGATGTTTGCCTATGGAATAACAATATCCTTACAAAATCTTTGTCTTTCTTGAACTTAACCTATTGAGGTTTGTTTTCCTCTTGGGATAAAATCTCTGGCTTCTTAGAAGAGAAGGTTGGGAGTCATTCAATACTCAGAACTCTGCTGGATAATCAAATTATATCTCTGAGAATTACCATGGCAACCATATTTTTAAAAATAAGTATATTTGCAGAATGAGGGCCACATTAATATAGCATCATAATTATTTAATATCAGAATAAGAGATTGAAAATGTTTTCTGAAAATCAAATTGAGCAAAATGTTTACTGAAGCTTGATTTTCTCACATTAGGCAGTGTGGTTGTCTTTCTTCTTGTGTCTGAACCTGGTCTTAACTCTTTGCAAATCCTAGGTTTATGTTAATAGCACAGAGTCTTCTCAAAACCCTAATGATTATAGCCACGGTAGCTCACATTTCTTTTTATCTCTTGACTCTGGTCAGTTCAAACTTCATTCCTGCTTTACTGGCCAGTTGGTATTCTTCTATGGTTCTTCTATTTTACACTGTATTACAGATGAAAACTAGTTCCTCAAAGTTTCAGTTTCCTAAAATAATGTCATCAGTCCACTGAGCAACCAAACCTGTCTCAAATGTATTGCTTGCAGTTTTGAGGCATAGAGATCTGGGCTGGTCACTCCGTCTGCCTGTACTGCAATTCCTTTATGTTTCATGTGTGGATAAATGACAAATGACACTGAATTTATAATGAATTGTGAAAAATGAAGTGAGTAATGTGGGAAAGCACTTGGGATACTGCTTCCACTTCTTAGTTCTTTATAAGTGTCAGCCGTGGAGATGAAGTGATGGTTACAGATGGGAACATGGATCGTAAGCAAGATAAGAGATTGGCTCACAGCCAAAGTCCCACACCAAGCCACAGGCCTTCGCAGTGATGGTTCAAGGTCTTGGAATGGTCTCAGTTATTATCCCTAAGGACAGGGCAGGGTGGGATGGCTGGGTGGCATCGTAGTGACATGTCTTGCAGTAGAGGGTCATGCCAAGCATTTGCTTCATAAAATTAAAACCCAGCAAGGTTAGTTATCAGTTTATTTTTTTAAAGTTTATTGTATATTTAGTTGTAGACAAACAAACAAAACCGTAGAATGACTGTGGTGGGGGCCACTAGGAGCAGGTGACTTGCAGACAGGAGGTTATAGATAACCACAAACTGTGAAGCAAGAGAATAAGGGTATATAAAAAACAATAATTGTGATGTAGAGACACCTAATGAGTGGCAGGGGGAAGGGTATGGTGTGTGCATTCAGTGTCAGGGAGAACGTCTCTCTTTAGTCTCCTCCAGATCAGATGCAGCCTTCAGCTTTTGGTAAATCAGTAACAATGACTCATCACCATTAGGGGAGAAACAGCATGTGCAGCCTGTCCTGCAAAGAAAGCCATTATGCTTATTAATTCCTCCCCAGTGTGGATATATTACTTCTATTATCAGCCAGGAAAAAAAAAAGTGTAAGGATTATGAGCCTCTGTCTGCTGTTTTCTGCTTTGCTATGTCCGTCACTTTGCTTAAACTCCAGCTCCAAGTCTATATAAACGAAACTCCAAGTCTATATAAATGGTTCCTCACAGCCAGGACTCACTTTGGAGTCAATATTTATCAACATGAAAAAATGATCACTCCTCTCTACCTATATCAGGACTCAAAAGTATTCCAGTTTCACCGTCATGCACACCCACCGTCCCGTTCTCTTGGCTGGAGCTCAGCAACACTTCCAGGTGTCCCCAGATGATGACAACATTTTCTCAGCTGCACAGCACTGCAGACTTTATGCCTGTGGTCACTGAGAAGTTCCAGTGTGACCAGAACAGCATCAGGATGCACTCCTTAATGCCATTTCACTATAGGGAGTTTAATTTTATGTAGGTACACATCTCTGGTAGCTCAAGGATTGGACGTTGCCATATTAACAACTCTGAATCTAGACTGATGTTTCTTCAGTGGCTGTGCTTCTTCCTGCTTAATGACATTGTCTGCTGTCTGAAGCTCACCTGGGGCCCAGGAGTTCTAAATCATCACTGATAGGGCCAAACCAGGGCTCCAGTTCACACCCGGTATAGACACTGGAAAACACAAAACAGCTTAGCAAAAATATAACATGGAATATATTATTAACCACATTTTGGGAGAGGAAATATAGAAATTTCCCATGCACCAGAATTGTAAGGAATTAATTCAGAGTCAGAGACTCTGGGTCCAGCTCACAGAGAAAGGCAAAAAATAGCAGAGGCATAAGCAGAAACAGAATGAAAACAAGGCTCAGTAGCAAGACTCCCGGGCTGCAGAAAGCTGCAAAGTTATATAAATGGGCTTGAGGAGTCTTGACAAAATGCCCCCGACTGCTGTGAATTCAATATAAGAGACTTATCTCCTCACAGCCTGGAGGCTGCGGCTGGAGACCAGACCGCGACTGTGGGCATGCCCGGACGCTGAGTGTCCCCTTCCTGGCTTGCTGCTGTGTCACAGTGTTTCCAAGGCAAACTTTGTGGCGGCTATTTCTATAGGCACACAAATTCCAACACGAGGGTCCTGCCCCTGTACCCTCACACGTCCCCGTCTAACTACTTCACAATGTCCATGGCCAAACACTCTCATATGATGTTTGGAGAGGCAGGGGAGATGTGGGGGTCTTAGTGCTTGAACAAACGAATGGCTGTGGGGGGAGGGCATGACTCCATCCACAGCTGAAGTTAGTCATGTAAGTTCCAATCAATCATTTCAAGTTCTGTCAGAGAAAAGGCTGTGCCCGAAGCATCAGAGCTGCAGTGATCTTCTCTCCTCTGGCCACACTGCCTTAGTACAGGGCAAAGTCAGGATCATCTGTAGCTCTTCCAAAGGAGAGACCAGCCAGAGCTACACAGAGACCCTGTCTTAACAGTGGGGGAGGGACAAGAGGAAGAGGTTTCTCATAGAAATAATAGAAAAGATTTTCTGAAGCTGAAGAGGCGGCAGTAAGTCTTTCAGAGCTGCACGGATTTAAACAAGAGCCTGTCATTATCCACAGCACATCATTATAACATTTCAGAGCATGAGAATGAGGTAGAATACCCAAAAGCTTTTCAGTGATGAGAAATCTGCTGATATAAGATGCAAATAAGCCATAATGAGTCTATCAGCAAAAAGGAGGGCTGAAGCAGCGCAGCTGAGCGGGGCTTTGAGCCCCGAAGGAGATCCCCTCTCAACAGTGACACTGTAAAGATTCAGGAAGAAGGAACTTCAAAATATGCTCACTGAGTCCTCCTGGCCTTCTCCGTGATTTCAAACAGGAATATGATCACCTTTAGCTCCTTAAACTCTTTCTGATACCTTAGCTCAGGCAAATCCTGTAAAGCAAAGTTGCCTTAAACGGCAGAACACATTGCTGTTTGTTGAACATGACTCTATCAGAGTAGAAGACAATTGTGCCATTACAAGCAACATTTTAACAATGTAGAATGAAGACTATTAAAATTTTAACTGCATATGTTATCAATGTTTACCTAATGTTATCAACAGCTGCTGTTGTTTTAATACATAGACACAATAATCCCAGAACTTGAAAACACTGTATTTGTGAGATATGACATTATAAGCAGCTGTGGTTATTTCAGAATTCTTGAGATAGTCTGTGAATGGCTACTGCAATGAATTAGTTGTTCTTTTTTAAAAGATATATTTTTTAAATATTTAATTATATGTATTTGTGTTTGTGTATATGTAGGTATGCACACAAGAGTGCAGGTGCCCCGGGAGGCCAGAAGGGGGCATAGAAACCCTTAAAGTTGGAGTTACTGGAGTTACAGGCAATGTGAACCACCTGACCTGGGTGCTCGGAAGCAAATTGGATCCTCTGGAGAGTGGTGCTCTCCCTTAATCACTGAGCTGAATTAGTTATCCTTATGCACATAGACGTCAATAACAATGAGCCTGCCTTTCAATTATCACAGCTGTGCATGGAACCACGGAAATAAGACTTGTAAGAGTTTTAAATTTCTTTGCTGAGGGTTTTTTTGTGTTGTTATGTGAGCTACAAACTACCTATTTGATTTAAAATGTGCTGTTACCTGGGGACAGTGAAAGAAATGTGCACATGTGCACCACACCATACAACAGGGTCTCACAAAAGAGGTTTATTGGGATGGGGTGAGACACAAAATGTCCACTTTCGAGTGGGAGAAAGGGGAGAGAGAGAGGGGTGGGGGGGAGAGAGAGAGAAAGAAGCAGGGTGAGAGACTGAGAAGAGAAGAGAAGAGAAGAGAAGAGAAGAGAAGAGAAGAGAAGAGAAGAAAAGAGAAAAAAAGAGAAGGGAAGGGAAGAGAAGGGAAGAGGGAGAGAGAAAAGGAGAGGGAAGCATGATTAGGAGACAGAGAGAGAGAGATTGGGAGAGAGAAGGAGAGAGAGAGAGACAGGGGCAAAAGAGAAAGACAGGAAGAGGGGCAGAGAGCAGATAGAGGCCAAAGAGGAAGAGAGAGAGGGCACGAAAGAGGAGTAGCCCAAAGTCCCCCGGGCTTATATGAGACTGATGACCCAGGACACATACCTGTCTGGGGGTACAGGGCTCAGAAAGCAGTACCTGGAGATAGAGGATGGGAGTGTCAGGAACATGGGGGAGGGTTGAGCTCCAGGGAGAGAGCTCTGGTCAGTTCACAACAATGTCTGGATGATCTCTTACGGGCTTAGCAACTATGCTCTATTTCTGAGATCATCAACAGCTCCATACTGCATACAGAACATGAAGACTGTCTTCGTTGGTAAGTGCTTCATAGGTACACCACAGTTTCTATAAGCTGTTGTTAGATACCCAATGCCACTTCTGGTATGTAATATCTGTACCACCTCCTGCAACTAACACTCGAATTTTTTTTCTGTTTAGGAAAGCTACTGTGTTCGGCAGAGTTAACTTATTCCAGTGCAGTGTAATAAGCAGGTGGGGAGAATAACCAAGGACAACTATGGAGGCTGGGAGGTGACCCTAACCAAGATCACATGCATGTGCACGTCTACAAGGCAGCTTCAGAAGGATTGAGACTAGAAGGTTCCATCTTCAAATTAGGAGACTCATGAAAATGTTCAATTAGTTCTTTTATCTCTGTGGGAACCCCTGCCCCGGACAGATGCTTTGCTGACCTGACAGCTAAAGGAAGTCTCCTGTAGGGGATTTCAAGACTTATGAAGTTCAAGGATTCCCTAGTCTTAATTCCAAAGGGCTCCATCCTGTAATTCCCCTAACAATTCTAATAATTTTCCAGGCCTGAGAACAACAGCTGCAGATACTCTAGACACAAACAGGAAAAACTTAAGCAATTCTGCAACACTTGACTTAATCTACAATACAGAGGGGAGAAGGTGGTCTTTGTGTTTACAAGTCCTTCTGAAAAAAAATCAGTAAAATTTCTACTGCCTCTTTCATTGATCAACTTGAGGTTAAGTGGTTCTTGTTTATAAAATAATAACTTTCCATCATGGCTGTCTTTCTGCTGTTCAGTGAGTTTCTGTGTGTGATGTGACTGCAGACGTCACAACACTGTCCTCAAGGGATGTCCACAAGCATCTGGCATCACCAGACAGTTGGATTGGATTATATAGAAAAATGGGCACAGTTTTATACTTAAAGACCAACATATGTGAAGCTGTGTATCATATGTACAATTTCCGAGAAGGGACAGTGTATCCTGAACCTGTTCCTAGTTCACAAGCAAAACAAAATGAATAAACTAAAAGTTAATAATAAAAATAAAAACAATAAATTTCTTAACTCTCAACATCCCAACACTGGCCTAGAAGCAAGGAAGGAAGAGGAAGGGAGGGAGACAGAGAGGGAGGGAGGAAAGAGACCAAATATGGAAGAAAATGCTCAGAGGTGACCATGGACAGTGAAATGGGAGTAAAGAGAATTTATACCCGAAGATGGGACCATCTGTTAGGGTCTGAGGCGCTCATGCTAACATCTCCAAAGTTATTGCAAAGCTTAACTTCTAGTGGGTCACAAAGGTGAAAAGCTCAAGGTCTTCCATTGGGGTTGTTTGTATTCTGACAACATCCTCGAACTCTTGCATCTAATATTCAATCCCTCCCCCAAGATCGGGCACAGTGAACATCTCAGAAGACAGCTCCAGAAAGCGGCATCCTCTTGGACATCTCTTTCCATTACATATGCCACCACCGACTTCATTTCTTTAAACACTAGCTTTTCTTTTAATACAAGTAATTGAACCATACTGTCAAAATAAAGCCTTATTGGCTGAGTGTGGTGGCACATACCTTTAATCCCAGATTCCAGGATGTAGAGACAGAGGGATTTCTGTGAGTTCCAGACTGGCCTAATCTACACAGTGAGTTCAAGAACAGCCAGGGCTATGTAAAGAGATCTTGTCTCAAAACAACAAACAAAAACAACAAAAGAATAAAGCTTGTTTTAATCTAACATTGTACAAAGGAACTGCAGAAGAGGACTTTCATATCTACTGCCCTCTTGAGTGGCTAATCCTGTGAAGTGTCATTCAAATGACCCATTAAGGTGGACATATGAAGCCTAAGGCCAAAGTAGTGTTTTGTTCTGCAGATAAAGAACTCCCCTTCGTCCACCCCCTATTTGGTTACCAGACACTCATCTACTTACTCTAGCTTTCTGGAGTTGTCCCGGGAGGGACCAGCCATTCTGTAAACCAACTCCAAGAAGCATGGATTTAATCTTCTGTCTATCAGGAAGCTTAGTGGGACCAGCAGTTAAGACTTGACAAATCTGAGTCTAAAATAATAAGAGAGACATTTAACTTGACATTTTCTTAGATGTCATGAAAACATCAGGAATATTTTCCCCCTCAATCAACATCAATAAATTAATAAGCCTTCACTTCCAGAGTCCAGGATCTGGGCTCACAGATTCCTTCACCCCAAATTCTGCTGCTGCTTTGTCTCCACTGTTTGGATATTCATCTTAGAAATATCCTGTGTTATTGCTAGGCCACCGTCTGTCTCCAGTGTTGTAACCATGGAGACAGCTTTCAATCTCACTCCTCTGTTGATTTCTGTGCTCACCTGTCTTTCCTACAAAAAACGCTAGCCTGGTATTTGTGAGCATCCACACTAACTTTATAGAAAGAAACTTAATGTAAAGTAGCAGAGTGATCAAGGTTGAAAATGGTTTTGAATATAAAAGCCAACCAGCAATTTGCTACAAAACAAGTTAACCTATCAGTAGCTTCCCTGACACTCTGACGACCCTGCCTGCATCTCAGGCTGGGATGTAGTTCAGTGCCTGGGTGTATGTTCGACCTGTGGGAGACCCTGGGCTCAAAGTCTCCATGTGTGTCTTTTCAGAACTTCTGTTCCCTGCCATGACCAGCCTGCTTCTGGAAGCAGGTACCAGTTCATAGTTGAGGTTCAAGCTGAGAAATGCTTTTCCACCATGGCTGAATACACTCTACAACTGAAGAGCTCCCTGCAGTGTGCACAGTAGGCAGTTCAGGGAGTGAGGGGTGTGGCTTAATGATGTTACACCCAGTATCAGAAGCCAGAACTGGAGAGGAAGAAGACACTGTTTCTGTGTGTCTTGCCCAGTTGCATTCTTTCAAATCTCATTTTTAAATCATCATGTTCCTGGAGTAGGCCACTGCACTCCAATCACCAGTTAGCACAGGGTGCCTAGTGGGAAAACATTTGTCTTTCTTCCATCTGTTCTAATGGACGGCCCTTCAGGCACACACCCTTGAAACACACACCTACCCTTGCTTGTCTCTCACAACTGCTACTACAGGCTCAATCATTAACCATCCACCTCCAAAGACATGGACTCACAGTAGGAGCTTTTTGAGTGTCAGTTGGGTTCTGAAAAAGGAGAGGACTAACAGAAGAATGCAACATGCTGGAGTAAGGCAATCAGAATCCCCCACATCTCCTCTCCTGCTGATAGTTAGCACACAGCCTTCTGGATCCTTCCCTCCACTTGGCCTAGGAGAGTTCATGGTTTCTGCAGAAGCAAGCCTCCGGCTCTGTGAACTGTGCTCAGCCAGCAGCCACTGAGAGCCAACACTTTCTCTTGCTGTCATCACTTTTATGTTATTTTGTAGGTTACAGAGAAGAATATTAGAGAAAGGGGCCGGTGGTGTCCCATCTGCTGCCACAGTGAGCCCGGCGGTGGCATATGTGATAATGTTTGTCTTCAGTAGCTCTGGGGGGAGAAGGCTGAGTGATTACCTCGGTTTCCCTTGACATCAAGCTCTCCCCCTTCCCCCATCTTTCCTTCCTGTACTCCTGGGCTATGCTCCTTCTCCCTCCTTGTTTATTTTCTCTACATGTTTGGTGACCTTCACACCCCTCTTGGCCTCCAGACATGAGTCCACCAGAAAAGCAATCTTGCTAATTTTTAAAAGCATGTCTGCTCCTTATTCAAACAACAAAGTGTAGATGTGGTCTATGATTCTACCAGAATGGGGACATCCTCCTCTCAGAACCAGTGAAGAACCCTGCACACCGCCGCTGATGAAAGCACAGCACTCCCTTTTATTAACTTAGGAGCCAAAGATGTAAGGACACCCTAACAGCTCGCTGATCACACTCCCGACAGCCACTACAATCACCCTGTTTTCTGATGTGTTCACTCTGTCCTCCAAATTGCCGATAATGTATGTTAATCTTTCTCACCCTAACTCAAAGCAACCTTCAAAGCACAGAAAGCCATGGCCCCTCCATTTCATCTGTCCTCTATTACCTGTGTCCATGGGATTATGTGAGCTCAGTAGCAGTTCATGGACAACTCCCCCGAAGGGACGTCTGACCGTACTGCTTCATACATTACAAGCTATTGGCAGTATTGGCAGCTGTTGGCTAGTGATTCAAAAGCACTTTCAGTATTGATCAGAAGGAAGAATCGTAATGTAAAGAAATGAGTTGTGGTTCTTGCCCTGAGAAGAAATGATTCTCTTACCTGCTCACAAAGGCCCCTCAGCTGTAGAAGGTGGTCGCTATTTCTTAGAAGTCACTAAGGCAGTAATGTGGGAGTTCTGTTACCTTCGTTTATTCTGCCCATATTGTCCTAGTCACAGGTGTGTGCTTGGGCATTGGAGAGACCACCCTCATCAGCAGCCTGGCTTGGCACTGCAGGAGCAAACTCCTGAACCTTGTGCCATGACAATGGTTGGGCTTACTGCTCCATCTCTCTCCTACCAAGGTCCTGCCTGCTGCATAAAGACCAAAGCAAAAAGAAGGAAGCAGCCGGACCTCTGAGCCTAATCAAGTCCTCTCCAACAGACAGGCAGTGTCAGGATGGTAATTCACTTCCTGGAGAGAAAGGGATAGAGAGATCATCCTTAAGTGATTCAGCTTGGCTGCAAAGCAGCCCTGATTAGAACAGGCCCGCAGGAGCCGAGAGCAACAGTGTCTTACACTGAGCCATCAGAAATAAGACATTTGCATGTTTCAGGGACACTGACATTCTCTGTTATCAGAGGAAGTCAGCAGCCCTCATCAGCCTGAAGAGATAAGACGCAAGTTGTGTCTGAGATATAATGAAGCCGTTCTTGAAATACAATTTCAAATAGAAAAGTCTGAAGGCTTGCATTTATGCAATTAGCATGTTAAGTATTAACAAAAATCTCAGAAGGTGTGATAGTGGAATCAATATTTATTAAGCATTTCAGAATTGTTAAACCTGAATTCTTTTGATTATTAATTATTATTTTGAATTAAAGATGCTGGGATAAAGAAATGCTAATTACCCAAAATGATATCACTGATGAACGCCTCTCAAAAGGCAAGAGGCTTCATCTTTGTACTGTGTATTATGTCTCTGTAAGACATGTGACATGATTTTAAGGTGTGTTTTGTTATTCTCTCTCTTCTCTCTCTCTCTCTTTCTCTCTCTCTCTCTGTCTCTCTCTCTCTCTCTCCCAAACACAGTCTCTTGTAGCACTGACTGGTCTAGGACTTGCTATGCAGCCAAGTATGACCTTGAACTCCTGACCCTCCTGACCCCTAGCCCTAGTACTAGAATTACAGATGTGTGCTATGGACTAGCCCTATATCCATGATGCTGGGGACATAACCAGGGCTCTGTGACTGCCAGCCCTCCCACCATATTTTGATAGGCCTGGTTTTAACCCAGCACCCAGCTGCAGCTTTCTTCCTCCTCTAGGCCATGTTGATGTGACATCCAAAAGGCTGACAGCCTGACAGGCAGCCCTTGTTCTGAAAGATACAACACTCCAGCTCCCAGAGCTTTACAAACTCTGGAGAATGAGTAGTGGACGGTGTGTCTGTGTTGGGATGCGGACCTGTGAGCCAAACAGGAAGGCGGAGGGAAGCCCGAGACTGCATATTCTCAGATCGGCATAATCAGACACAGACGCTGCCTGTTCTTATATCACAAATGTTTCCGGGACAAGAGAAAGAATGGAGAAGGCAATAAGAACCTTTAAATTCCTTCTCCAAAGACCTGCTTTCCTTCAAGAAGTTACCAATATGAGTCTCTGATGTTGCCTAGGGCTCCAGGGCTCAAAAAATTCTGAGGACTGTATCTCATGGGGATCATGTGTGTGTGTGTGTGTGTGTGTGTGTGTGTGTGTGTGTGTGTGTGTATACACGTGTGGGTGCACATCTTTTGACTACGCACAATCAAAACTAACCAATGAAAAGAAACTCTCTATCCATATATTAAAAGCTTCACTTTTTTTTTATTCTAATATAGTTTGTCTTTAATTCCTGGTAATAAGTATTTGCTATTATCTATGCAGACATCATATTCTCTCAGAGGTGGCAAAGTGTTTCAAAAACAATTGCAATGTGTATGTTTCCTTAACATCCATCCTACTGATCTTTTTCTTAGGAAGTTTTCCATTGATTCCTTCTAGAAAAACATGCTTAAAATAACGATATAGAAGCAGAGTTAGAAGCATAAAGAATGTCAAATCTTCTCACTCATTTCACCGGAGAACCCCAGGTATAAAAATAATTCACAAAAATGGTCAAAAAGTCCTTCTAGAGAGGAAATTCACCCTAGGTGAGGTGGTGTTAAGTCTGTAGTCCTAGCATTC
The DNA here is from genome assembly GCA_026225945.1 of Cricetomys ansorgei. Lineage (NCBI taxonomy): Eukaryota > Metazoa > Chordata > Mammalia > Rodentia > Nesomyidae > Cricetomys > Cricetomys ansorgei. Next base: position 551,956 of record JAMJFZ010001133.1, on the reverse strand, counting down.
AGGGAGTAGAGGCAGGAGGGTCAGAGGTTCAAGGTTATCTTTGGCTCACAGTGAGTTTGAGGCCAGTCTGGGCTAAATGAGACCCTTCAACAACAGGAAGAAAGGGAGGAAGGAAGGAAGAAAGGAAGGAAGGAAGGAAGGAAGGAAGGAAGGAAGGAAGGAAGGAAGGAAGGGAAAACGGAAAAGTAAAAATTCAAGCTAGCACCATAACTTGAATTCACATGCAATTATTACATAGGATGTACTTTTTTTTTTCTGTGTGTTCATTTTAGCGAAAAGTCCGAGTTATATCATGATTGGCAGGAGTGTCTGGTTTTCTGTGGTCTGTATTCTATGCGCAGCATCATCACACATGACACCTGAGCAGTTACTGGGCAGGGTAACACTTAGATTATATTCAAGCACAGTTCAGGGCCGGCTATGAAGAGGCTTTCTGAGGATCTCTACCTTTGCACATACCTGGGAAATTTCAACAATGAAGCTTGGATTGTTCTGAAATGAGCATTTACAACTTAGGCAGAGTTAGAAACTCATCTTCTAGCAAAAATTCTAAATAGGAGCTTAGCCTGACATAAAGATATGCTGCAGACTTTAGGCCAAAATTTTACCCGGTTCCTGCTTTCTCAACTGTCCTGGCAACACTTTCACAGGTGTTACACCTGTGATTTTTGGTTAAAAACAAAACATTTTTACTACTGTTTTTACAAAATTAAACAGAGATGAAGAATTGGATCAGTGGTTAAGACCGCAGTTGAACACAGCTGTGGCAGCCCAGCAAGAGAGACGAGGAAGCATATTTCATAACTGCAAACCCTGTCAGACCTCAGCAGAGGGAACCACTATCCTGGCCAGTACCATACTCGATCGACAGTAGAACTCCAAGTGTCTGAGCTCAGGTGTTTTTATTCTTTCAGAACTCCTCAGGTATTCTACTGATAGCACATGCAGATCATTAGCAATCAAACAACCCCCCAGAAATCCAACACCTGCAGACAATACAAAACGCCCTAGACCTAGGATAGCCCCTCACCCAACAGTGCATAAAACAATTATTTTATATATAACTAAAAAACTTCCTCAATAAAGAACACTTGCTGCTCTTAGAGAGGACGTGGGTTCTGTTGCCAACACCACCTGTCACTCTAGCTACAAGGGATCTGACACCTCCTTGGGTACCCACACACATGTGACACTCATTCATAGACACACACACACACACACACACACACACACACACTCATACTCACACACACATTTTTTTTAAATCTTAAAAAAATAGAAAACACCAACATCACAGTAGGCACCAGTAACAGAACATCATCAGGTTTATGCCATTTGTAGAGGCGCATGCTGGAGACTGAGGTAGCATGTCTGCTACCTTGAGGATGGACTGTGGTAAGGATGGTCAGCCCCACAGGGAAAAGCCTAACCTGCGCTTTACACAGGAGAGGATCCTTCAATTCAGAGCTTGGTGGGAGCAAGGAAGGGTAAAGGAACTCCAGGCAGCACTCACGGTGAACACGCAAGTGCTTCCGAGTTGTCCGACAGGGCGAGTAGCAGGACGGTTTGAAAGTTTAGGTAGGACCCTGGACCCTCGACTCATAGTGAAAGCACTGGAGACCCAGCAGCGGAAGTGAAGCCATCCTCGGTCTTCTGGGCTGGTGCCCTGGTGGAGTTCAGAGCGAGGTTTGCAAACTCTGTGAGGGTGGCCTCCCTTTCTCAAGTGATCACTAAGGACAATCTTTCACTCCAGGTGCCATCCTTCCCCCTGTCCCGTAGATTTGTCTTTTTCTCAACTAATACTGTGCATAGGATCATCTCCACATTTTATACCTTGTTTATTTTAAAGCTTATCAGACATGTGATCCTGCAAGCAAACTTGACTGTTAGTGATTTTCTGCTCTCTAGTTTTTTGGAGGGCAGGCTTCATGGCTAGACTTCCAGAAGGGGCCCAGTGTTTCCTATTTAACTGTGATTAGACCTGAGCTGACTCAAGATATTTTTGTTTTGAAAGTGAACCATCAGATTTTCTTTCTCACGGTTGAAAGGGTCAGCTGAACAAACACGCACAACCACAAGTGAACCTAAAATGCATGAAGAAAAACCGGACGGAACTCAAGAAAAGAATAAATAAATGCCTAATTCTAACTGGAGCACTCCTCCCCTCTTCCTCAGCAATCAAGAGAAAAACACAAATTTGAACAATTCAATCGGCTTGACTTGAGTGACATTGGAAAAGTGCATCCAATCACTGTAGGTTATTCGCTGATTTTTACAGAGTCCTGCTTTGTTCTGCAAGGTAGAGACACTGTGAAAACAGTTACCCATGCACTTTCAGCTGTGTCATTAGCATAGATGCCAGCAGACCCCTCTTATCATTCCAGAACTTCTAAATACACACAGCTGAACTCTTCTGGATAAATAGACCCTTACATAAAAGTATAATTTTTAAATACAAAGTGTCTCAATTCCTGCTAATCTCTAATGCTGTATTGTTTGTTTGTTTTTGCTTTTTCTTTTACTTTGCTGAGGAATGACTATTGGCGTTCTGTTCAGGAAGTTCTTTTCTGTGCCAACCTGTTCAAGGCTATTCCACACTTTCTCTTTTATCAGGTTCATTGTATCTTGCTTTACGTTAAGGTCTTTGATCCACTTGGATGTGAGTTTGTATAGGGTGATAAATATTGATCTATTTGCGTTCTTCTACATACAGACATCCAATTAGACCAGCACCATTTGTTGAAGATGCTTTCTTTTTTCCATTGTACATTTCTGGCTTCTTTATCTAAGGTCACAAGTGTCCATAAGGGTATGGATTTATGTCTGGATCTTCTATTTGGTTCTGTTGATCAACATGTCTATTTTTATGCCAATACCATGATTTTTACTATGGCTCTGTAGTACAGTTTACAATCAGGAATAATGATATCTCCAGAAGTTCTTTTATTTCTTTCAGGATTATTTTAACTATCCTGGGTTTTTTGTTTTTCCATATGAAATTGAGTGTTGTCCTTTCAAGGTCTGTAAATAATTGTATTGGGATTTTGATAGATATCACATTGAATCTGAAGATTGGATAGCTCAGGCACTAAGATCAAAGATTACTAGATGGGACCTCAAGGCACTGTCAATAAGATCACATGGCAGTCTGTGGAATGGGAAAAGATTTTCACCAACTCCATTTCTGATAGAGGCTAATATCAAAAATACATAAAGAACTCAAGAAAATAGAGATCAACAAAACAAATAAGCCAATTTAAAAAATGGGGTACAGATCTGAACAAAGAATTCTCAAAAGAAGAATCTCAAATGGCTCAGAAACACTTAAAGAAATGTTCAACATCCTTAGTCATCACAGAAATGCAGATCAAATCTACTCTGAGATTCCATCTTACACCTGTCAGAATGGCTAAGATCAATAATTCAAATGACAGCTCATGCTGATGAGGATGTGGAGCAAGAGGAACACTCCTTCATTGCTGGTGGGAGTGCAAACTTGTACAGCCACCATGGAAATCACTATGGAGGTTCCTCTGGAAATTGGGAATTGGTCTTCCTCAAGACCCAGCTACACTACTCCTGGGCATATTCCCAAAGGATGTTCCATCCTACCACAAGGACACTTGCTCAACCATGTTCATAGCAGCTTTATTCATAATAGCTAGAAATTGGAAACAACCTAGATGCCACTCAAAGGAAGAATGGATAAAGAAATTGTGGTACATTTATACAAGGCACTATTACTCAGCTTTTAAAAGCAATGACCTCATGAATTTTGCAAGCAAATGAATGTAAGTAAAAAACGCATCCTGAATGAGGTAACCCAGGCCCCCCAAAACAAACATGGGATGTACTCACTTATATGTGAATATTGACTGTTAGACAAAGGGCAAAGGACCTGCATTCCACAGACCCAGAGACTGTGCAACAAGGAGGGCACCTGTGGGTGGGGGCACAGACATCTCCCCTGGTAGAGGGAAGGTGGACAGATGGTACAGGTGGGTTAGGGGAGGATAGGAATGGGAAGAGGAGGGACCAGGTGAGGGGAGAGGGCTGGAGGGAAAGAATATAGGAAGAGATGACTGGAACTGGAGAACATTTAGGGGGGAATGTTTGGGAGACCTAGGGCAGTGGCAACTCACTGGAATCTATGAGGGAGACCCTGACGAGAACCTCTAGCAATGGGGTATGAGAAGCCTGCACAGGCCATTTACTGTAACCACACAGGGCTTCCAGGGGTGAGACTGGAACCATCCCAGCTGCAAAACCTATAAACTATCCTCCCTACAGGAACCCATGGAACAATGGAGGGGCAGAACCTCATGTCAAGGGAGGAACCCATGCCTGCTACTGCAGGGCAGGCCAGGAACTAGAAACTGGATAGCCAGGAGATGATTTCTAATGATATGCTGCTTTACTCATAGATTGGCGCCTGCTCCATTCTTCATCAGAGAGGCTTTCTCCAGCAGCTGATGGAAGCAGATGGAGAGAGCCATGGCCGAACATTGTGCAGAGTTCAAGGAATCCTGCGGAAAAGGGGGAGGAGGGATTGCAGGGACCAGAGTGGTCGAGGACACCAGGAGAACAAGTCCGGTGGAGTCAACTGACCAGCACCCTTGGGAGCTCACAGAGCCTGAAGCAGTAGACTTAGAACCTATAGGATCCCCTAGGTCTGTCTTGTGATTGTCTGACTTGGTGTTCTTGTGAAGCTCCTACAGACTGGAGTGGAGAAGTCTCTGCCCCTTTTGCCTGCCCTTAGGACCCTTTTCCTCCTGCTGGGTTGCCCTCAATGTTGGGGTTAGTCTCTGGCCTTGTTCCATCTTGTTATGCCCTGCTTGAGCAGTAACCCTGGGAGGATAGCTCTTATCTGTGGAGAGGGATAGGGTAGATCTGGGGCAGAGGGGAGATGGAAGAACAGGGAGGAGCAGAAGAGGAGAGGGGTCAGATGCGTTATATGAGTAAAGAAAAATAAATACATTTAAAAAGGAATGGCTAAAATATTACAGTTGTGTATTTATGACTGGGGGTGGTGGAAGGATATCCCCTTCTGATAAACATGCTACTATATGACTGTGGATGTTAGAGCAGGATATCCCCTTCTGATGACTGAGCTACCAGGTGGTAAAAGGGGAAAGAGCAGAAAGTCCTAGGAACCAGAGAAAAATAATTATGTATTAATGAAAAATAAACAAGTCATGCGAAAGTAAGCTAGAGTGGATGAATGCCCTGCCTTTACAGCTACTGAGCTGGCAGAGCACAAAGACTTCATGTTTCAATTTTTCACTGGATTTAAATCCACATCCTCAAGAGAAAAATGTAAAGAACCCAGTTGAAGGTTAAGTTCTTTAAAAAAATCATTAAAAATGTCTATAGATGAAGCCACCAGCCCTTTCCTGATATCATACATTTTCCCCATGATGTTTCAGTTCAAAACAAACCGGCTCCCCATGTGTCGAGCCCACTGAAGGCCATTAGGTTGCAAGTGCATAAAAAGAAATTGCATGGCTAATGATTCAAGGTAATACTTTATAAAATTTCTTATAAAATTTCCCATTTTACCCAAATCATAAAATAAAACCATGAAGTTGGGGAACATAAACCAGTTAGGTCACCTGGGAACCAACAAACTGAGGGAAAAGAAGAAACTGGTAGGTTGGGAAAGTTTAAAACTCAGAAAAGCTACGATTGAGGGGAATGAGAAATGTATAACAAATGTGCCTCGGATTCTAATGGTCACTTAGCCGGAGAGGGCCCAGGGCAGAATCAAGACAACCCTCCAAACGCTATGAACTGGAATAACGAAAGTCGGCCAGTGACACACAGTATCAGCAAGATGGCAAATATGGGTCTTCCTTTTGTGTCTCCCACGGTGACAAGGATTTGGAAGTGAATTGTGGCTGGAGTGCTTTGGTGGGAGCTCTAGGTTCAGACGTGTGATTCACAAGGCAGACACTTCTGCTTTGAGAGGACAAGCCCATGATTATTGATAGATGCCTGACTCCAAACTCAGACACAGTCCTGTAGTTCTGTGAGCTTACCCATCACCCCATGAGTCCGTGGTCTTGCCCTGCGCAGGGTCCACTTATAGGCTTGGAAGTAGTCAAGAATCCCTTGGCTCATGCAACCAGTCTGTGAACCAACCTCACATCCACATGTAGGAGCTGAAGAGCTCTTCACTCAACTCCATTCTGCACCAGTTGTGGGCTGGCAGGAGTCTAGCTGACCTGGTCCTGCTGAGGGAAATAACTGGCCATGATGCTAGAGACAAGCCCATCAACCTTTACCTCTCATAGGTCCTCAAATGATCCTGCAGCTCTAGGCCTCTCAGGTGTACTCTGACCATAGTCTTGCCTGCCTTTCCCTTGGGAGACACATCCATCTGTGACCACAGAGACAGATCATTAACTTCTTAATATCGTCCTGATCTCTGGCTCCAGGCAGACATAGGTGTGGTTCCAATCAGTCCCAGTCACACAATACCCCAGTAAGAACTGCCCCACCTGTCCCCTACAGACTCTGTAGACCTCACTTTGGCTCTGGACTCTGAAGCGTACCTGCCCCTGGGATGAAGTTCTGCTCATTGTGCAGTCCAAGTCAGTCCTCAGTCGCCAGTGAGTCACCTCACATCAGAGCAGAAGCCTTGCAGGGGCCTGAGGCAGCATCTCTTATGTGTGCCTCCTAACAGGCTCACCAATCAGAGCCTGAGCTTTGGACACCACAGCAGCCATGGCAAGTTTCCAAGCTCCTATGTAGAGCTGATGGGGGAAAGTCTTTATGCTGAAACCAGTTTGCAAAGACTGAAAGAGTGCATTGCTCTTTTAAGTATGTAGAGACCAACTCATGGTGACCCTAAAATGAATAACCAAGCAAAACACACCACCACCAAAGAATGCCGATAGCCAACTATAAAAATGGAGATCTAGAAATCACCTGAGAAAGGTGCAAAATATTAATTTTGAAGAGGTTCCATAAAAGGAAGTAGTATAGAGGTAGTTGACTAAGAGAAATCTCCAAAGATGGTGCACGAGCCAAGGGAGAGTGTAACACAGAGCACAAGCCACAGTGAGAGCCAAACTGAAACCCTGAAGATGAACAATTCGACAACGGAATTTAAAAACACAACAGAGCGCTGCAGATGTTTATGGAAATGGAAAGGCTGAGAAATGACATTCTTAGAACCAAGAGGCTCCAAAATATTTTGACATGAGCCAATTAGTGGAAGGAAATGGAAGAAGAATGGAGAAATGGGAAGGGTCAGGGTGGGGAGAGGTGGTAAAGAACTGACTTAAGGAAACACGTAAGGACAGGGTTGGGGAGGAGTACGTGCTGAAACAAGTGTGAGGACCAGAGCCTGAATCCCCAGCACCCTCATTAATAGTGGGGTGCAGCCATGTGCCTCTGTGATCCTCAGGCTCTTGAGGGTTGAGACAGGCAGATCCTGGCGGCTTGCTGGCCAGCCCAGCTAGCCAAAACGGCGAAAAGTTCCATGAGAGACTGTGTTGCAAAAAAACAAGGTGGCAAAGTGATTGAGAAAGATATCTGGACATTAACCTCTGACTGGTGTGTGCACGTCTGCGCGTGTGCGCTGCACACAATCACACACACACATGTGCACATGTATACATACACATTATCAGTGAATAAACACCAGTATGCCAATACAATGGAATATTGTTTGGCTTAAAGGAAGAAAGAAAACCTGCACATGTACTTGAAACTTAAAGGATAAAACCTAAAACTCACATACACAAACGGCACACAGGCAGCTGCCCAGGGCTGGAGAATGGCGTGGGGAAAACAGCAGTTTCTCAGGTGAGTCATGAGGGCTCTGATACGAAGCAAGGAGACGTGGTCACAGAGCATGCCATTCTTTTGAAATAGAAGAGATCAGACATCCAGCCGTCTCAACACGTGCCTCACCCATCACACAAATCCTAATTACGGTGATGAAAAATACACTCAGTTTGATTTTGGTAGTTACACACTATGTGAGAAATGATCACATCCTATATCTTGAATATGTACGTTTTCATTTGTTAATGAGACTTCAATACATTTTTAAAAATACTTATATCTCCTTGTTTTGTCCAATTCCAGTTTTTAGGAGTCTTATCTCCATTCCTCTGTGTAAGTAGGTATGTGTGTGAGAGAAGTGATTTATGCACCGTGTCTATGAAATATTGCTGCATTTGAAATATCTCCTTGCAGAAGTGTGAGATTCTAATTTTGATTAAATTCTTTTTTTTTTTTTTTGGCATCCACACTTCGAGTCCCCATTTGTCCAGAGTCACATTAAATCCACTCACTCTTGGATTGTTTTTTCCATGCGTAAGTTCCTTGTATCTCTGATGGTCTGTAAATTCTCCACATGGGCGGGTCTTTCCCCCATTGCCAGTGCTTTGGAAAGCAGGAATGCCCTCTGTCAGCTCTCACCCTGCCCCCCAGCAGCTCAGGGGGCAGCCAGTCACAGAAAACACAAGGAATCTAATGTGGGGTGAGTGAACAGATCAGCCAGGGGAATGGGTCAAGATGTGTGTGACCTTCCGGGAGCTGTGAAGCCTTTGTCTGTAAAACAGAGATAACCATGTCGCTGAGTTAAGATTGAGAGCAGTCGTCACAGTCTGTGTGTGCTCCGCATATGGGCAGCTCAAGTAGCTCTCAAATTTCAAAGCAAGAATGACGGAGAGCACTCTGTAGTCTCCACTATGTCAAGAACACTCAGGGTACAAGGGCAATGGGCTGCTGTGTCAGGTGCACATTAATACCACCAGCAACCCCCAGGATCCCAGGGAACCCATCTTAATCCTAAGGTCACAGTGCAGTTCTTGAAGGCTATCCGTCAGCAAGCACCTTCATCCGGGACATTTCAAGGGAATCTGTCGACTTAGTCCCTCAGCTGAAAGCAAGATGTCCATCACCATTGGCAAAAGCAGGGAAGACTAGTAAGAGCACACACTTCCTTCTGAGCGCTCCTACTTCCAGCTTCCTCTTGAAACCTCATCCTTGGGGTGGCTTGGTCTCTGTAGCCCACTAAAAATATGCATTTCCTCAAAGCTGATGAAATCATAAATACCACAAAATATAAAACTCTATAAATATCTGACTGCAAAGGAGAGATAGCTCAACGGATAGGCTTGTGGGTGTGATGCTGTTGTTGGAAAACTAACTGGATAATCATAACAGCACACTCATGATGGAAGGTTCCAGCAGTTCTCCATCAGGAAAAAAAGAAAGAAAGAAAATAAACATCCCAGTGACTATTTACCAATTCTGATACTGAATTGAAGGCTTGAATTTTCAAATACAGCCCTCCCCTCCCAGAAAAACTTCACTCAAACAAGAAATATATTTTAAGGAGGTACCTCTGGCTACCTCTCCTTTACTTTTATGAACCCAGGGAAACCAGTCCTGCAGTCTCCCCTTTCCCCCTGGTTCCCCCCAAAAAAAGGATGTGCATAACCCAACAAATTCTCTTCATCCCCAGGAGAGAAAATGACAGCCCTCCGCCAAGGACACTGCACCCACCCGTGGTGGCCATGAATCATTCCTTCCTACCTGGATGCTCAGGAGATTTATAGCAACTTGCCTGCTCACGTATTGAAGGATACCTTGTCTTCGAGACTCTGGAAGCTGCTCAACTGGTACCCTTGCCCAGCATGAGTAGCCCCTATGAGGAGAACATCTTACTGAGTACCGACGTTGCTTTCCAAGTCAGCACCTAATGGGGCATTTGGGACACAGCCAGGAAAACTTGTATACTGTTAAGCTTCAGCTGGGGGGAGGGGCAGGTTCTACTTTTACTTCTACGCCTGGAAACCGAAGACCTCAGAGTTTGAAAAGTAAAGCAATGGCCACTCCCTTGGAACACTGCTTATTTAAACTGTGTCAGTCGAAAGTGAGCTAACCTTGTACAGGAGACAGCTCAGTGGGAAAAAGGCCTTGCCATCCTGAGCTTGATTTCTGGAGCCCACATAGAAGTGGAAGGAGAGAACTGACCTCAGAGACCTTTGCTCTGCTGTGGCATATGTGTCCATGCAAACACACATGACAGAAAGGTAGAGAGAGAGGAAGAAGGAAGGAAAAAAGAGGGAGGGGGAGAGGGAGAAAGGGAGGGAGGGTTGAAGGAATGAAGGAAGAGAGAGAAGGAGGGAGGGAGGAAGCCCAAGTGAGAGCACTGCCTGACACACACCTAGAATCCCTTGCTGAAAGTGCTAGGAATCAGAAGTGCTTCCAGTTTGGTTGGTTTTAGACCATGGGATGTCTGCATGTAAAACATGAAATGCCTTGGAAGTGGGAGCCCTGTCTAAACATTAATATTATTTGTGTTTCATATATAACTTACTCACAAACCCTGAAGGAAGTTTGACTACAAAATGCTTAACACACCTGCATTTGACTTTGACCTATCCCAAGTCTAGAATTTTCCACTGGTGACATCATGTTTGTACTCAAAAACATCCAAGTTTTGGAATATTTCAGATTTTTGAATTTCCAGAGTAGGGACACTCAGCCTGTAGATGATGCATCCCTGGGGCTGCTGGCAATTGGGGAGCACTCCAGATCCAGCTGCTTCGGGTCCAGCCCCACTGTGGATCTTACACTGCAGCGTTCACAGCGTGTTAAGCCTCCAGAGAGCAAGAAGAAATTCACATCAATGTCAGCATCATCTTCTGGAAGTATCCGTCCCATGGAGTGGGGTGACATAGGATGGTATAACTTGAGAGGTGGGTGGGGTCAGGGTCCAGCTAGTAGCAATTAAGAGCCTTGTTCAGTTGCACTCAGAAGATAGGCCAGCACCAAGGAAGCAAGGAAGCCAGCCAAGTGGTCGCAGACTTCCAAAAGCCCCAGAGAGAATTCTCTTCTCATCTTTGCTTTTCTCTGTAAGCATTTTTAAAGCCCAAGTGAGACTTTTACTATCTTCCAGTAACTCACCAGAAGTTTGGATTCAATGGGGACCTGGACCCCAGAAACCAAAGGAAGCAGGTCCCAGGGACAGAAGGCTTGTGCTAGGGGAACTGTTCCGATTCTGAGTAATGATCCTGGAGGGCTTTTCTAAGGAACTGCTCCCTTATAACACTGGAACTGATGCTGTGGGGATCCCAGGATGTTAGCTCGGCACTTAGGAGAATAGCTTTAGCATATTGTTATCTTAATACAACTCCTCCTCTAACCTACTGCCATCTGGTTACACGTGGAAAAGAGATGGCAGGCCAGCGCACAGTGGAAAGATTCTCTGAGTGCCTGAATGTCAGCCAGAGTAGAGAGAAACGTGACACCCCACCATAGCCTCGCCTGCTGTGTCCCACACTCTGGCAGCAAGTATTCCCGAGTCAGAATTCTAATAATAAATCCAAAGCTTTATTCATTCCTCTGTGAAAGGAATGTCCTGAGCCTGCAGACAGGTGGGGAAACTGGTTTGGAATGAGCCAGCAGGGGGTGAGGGGGCGCTTCTTGAGAGCCCTGGCACTCAGCAGCTGTGGTTCCAAATAGACACAGAGAACACATGAGGGACTCACTTGCCTCCAGCTAATGTTCAGTTCAGGGAGAAACTCCCACAAACTCAGAATGGTGTCACAAGGATGGCATGTGTCTCAGACGTAAGGGAAGCAGAGGAGGATCATCACCCGGGCCAGGAAGCAAGCCTGGCTGTCACGCATCTCACAAGCTTTTGGTCCAGGAGTCTGTGCTGGGGGCTTGAGAAACTGGGCAGTCCTGTTTTCTCAGGGTTAGCTCCTTACCTGGAAAGAGGTATCTAAAGACATGACTCTTCTTTCTTGTCATTGTGTTGAAAATCTGTTCATGCCTTTAATACATTCACTCAAATAAGGGCAAACTGTCATATACACTCTTTAATTTTACTCAGTAATAAATGGTGAACAGTTAGAAAGGCTCAAATTCTATTACTTTTATAAATCTCAGTGCTGGTTTAGCTCTGCTATATCTTGTAATGATCAATGTTCATTTACTTCGCTTTCATAGAAATCATAGGAATATACATATATATAATGATTAGTCTGTAAAGATCATTAATGGATCTATTACCATATAATTTTATAATTATAACAAACTATTGATTTGGGCTTTGTCCTTAAATGTTTCAAGGCTAATATTCTTGTGTCTACGAGAAGAAGGAATCCAAACTGCAGACAGAGACATGTCTTTATCTCACACAGCTGGGTCAGTCAATTCAATCTGGAAATAATAGGCTCTCTGTATGAACATGGCCCAGTACAAGCTGAAGATTACAAAGTTATTCTTTTTTTGGGTAAGATCCAGGGTGAGAATCATCAAATTTCCTTTGAAAATTAAGTCACAAATGAGTTCTTCCCAAGTAAGCTCTTTGACTTGTTATCATCAGTGCTTGCTGTCAATTTCGTCCACCTCAGACATTGATGGTCCACAATGTTGTTTTCTCTCTGCAGAGCAGACAGAAGGCTTTAACCCACAAACTGGTTTTCAAGGGACTTCACTAACCTAATCAAAGCTGTGGATATCACAGAACTTGAGATCATTACATATTGAGTAGCCAGGGCTCTAGATAGTGAAGACAAATGTATGAATGACCTCATTTTATCTTGGGAATGTCTTGTCTGCTTTACAAAATGAACAGCATGTGCCCCTTCAGACACGGAACACAAACTGGGAGATAAGAAGTCAGCACCTAGCACCTCGTCATGACACTCAACTGAATGATATGTGTTTCTAGGCTGAGAACAGAACTACTAGCAGAGACCCGGTGATGCTGTAAACATTTCTCAGACCATCCTAGGCAGCTGTGTTGATAACAAGTATTCAAGGCAAGTAAACACAAGCTCTGAGCTGTCAATAGTCCACCTGAATACTCTTAACATCTGCTTGGCAAACAAGAGCCCTCTTTCCAATACACCTTCATATGCTGCAGGGAATGTGAGGGCCCCAGTGTGTTCACAGACAGCGCTGGCCTTGAAACTGTTTGTTATTCTGTGTGTAACCAAGCAGCAGTGCTGATTAGCCCCTGACCTTTGGCAGAGGGCTGAACCTGGGATGTTTGAGACAGATGCCCAGAGCACTTGCAACTAATTCCCTGCCAACAGCGCATCTTCCTTAGAGACAGAAAGCATTTTTCACATTGGAGAGAAAAGGTTTATTCAGCTGTCTGAAACTTAACAAGGTCACATATCTTGATGATGGACCAGGCTGCTAAATACAGCCGGAGACTGTCACCTGGACAGGACCAATGTGCCTGCATGCCTTTATGTTCACCAGTCTCAGTGGGAAAAGATAGATAACCTTTGAAAATATGCTGTTTCTCCACAAATGCTATTTCATCGCCTACGAAAAATGTAAATTCTATTTATAAGCTGATTCAGCATCTCTTAATATCCCTTTCATAATTCATATGCATATAGAAAATGAGGCAGAAAACACTGCTTCCAGATGGTTCTGAGACTCCCAGACCTAAAGTTGAGGAAACAGTTGAATTCCCACCTTTCCCAGAAAGCTGTCTCTGTGCTTCCGGTTTATTCATGGATTAGACTTTGATGAGCAGACTAGTAAGTGGTTCAGAAGCAGCTAGCCATCAAAAGATGCTAGCACTCTTAGCTCAGGCTCAGGGAAGAGCACTTGCCTAGCATGTACCAAAAATTACGAGCTTTTCTAGGGTATTACTGACTTTCTCTCCTCTGCCAAATGAGGACGAAGGATAATTTCACTTGCTTCCTAGGTTGGAGATTAGATGGTTAATTAGTGAAGGAGAGGCAGGAAGCACAGTTCTAGCACATGCTCAGACTCTTGGCACCTCTAGCTGCACCCCAGGCTGCACCCCAGCCTCAACAGGCATGTGTTAAAGCAAAGGACTCCAGTGACCAGTCCATCAGCTGCTGCATAGAAATGGACCTACAAAACTGATTTTTACACCTGGACTAAGCTTCTTTGAACATAGTAGCCAGCAATATCAACATGAATGCACCTTGGTGTCATACTAGATTAAGCCAGGTGCTAAATGAAGTCAGGAGTTGCCAAATGAGGCACAGGGAACTATGAATGCTAATTCAGGCATTTTACGCCATCATTTCCTAAGCTTTGGAAAAGCCCCATTAAGACTGGCAGAATTAAAACATAGAAGAAGCAACTCTCTGTTTCAGACTGTTTAAAATGTTACCTTCAATGTTGATGTATCAGTGAACTATGCTGTCAGTGCTATACACAAACAGCCACTTATGGTTTATGTTTCCCAATGAAGGCCACCATGCAGACCAGGAAGATGCAAAAAGTACTTTTCAAATTAATTCTTGTAGCACATTGTTCTTAAGAGAGAGAGAAACCAGAAACTTCAAAGTCTGGATTGGGAGCCTGTGAAGTCAAAATTCAACAACAGAACAAACTCTGCTGATAGGGTCCCAGGACCACCTTTAGGGCTGGTGAGAAAGCTCAGCAGGTAAAAGTGCCTTCTGTCAAGTCTGAAATTGCTCTAAAGCATAAGCTAAATGTTGGGTGCTTCATGGATGAGGGAAACCTGCTTTCAATTAGTTATCTCTTTAGAGTCAAAGGCATTAATTAGAGAATACACTTGACTTCAGATGTATTGGTGTCAAAGTCAGCCATTGCTGTAGCACAAACTTTATTCTCTCTCTCTCTTCTGTCTCCTTGGGCATTTTTCCCTATGTGAAGCCTATCTGATATGCTCATGTTAATAAAAACCCCACCTGTAACAGAAGGAAGAGGCAGCCATTGACTACGGTGTGTTTATACCTGTTGGTGTTGCATGCTATCATATGAAAATAAAATCATTGTTAATTAAATGCAAATGGCTAAAGATGAGAAATTATAAGTAGCAAAGCCAGACTCCAAATTCCCCAGCATCGTCCCCTGGCCTTCCAGAACTTTAGGAATTTGCTTTGTGTTTTAAAACATATTGGCCCTGTGTAAAGGTGCTATGGGGTGGTTCCGCAGCTAGTAGAAGGAGCTTTAAGGGAGGTATGCTGACCCTTGGCATCATCTCTAGCCCAGAGGCCTTGGGAGAGTGTGCAAGTTCTATTTTTATTAAAAATTTTAAAAGATTTTAATGGCTACCTTAAATGCTAAAGGGAATCTAGGAATTGATTTAGTAGTTAACCTACTTTCCTTAGAAGACACAGACTACCAAGACTCTATACAGCTTTTTAAATACAAAGGGGAGATGACATTGTCCATGGCTATAACTGTCTATCTCCCTGAAGCCATCCTGGAAGAAATGAGGACATTCTAAGAGACACTGTGTCCCTCCCTTTGGCTATCAGATGATTGAAACAGTGGACCCCAAGAAACTTCAATTTCCCCACGAATCCCATGCTGAGAGAAGGAAAGGATGGGCCTGATGCCAGCCAGAGGGGGAGCTTATCACTCTGAAAGAGTCCTCACACATTTCTGACAACCTGTCAGATCACCAGGCAGGAGAGAAGAGCTAGCCACAGGCCTATGATGCAGTGATGTGCAGGACCACACCTTGAAGACCTTAAGGTGCTGGACCAGTCACCAGAGACACACCTCTAGCCAGTGGTACCTAGATCGCTGTCTCATGCCTTCAAAGAATAAAGAAAAAGCAGTGTGGGCATAGATAAAAGATGAATGAGAAAGATAGCTGAGATCCTTGGGCTCTGGGCTGAAAAGCATTTCACGGGGAGACAGTGTGAAGTGAAGACGGAGTTCATTAAAAGATACTTTAAACACAGTACTTAGCCACAGGGGCTGAGAAACAGAAATACTCAAAAGCAAAGGACCAGGCACGTGAGCGCAGGGTGTGGGCTTCTGCCAGGAGAGCCCTATTTCGTTCTCTTTACAGTCCTCACACGCAGGATTTTAATGATTTCAAAGTTCCTGTCTTCAGAGAGTGATTATGGAATTTAAATGAGAACAGTGGGTGCATCCTGGGGGGCGGGGCGCCTGACAAGATTATGATTGATGGGGTAGGGACTTGGGGACTTAGCATGTCTTTATTGTAAATAAAACTAGTAGTTTTATTTGTGAACTACAAAAAACAAACAAACAAAAAAACATCTTTCTGAGGTGTGAGGCCCTACCCACAGTCGGATTCAGTCAAGCCTTGAGCCTGGTTCACTGCTCCTTTAACATAAGCTACCTGTATGTAAAAGGTGTGTCATCTCTGTGTTTGCAACCTTCAAAGCAAACGTTGTGATTGTGCTGAAACTCTTGCTTCTCAGCACAGGAGAAGCTTCAGCCCAGGTGTCTGAGTGGCTCATGTTTTTGAACGTTTGGTCCCAAGCCTGTTCTGGATGGTTAAGGAACCTTTAGGAGGTGGAGCCTTGCTCAAGGGTGCTCATCACTTGGAGTAGCCTTGGGGGCTTAGAGCCCTGTGGCTTTGCTTCCTGCCATCTCTCCCTCTGCTTCCTGTCTATGGGTAAATGGGATCTCTCTGCTTCCTGGTCAACCTCATGCTATGCCTTCCCTGCATGATGATCTGTGTCCCCTGTGGAACTGTAAGTCCAAATAAAGCCTTCTCTGGGTTGCTTTATGTCAGGGTGTTCTATCACAGTCACAGAAGACTAACTGATACATCCAGACCATGGGGGAAGGTCTCTTCTTCCTGACATCCCTAATTATTTCTGTCTTTCTGTCCTGCCTCAACTCTGATACAGTGTCTGTTCAGATCTCCAAGGAAATCTATAATTTCTAATAAGTAACATCTTCATGTAATTGTAAATGGCACACATGATTAAATGGGAATCAGTTTGATCTAGAGGCACTGTTGAGCCAGCTCTGCACTGGGCAGAGCAAAGTTCTTCCCAGTCATCTTCAAGTGTTCGGGCCTACACTGGCCAAACCTCCCAGCAGCAACAGGTCAGTTCCATCAACATGGACAGGCATGATGAACTCGGCTCTTACAGGTGACAAAGCATTCCCAGACCTGCTTTAACCAACCCCAACATACATAGCTGCATGGACCTGCTCAGAAGACAGTGAGATTTAGCAGGAAACATACTTAGCTCATTTCCCTGATGGGAGATAAGCACTTTCTGTTAAGTGAGTGGGAAAGGACTGGAAGGGACCTTGCTGAGGAGCAGCTGACTCAGGCTGGCTCACCCATAGGGACATGCCTGTTATCAATAGTGTCTTCCACACTCTGTTTCCTGGTGCTCTCATTTCTTGAAGCAACTGATAAAATATTCCATCCATCAATCCCTGGAGTAAGAGTGATTTACGGAACCAAAAATGGTGTGTATGTGTGTTTCTTGAAAGTGTACCAGTTAAGACAACTTAGTCATTACAAAGAGTAACATTTTTTTCAACGCATTGGTACATAAGCCTGTGTTCTTCTATAGAGCTGACCTCCCCTCCCTGGTGTGTGTGTGTGTGTGTGTGTGTACCATATGCATATAATGTCAAAGATGCCAGAAGGGGATGGAAGATCCCCCAGAGCTGGAGTTATAGGTGGTTATAAGCCTCAAACATGGCTGGGAAGTGGACTCAGATCTTCTAAAAGGGTAACAAGTTCTCTGCACCCCTGAGTCACCTGCCAGCCTCATTCTTATAGAACTTTTTATGGCTTTGTGCCTTTAAAAATTAAAGTAAGCACTGAGCAAACAGTTTCAGAGTGGATAATCTCAAGCCTGGATATCTGGTTATTCTGCACAATGTGCTTGTGTTCTATAAGGGCTTGGGAGATTTTCTGTAAAATTGTAAGATGACCCTTCTTTTAGTCCCCCTTTTTAATTTTATTCCATATATAGTACCTTTGAATAATCGAAATGTTTTGTTTATACTGACTGAAAAGGAAAAGGAAAAAAAATCAGAACTCACTTTATTTTTCCTTAGAATTTTAAAGGCAGAATTCTGATATTTTGAAAGGAGAGAAAAACAGAAAATGTCCCTTGAATGCACAAATATACCGGGGCAGGGTAAATGAACCTCAAGAAAGTGATTTTTCCCCTTGCAGATTATGGCTGATGGGCTGTTTTTAGTACTGTCACCATCACTGGCTTCCCACCCACTGGTCTCGATTCATCACTTGAAAATGAAATCACTTCTTTTTGACTGCACCTGAGGTTCTTGCAATGGGCAACGGATTCATTTGCTGGAGCAAAGCACACCAGGCTAGCACATGTAAACGATGTAGAAGGTTTTCCTTACAACACTGCAGGCTAGAAGTCTGAATTTCAGCCGTGTTGGCAGCATTTGTTTTTGTTGAATTGTGTGTGTTTCGTTTCTGAAGGAAAACCAGTGGCTCCTGGTCAGCCATCCTCATGCGGTCTTCCTCTATGCACGCCTGCTTCCTGGCACCTTCTCAAAAGGACACCGTCATCCCAGGCTAGGGCTCACTACAGTCACCTCACTCTTCAGGGCCCCATCTCCAAGTACAGTCGCACTTGGAGGTGCCGTGGGGTATGACTTCAGCGCATAGATTTCAGGGTACACAGTTCAGTCTGCGAAGGCTGCACCCATGAGGGGTCCGAGAGGCAGCTTCAGCTACGCTGGGCATCTCTCCCGAAGCTGCCTCTCTGCTCGCCTCTGTCTGGCACGTGGACTTCCTCTGCAGTTGTCACCGGCTGCCTGCGTCACCTCTCTCAGCAGGAGCTCTGGGATAGCTGTCCTCATTTGTCCGTTTGGGACAAGCTCTGGGGCGTTGAACCACTCACTGTTGCATTTACGTGGTTTTTACTACACATCGTAAATCCCTAAACCGCCTCTGTCTCTCCCATCTGAACACACAAGGTCCTTGAGCACCACTAAAAGGAATTCCACTCAATGAAAAGAGAGTGTACATTTTATTGCAAAGTTAACAAGAAAAACTACACACTGCATACTTCGGATGGCATGCTGTAGGGCTCAGATCCCTGATAGTCTCCTAAATTAGAATTAAGTTTAAATCCTCTCTCTCTCTCTCTCTCTCTCTCTCTCTCTCTCTCTCTCTGTATCAGTCTGTTTCTTCTCTCATACACATCCTAGGGGAAGGCTCTTTGGGTAAGACTTCCCACGGTAAGCTCTTCAGCTTTTCTGACTTCGACGTATTAATAGCACGTTGTATTAACACTTTTCTTAAGAGTGGGTGGGGACGGTTGCTCATGTTTTCCGCAAGCTGCCTGTCACAAAAATATTTATAACCGCAGGACTCTCTATTCTCTTTCTATTTGTGTGGTCCCCGATTTCACCATCTTTCCCTAATTTTAAAGCATGAGTTTCCGCAGCAACTGCATCTGTCATCCACAGATGCTGTGTTGAGAGTCTGTGCCCAGCACAGTGACTTCTGCATTGGGAAAGTAGGGAAGTAGTTATCTGACCCCATAGCACACAACTATGTGCGCATGCCCTGTCCTGCCTACAAAGGGGAACACTATTGAGGGTGCTCACTCACTGCAAAATTATGATCTCTAGGCCCACTGAACTTTGCTGTTACATTTTTATTTGATGTCTGTGTGCATGTGTGTGGAGGTGCTGGGGAACTGGTTCTTTCCTTGTACCATGTGGGTCCTGGGGATTGAACTCAGATCGTAATGCTGTGGGCATGTGTCCTTCCCCGCTAAGCATCTCACAAGCCCCATGGTTTATTTCTCTTCTGTCTTGTGCTCTCCTGGCTAAGCTATTTTGACCATGTATTAATGGTTTGTTTTTAATATCCTGAAATAAACATGTTTTGGGTCTCCCAGGAAACGCTTTGGAAGCTGGTACATATGTCAGCCCCCTTCATTCAGTTCCAAGGGAAGCAAAAGAAGATCTTGTCTGAGCACGCTTGAGAAAATCCACTTGACTGGGAGGAGAGGGTCATGGGTACATGGGAGCTATGAGACATCTGCTGTGTAGAACAATCCTGCAGACATGCCTCGGCATGGGGCTGTGACCGAAGCCGAATACAGTCACCACCATAACCTACGAATCATGGCTTGGCCCAGCCTGCCTGGAACATGCTCCATGTACCATTTCCTTTCCTTGTCCCTGCAGTAAGTGTCTGGTGAAAACAGCTGACGGGGGAAGGTGGACGTGAGCTCTCAGTCACTGTGCACCCATGGTTGGCAGACAGATGAATGCTGGTGCTCAGCTCACTTCCTCCTTGTTCAGTCTGGGACCCCAGCCCAGGGAATGGCACCGCCCACATTCAAGGTGGACCTTCCCATCTCAGCTAACCCAACCTAGAAACTCCCTAACAGACATGTCCAGGCATTGTTTCCTCAGTAATTCTAGGTCCTGTAGAGTTGAGAATCAATATTAACTACCACCCTTGAACTCTTACACTAGCTTAAAGTTGTACAAACTATCAATACAGTTCCCATTTCACAATAAACTGCTGAACACTTTATATAATTCACTAAATGCTCTGTGGATTCTACACCATTGTAAAGTCCAAAAGTCACAAACCACTGCATTACACACACGTCAGCATAGTTGACTTCCTCAGGGCTGTGGCATTCCACACTCATCTGTATGGTTAGCTTCCTGGAGTTAAGGCTGCAGCATGATGCACGTGTCCTTCACCTGATGCATGACACAATATCCATGAGAAAGTTGTCTCTCACTCATCCCCAGTTGCACAGACAATTGCTCAATCCAGAGAGACTTTTGAAATAGTTAGACTGATGGCTTCTTCAGATGATGAACTCTGAGAGCTTGGAAGAGTCCAGAAGGTTGGATATAATTTTATTTTCTGGTTAGAATACGAGGGCCTCATAGATTCAGACTGTAGTTTCTGGAACTAAAGGACTCCATGAATATAATCGACGGCTAGGATATGTTAATGTACCAGGAAATTTATTTATCGTTAATTAACTAAGTTCTTCAAAACTCAACACACACATACACACACACCACCACCACCACCACCACCACCAAAATACACCTCCTTATATATAAGTCTGTGACTTTAGCACTGAACTTTTAGTTTGGGCTGATTTCTCTCACTTGTAGATATCACAATTCTGACTTCTTGGGAAGACTTGCTGTATTCTCAGTCATCTGGTTAAACAAGGAATACAAAGGATGTCATCCCAGTTTTCAAATTCAGCAAAAGTGAGAAATATTTCACAAAACTAAGTGGGGAAAGCAGGCACTCTAACAGGGATTCCTGTCCACAGCAGGAGGACACTAGAAATTGTCTCTGCACCTGGCACCAACTGCTGTAGCTGCTTCAGAGGGACAAGGTAGACACCGTGGGTTAAGACTGTGAGTCAGGCTTGGGGGTACATGCTTTAACCCCAGCACTTAGGAGGCTGAGCCAGGAGAATCTTGAGTTTGAAACCTTTCCCGTGGTTGTGATAAAATCCTGGCAAAAGCAACTTAAGGGAGAAAGGTTTTATTCTGGCTTACAGTGCCAGCTTCTGTCTCTCAGAGCTTGGGAGTCTGTGCATTCAGAGTTTGGACCTACAGGAGCTTGAGGGCATGCACAGGAGAGGGGATGGTGCAGAGGGGGTGGCTTTGGTCTCATTGAATCTGCAGTCAGGAAGCACAGGGAGAAGCACCTGGTGCTCAGCTGAACTTCTGCTTTTTTTAGGCAGCCCAAGACCTGCCCCTGAGAACGGGGCTGCCCTCCTTTAGGGTGTGAATCTTCCCAGATCAATTAATCCAATAAAAATAATACCTCCTGTGGATGCCAGTAGCATCCTACAGAATGCCTCCTAGGTATGCCTGGAGGCTTTTCTCATGGGGGATTCTAGATCCATTCAAACTGACAATCAGTATTATCCTCAGCGCTCTAGCTGGGAGGGCTTGCTGTTCCATACATTAAGTATTTAGGGGCATTTTTAACTTACAGCATTTTCAACCTGTGACAGATTTACTGAGACACAACCCACTGTGAGGAGCACCTGCCATGTCATTGCCATTTCTTAAATACCTGAACTAAGCAAGCTATTAGCTTCCAGTAGCAGGCTTCCTCTCTCCAAAGCAGGGATACTAAAAGTTCCTAATGACCGGGGCTGTGATGGCTTAGCATTTCAAAGTACTTGAGTAGGGCTGTGTAAGTGGGGCTGAAAGAATAAATTATGATTTGGCAATGATGATCTGGCTTCCAGCTTCCAAGACAGGAGTCCTGACAACTTGCAGCCGGTCCTCACAGCCAGCAGCAGTAGCCACAGCCCCGCTCCTGCGGCTTCCACTTTGCAGCTCAGCAACCCAATCAGGTGTCTCTGCCATGTTTATCAAACTTCTCCGCTGGCTTCACCATTCAAAAAATGGGGCATGAAGCAGACAGTTGGGTCCAGGATGTCCACAGTAATTATCTTGGAATAAAACATTGATATGGAGCTGGTTAAGAGCATTTACTGCTCTGGCAGAGGATCCAGGTTCAGCTCCCAGCTTTTACCTGGTGGCTCGCAACCATTTCTAATACTGGTTCCAGGTGCCCTCGTCTGCCCTCTGTGGGCACCAAGCACATGCGTACAGGCAAGAGATTCATACACATAAAACAAGCAAACAGATGAAACATTTAAACATTCCGACATTACCGTCTTGACCAAACCTTAAGCTGAGCTCTGAGTTTACTTTGAATGGATGGTGACTGATGCTCTCTGTGTAGGTGTGGCCGATTATGGATAAGTTGGGGCTTTTTAAGCTTCTTACTCTGCTCTGCCTGGAGATATGTTTGATTTCCTCTTCATGTTTTTAAATATTAATGTTTTCGAAAATGTTTTCTCTGCTCTGTGAGGGTAGGAAAACAATTTTACATTGTCGTGGTGTTCCTATGGAAATCTGCTTCCTAGGGTCCAAATGTTATGGCCAGAGATGCTGCATTGAGCTCATATTGCAACTGTCCATCCTGTACCACACACAAAGAACTCTCCCACATGTGATGAGAAACTGCCATTGGTGTTTTACGTAAGCACCTGCCCATACAAACTTAAAATGCTTGTTTCTTAGTCATTTAAACTTTTCAAAACACTTCCCAACTGTGTGAAAATCAGAACACTCCTAGAGGATGGGTCATCTCAGAGCCTCTTTAAAAAAAAAGATTTTTTTTTATGTGTATGGGTCTTTCATTTGCTTTTATGTATGTGAACCACGCGTGTGCAGCATCCCTGGAGGCCAGAAAAGGGAAGCAGATCCCCAGGAACTGGGGATACGGATATTTGCGAGCAGTCAGGTGGGTACTGGGAACAGAACCTGGATCCTCCGTAAGAGCAACACTTAACACTTGCTCTTCACCACTGAGCCGTCTCTCCAGCCCCAGTCTCATTACCTCTTAACTATTTTGGAGGCTTCCTATAAATTTGTTAAGAAAATTAGGAGGAAATATGGCTGTCAATATGTTTGCACCATAAAGAGGCTATCATCAATAAGACAAAAATATCTTTTGGCATCTTGTATAATTTCAGCATTGTAAAATCTCAGTAAAGTCTTTAAATGAAGAATTGTAAATACCTGGCTCACAAACAGCTCATTTATTTTGTTATATTCTATACCGAATGAGACTTTCCTCTTTGTCAATTGCAATAATTCTATCAGAAATGCTTTCTTTTACACACACAAGGTTAATATACGTACAGCCACAAGTGCATGACGAATGTCTTAACTTAAATGCTATTGGCATTCATGTCATTTTACCTTCGGCATAGCAATCCTGAAGACTCCTGTGTGTGGTCTTAGTACAAGGATTGCTTTGTGTTTGGACCCAAAAATATTATGGAAATTATTTTAGTATTCCCTTGTATAGATGTGAGAAAGCATGGGAGAGTCAATTATTTGCTTCTTAGTCAGTTCCTTACAACCAAGTTCACATGAAGCACTTTTAACACTGCTGTGGCTGGAGAGATGGCTCAGTGGCTAAGAGCTCCTTCTGCTTGTATGAGACCTGAGTTTGGTTCCCAGCATCCACTTGATGTGGCTCAAACCACCTATAGCCCTAGCCCCCAGGGTATCCGGCATCCTTTGCTGGTTTCTAAGATAACTGTGGCATATCTGTAGGCACACACATCTCTCTCTCTCTCTCTCTCTCTCTCACACACACACACACACACACACACACACACACACACATGCACATGCACACACACAGTGCTGTGCTATTTTATACCTTCAGTGAAGCTAGAGCTGTTTTTAAAGCTTTTAAAAGTAACCACACAGGTAGGAAATGCTGTAACCTGAAGGGAATATTCATCTTTTCAACATTTATGTCTAAACTCAAATATAAATTGCTTAGCTCAGTCTATTTCTGGATAATCATAATAACTATGAATCTATTCTTGAGCTATAAAAGAAACAAGAGTTTTCTAAGCACAGCTTCAGTGACTGGATCCATGATACTCACATATAACCTCAGATACCTACAGGAGCTAATCCCACAGAAAACCTCCTGAAATTTCCCCTATTTTCTTTCAGATCAACCAGTATCCAAGTATGTAGCTAGAAGTCAAGCTCCTTAAAGAGTGCTAAGTCTAACTGTAAAATGCCTGAGTACTTTAGCAATCTCCTCTATTTCCATGTATGGCAGCAACTTCCATTTTTAAGTATCAAAACTTTAGAGGCTGCTGAGGATAAGCCAGACAATGACAACTTGATTTAGCTCTTATCTTTGTTGAATGTCACATTTAAGGGACACACGGGAGCTTCTGCTTACCTTCCAGGGAATATAAAACAGCCAATGAGCCAATGGAATAAGTGGAATAACTTAGAAATGCACAGAAATCTCTGGTCCAACCCACCCATACATGCCATAGAAACAAAACTGCATGCTGGATATAGCTCTGTTTGTAGACATGCATCTACCACCAAAACCTGAAATCTAATGAATCTTCTTCTCTTGCAAATCAGCCTCCCCCCATCTGCCCACTCTGAGTGACCTTGGTTCATTTTCTTTAGCTTATGTCTCTGGAATTATGTTATTTCTATCAAAATGTCCTGTTAGTACTTGTTTAGTCTCTCACTTTCCAGTTTGTGTCTACGCTGTTCTGTCAACTCCCAACTATGCTGCTTTGTATCTCATGGTTCCTGTAGTTTCTGATTAACTTTCCACAGGTAAAATAATCCTAAATAGAACTACTAGATTAAACTCTAGGTTAAAAGCAAAAGAACCAACATTTGCTGTGGCATTTACCTCTTAGAGAAACTTGGGTATTCTCAAGAGAGGAAGACGGCAGCCTATCAAACAGGAGACAAATGTCTGGTAAACTCCGTGCAAATAAAACTGTGGTAATGTGCATTATAGAAGTTTATTTTTAGTTATGTACGAAATAATTGTTTTGTGCACTGTTATGTGGGGGCAGCCTAGGTCTTGGAATTTTGTATGATCTGCAGCTGTAGGATTTCTGTGGGGGATGTTTGATTGCTTATGATCTGCACCTGAGGAGTTCTGGATCAATAAATACACCTGAGCTCAGATGCTCAGGGTTCCACTGTACAGTCTAGCGCTGACCAGGAGGGTGGCTCCCTCTGCTGAGGTCTAGCAGGGTATGCGCTAATGAAAAATGCCTCCCTGTCTTTCTCGGTGAGCAGCCATAGTAGGCTGATTTCTACAAATGTGCAACTTCTCAAATCTTCCAGGGAATTTTCTTTCCAGCTAATCTTCCACAACCAAAAACATATTCTCACTTGTGCTACGTCATCAGTATGCTATGCTGGCTCTGTCCCTCTGTCCCTTAAAGGATGCAAAGTACTCTACCCTGATCATCAAGAAAGTGACCTTTTAATGGCAAGCCATCAGGAGTGAAGTTGTACAAGGCTACCGTTTATTAGAGGGAGGCAGCCTGGAGCACAGGAGTGTTTGGGGAGAACAGTTGTTTTCTTTCTTTTCCCACAAACTTCTTGCTTACATGATGGTATTTAGTCTACCGGCCCTGGCCTTATCAAAAAGTTCCCAGGCTTCAGCCAAATCTGAGCCATTGACTTAGCAGTCAGCCTTCTCTAACTCATATGCCTGGTTCTCACTTTTTATAATTCTTAGAGCTTTAAAGAACTTCCAGCATCCATCAGCATAGGACACGGAGGGACTCTATGAGGCTATCTGGCCAGTTATCAGCCTGTGACTTTGACCTCAATGATGTCACAGTAACTAGGTCAGCCTACATCATTGCTGTCATGAGATTCTCTGACTTTTCTCTGAATGTGGCTGACAGCACAGATCAAGGTCACAGCTTCTCTGTTAGTCTGAATCTAGAATGAACATAAACTTCAGTAGGTCCTTACTCATCAAAGATATATATATATGTAGCCACCAAGAAATATGCTTGTAGTCTTTTAAACCAGTAGATTTAGGGGATGTGGACCTCAGCATAATTCAGATCACATTGATTGACAGCCATCCTGAGAACTCAGGGAAGCAGAGAGGCTTTTGCTCTTCACCACTGAAGGATGATTAGCCACGGCTCTGACACCTCAGAATCTGGTTTGGCTCTGGCTCCCTGATGGACATACGAAGATTTTGATTCTCCCAGAGTGGAGCTCTGGCTGCCCTTGTTTGCTTTAGTGCTGGATTCCTATTAGCGAAGGCTACAGTCATGTGTTCCAACTCTACTTCTGGTCCATAAACAATTACTATATTTATGGAAACATCTTTTGATGTTTCAAGGTTATCTTATCTGTCATGGCTGCTTACCATGGACAATGTGTTTTAAAATAGTCTCTCGGGTACCACCTTCTCCCATGAGTTTGATAGTATTCAAGATGTCAAATTCTCACATCCAGCCACACATTCCCTAACACCAAGAAAGAACAAGAGCTACTCAAGTTCAAGGTCAGAGTTTATCCCTGCAAGAACATCACAGAAAAAAAAAAAAGAAGACAAACAGTATCTGTTTCATGTTTTGATGACTCAGTATCATGCCTCTGTCTGGATTCTGGTAGCCTCCCCTAGCTCAACACACATGCTGGGCAGTGTCTCCAGACCCAGATAAACTTCCCCTCTGAGGAAGGGGAAGTCAGCAATATCAGCTGAGAACCAGTGACCCAAAGGTAGCTCCAAAAAGAGAGGAATGTCCAAAAAAAGCACTGGAGGTCAGGGGTGGGGGGAGCAGGGCATGTGGAATCCATGGCCCCATGGCAGAACCCAGCCAGAAGTACGAAGCCCCAGGTTAATCCCCAATGTTATCAAACCGAACCATGAAATGCACTCAGGGATTATCAGATTTGTTAGACAGGATGTCTTTTGTTGGTACAGATTTATATTTTACATAAAATAGCATTTTTTAACCAATAAAGTTGTATAACCATTTTATCACATGTATTTTTTTAAAGTGTGATCAGTAACACTTAAAGATAGTGTGTCCAAGTTGCCATTACGTGATGGAGTGGTTGCCTCTGATACAGAGGTGCCAACTATCCTGGCACACACAGAAGAGAACCCACAGAAATCCTGTCTTAAACATGGTAGAAGGCAGGACACACACACACACACACACACACACACATATAGGTGCATGATTTCCACTGTAGGGTGACACAGAGTGACAACACTTCCATATATTAAGTCAGCAAGTACACTCCCTCTAAGCATTCCCTTTAAGTATTCTTAGATGACATTTCTGTTCATTGAGGTATATTTAATTCCTTCATGCTAAAAGCCATTCTAACCCTTCTTCTGTCTTTTCATTTCTCAGTCCTAAACTAACAGGAAGTAAATTATATTGGATTAATTAATTCATTATTCTCAATGAATTAATGATTGTATTATCAGAAAACTTATTTTCCTTCTTCTTAGTTAGTTAAAAAAATATTATGTCAAGCATCCAAACAAAATACAACTAAACAAAATAACAAAACAACTTTAGATTATATTGTGTTCTCCCTATAAATAAAGAGCTCTTTTTTTTTTTTAGAAGACAAAACACAAACAAGGTATTTCCAGGAGGGTGCTCAGGACAGTGCACTTGATGTGCTTCTGAGCATTGAGTATCTTAGATGTCCAGAGCTGATGCAGAAAGCAGCTGAAACCCTGCCCTGCACATGAGCCCCAAGCATCTTTGGAAAAGTTATCTGCTGACAGTTACACTGTCTGTGGGTACAGGTGATTGGAGTGAGTGTCAATGTGGGAACTATTCTTGTGAGTTGTGGTGGTTTGAGTGAGAATGACTCCCATAGACTCACATGTATGAATGCTTGGTCCCTAGTTAGTAGAGCTATCTGGGAAGGATTAGAGATGTGCTCTTCTTGGAGCAGTGTAGTAGTAGTAGGCTTGTGGTGCGGCTCAGCAAGGGACACATGGAGGCATATTCATTGGTGCATACCCTGCCAGACCACAACAGAGGGACCCACCATCATGGCCAGTGCCATACTGCCAGTGGAACCGCAAGCATCTCAGCTCAGGTGTTTTTATTCTTTCAGAAGACCTCAGATATTCTAATGCACATGACTAAATGATACCAAACATCTGTCAAGTTATTCACAATGTCTTTGGAGAATAGAAAAATATTATCAATGTCCAATTATCTGGTATTCACACATGATCTTCCGAGCTCCTCCAAAGGGCTTGGGTCACTTCCCTGTCTCTGCCCTCTGCAGCACACAGAGCTTGTCCTTCAGGATCTAGCTGGCTCCACTCCACAGCTGCTGCTGTTCTTGGTGGTCATCCCATGTACTGGCATCTCAAAAACTGCTGGGGTCCCTTGCTGCAATTGGGCTGCACTTTCACCAATAACCTCTTCTGGGCTGTCTTCATGGTGCCAAGCCTCAACCTTTTTTTAACATGACCCCTTCATTCTGAGCCTTTAACTGCTACCAAGGCTGTACCTTCACTAATGGCCTCTCCTGGCCTTTTACAGTGCCAAGCCTCAGTTGCTCTCCATGACCTCTTCAAAACTAGTACCAGCTGGGTAACTCTTACAGAACCAAGTTCATCTGCCAGCTTCAGATAACAACCTCGGCCGATTCTGGAAAACAGTTTCTGTGTGCTGACCCTTAGAAAACATTTTCCAGGTTTTAAGATAGAGTTTGGTTTGCTGGGAAAATAACTGGTCATTTTGTCTGCAGGAAGTGTTCCCTCATGGGATGGAGTTCTCATCACCACAGCAGATGTGTCTTCTCAGGACCTCTTGTAGACAGGTTTGCAGGAAAACAAACAAACAAACAAACATAAAATGCTTAACTAAGCAGTTTAGCTGAGGCTTCCACAACAGCAGAGGGTCCTGGCCTGGTGGGAAGAATCTCAGGTTGAACATTCTGGCTGTTTGGCAATTTCTTCACCACTGCTAAAGGGAAACATACAACCCTTTCCACAGATCTCAAACATGACATCTTGAGGCTCACACACATACAACGTAGCTATTAGAAAACTCAGTTTGTGAAACAGTATGCTTCCACCAGCGGCAGAAGGGAGTGTTGGCCCCATGATCAGGAAAAGCAGTAAGAGCTTTGCTTTTTCACTGCTCCCAGCTGAATTATTTGTTTTTACCATGAAAATGTCTTTCTCTAAAAAGGCCTCTAGTCTCACTTTTAAGCTCTCTTTCTCACTTAATTTTCCCTTCACAGAGGCTTATTTCCTTCCTCACTCTCCTTTTCCTTTAGGAGCCTTCAATTAGTACCGTAAGCTCTATCCTCTGGTAGCTTCCCTGAGTGGACTTTACTGGACTCTATGAGGTCTGGAGTTTCTTTTCTTCCCTGTCTCCACAATGGATCACTGGCGTGATTTCGGACCCCATATAGCAGGTGCACTTGTAGTAGTATGTTGCTGTGGTATCTCATCAAGAGAGACAAGGAGGTATTCTTACATGTGCAAACTCTGCCAGACCTCAGCAGAGGGAACCACCATCATGACCAGTGCCATATTCTCAGTGGAACCCCAAGTGTCTCAGCTCAGGTGTTTTTATTCAAGTGCAGATCATAAGCAATCAAACATCCACCACAGAAATCCAATACCTGCAGACAATACAAAATGCCAAGGCCTAGGCTGCCCTTTTTTCCAACATTGCACAAAAACAATTATTTTAAACACAACTAAAAATAAACTTACACAAGAGAGTAGGTTTGGTCTTGTTGAAGGAGGTGTATTATTGGGTGTGGAGTTTAAGGTTTCAAAAGCCCACATCAGGGCCAGTGTCTTTCTCTGCATGCTACCAATGGATCGGGATATAAAGCTCTCAGCTGCTGCCACAGTGCCATGCCTGTCTGCTTCCCACCATGATGGCCACAAATTAATCCTTTAAAACTGTAAAGCAAGCCTGCAAATAAATGTATTCTTTTATAAGAGTTTCCTTGGTCACAGTGTCTCTTCACAGCAATAGAACACGAACAAGACAGTCTCACAACACTTACAGAAAGAACAAGTGATTGGCCTTGCTTCATTTTAACCCTCCTGCTACTTCTTGTCTGTTTTTCTTCTCCTTGTTTGTGTGCGTTCACAATTTTGAAAGAATTCTCCAGAAATTCCACACTCATGTTGTAGCTAAGTGTTCTGAAGCTGCCAGTATTTCTCATCTTGTTGTGAACATTTTTTTTTCCTTATAATAAAGAAGGCAGTGATTTGGAAACATAATGCAGCATGATACATTTGCAAGGTGACCGAGGTCTTGGGTCTTTTATCTTGGCTCTATATTCTTTAAATACAAACTCAATAATAAATTTAAACTTAAGCCAAGTTCAGTCGGGAACGAGAACAACATGGCCCCAATGTCACAGAGCTATACAGAAATTACCATAATGTACAATCATCAATTCACTCTAATGGGAAAAAGAAATAATGAAAAAAAATTCCGTTACTTCTCTAATAAAAATCACCACTGATTTGCAATAAAATTATAGCTAATATCCATAAATATATGAGGTCAAATTGATATTCAGTGTATGTAATCTGAATACTTCCTAGGTAGGTGCAACTAACTCTTGAACAATGGGGCAGTAAGAACTGTCCTGAGCGTTAGCAGAATTTCTTCCTAAGCCAACTCATGCTCATGCTGGAATTTTCCCTTAGTCATTTACCCTCTGTGAGTACACAGACCCATTTCACTGTTATTTCTGGTGTCATTTCTTAGGAGACAAAATTGCCTTGCTGAATCATCTGTCCCCACACCGACAGGACAGAACTCAGACATTTCCATCTGGGCCTGGCTCACACCAACATCTCTTTTAGCTTTTTTTTTTTTCTTGGTCATGCTAGCATCTTCATGTTCTTTCCCACCATTGATGATGGAAGATGGTGATTAGCTACTGTGGAAGGCAATGCACTTAGAGAAGAAAAGAGGGAAGGAATGGGAAGAGCAGGAAGAAGGCAAGGAAGGAGGGAGGGAGAGAGGGAAGGAGGAAGGGAAGAGGGAGAGAGGGTGGTTGAGGAAGCAGCATCAAGAGAGAGAATGAACTACAGCATCCATTTCTATAATCATCAGACTTGCAGGCCACATTGAGTGGATGGTTCTGCATCAGTTCCCACAATCTCCATAGCCAGACAACTGTGATGAGTTTATTAGTCTGGATTATCTGAGCTTCTAACTATAGTGAATTAATAGCTACAACTTGACTGACTTTCTCAGATAAAGTGTCCCCAAGACCAGTGCTGAGTGACCCCACCGAATGAGAAACTGCTACCTAGTGAGGCAGCAATGTGGATGAGGGAACCCGTAGTGCCCACCATCAGTGAAGAAGAGAGTTGAAAGGGAGGATAGGCATTTCTAGTGAACTATGAGAGATTCCCTGGGGATCTCTGTACCTGGAACTCGGGTGGCAGAGTTGGAGAGGGCAAAGCAGCAGGGCTAATGACATGTCTCATTTATTTCATGAAGACCTTTGGACCTGAATGGGCCTTCTGTGGGTCAAAATGGGTAACTGATTTCCATTGAAAGCTTCCACTGCACTTGGCCTCTGGGAGAAGGGCTATGGTTCTGTTCTCTGCAGGTGTGGGAATTCTTAAAGGGCTGAGAGTGTAAACTGTCCAGAGGACATCTAGCTGCAGGCACAGCAAGCCCTTTACCAATGGGACCTGTGAGAAACATGGCAATCTCCACCTTAAATGTAAGCTGTGACACTCTGCGGCACTCAGTCCATGAAGACGCAGGGCTTTGGTAGAGACTCAAGACTCCTGTCCCACCCAGAGATGGAGAACAAGGGTTGCTCTGATTGATTCTTTGCTCTCAAGCTGTCAGAGTCAGACAGACACAGAATGAATCCTTCTTCCTTGCCAAGTGCCTTCACTCCTTATTGCTCTCCAATTCCAAAGAGCAAAGCAAGGTGACATCACCATTTAGCTTTGTGAGAAAATAAGTCTGGGGCATCTAGCTAAGTGACAGTTATGTGACATCATCCTTCCCCACACCAATAAAATGAACAAAAATAGTTTCAGTTGAGAAAGACAGAAAGTATCCTTTATAAGCAGCCACCAAATAAGTGAGACAGGGCTGGGCAGGACAGGCAGTTGGGAAGCCCCAAGTCAGGATGATTGTTCCAGAACAAAAAGATTGTTCCAGACACAAGAAATGACTGCAAAACCTCCTGGCTTCTCAGTCACATCTTCTACCCAGAAATTTCTAGATCAAGGAGAAGAAGGCATCCCTTTTGATGAACTTACTTCTTCTGCCTAGAGAGTTTGAAGTTTTATATTGAATTAGCCCACATTAGTGTATTTAAATAATCACTGTTTGTGTAATAAAATAAAAATTAGACATAAAAACACTCCATTTGAGGACTGGTGAGATGGATCAGTGGTTAAAAAGTGTTTGCTTAGCTTGTACAGGACACAGGCCAATTCCCAGCACCCACATGGCAGCTCATAACTGTCTGTAACTCCAGTTCCAGGGGTTCTGGTGCCCTCTTCTGACCTCTGTGTACCAGGCATGCATGTGGTGCACAGACATACATGCAGGCAAAACACTCATACTCATATTCATCATCAATACTTAAAAATACATAATGGGATTATCTTCAAAGTACAACATTATTGAATTTTATTTTATTCTAAAGGTATATAATGAAATAACAAAATTCCCATGACATATTGTTACATCTTTTCAATGTAATTTTATACCCCAGGTAGTTACTAGTGACAGTGACTTTTTTTCTTAAACAAAACCTACTTGCTTGTTTAATTTTGTTTTTATATTTTCCCACCACCATACATAGTACCATTTGAAAATCACTGCAACAGCACATGTTCCTAGTGAGCGAAGAGCAGCAAATGACAGTCACCCCCAGAAGCTGCTACAACAGTAGTAGCAAGTGTTCCCCTGTTATGGTTCTGGGGTGCCCCTATAGGCAGCCCCTTAGGAGCCACAGGACATTGTTAACTCTGTGTGGGTGCCAGGAGACTTGAGACAAATGTACTACGAGCACCTGCTGTACTTTAGAGACCCTCTTGGCCTCTTGATACATTAGTAACCTTCTCTGCAAGCTAGTGGCCAGTGAGGACATAGTGAAATCACTTTATAGTGTGCTATAAAGGTATCAGATGTTCCAGTCCCACCAAAACAGCTACTTCAGAAACAGTAAGCACTGGGGGATGTCTCCTCTAGGAATCCTGGAGTGTGCATTAGTGGGTAGGTATGAATTCCTTGCTGCAGGAGATGGGGAATAGTGGGAACTGTGGGAACTGTGACATCACTGTTATTTGTCATTGTGGAAGGTTCTGGAACCAGCTATGAGAGGAACCTCTGAGCATGTGAGGGATTATCCAGATTGGACTAATGGGGGTGGGAAGATCCACATTAAAGGGAGGTGGCACCATTCCCTGGCTGGGGTCTTGGACTGAACAAAGAGGAAAACGTGAGCTGTGGCCAGCATCCATCTTTCTGCTTCCTGACCTCAGTGAAATGTGACCAGTTGCTTTGAGCTTCTGCCACCAGGACTTCCCTCACTGTGACTGAGCCCTCAAACTGTGAGCCTAAATAAACTCTTAAATTGCTTGGTTTCATGGTGTTTTATGACAGCAAAGGAGAAACTAGTGAGGACTGGGACAGAATCTACACAAATACTGGAGAGAGTGGTGATACCAAACCCGGCATCTTTAAGTGCTACACTTTTTTCTTTTCAAGTGACAGAACAAGACAAAATTCCAAAGCAGTTCCCATCTGTTCCCTGAACCATTCTAGAGCTCACAGACCCCCACAGATATGAAACACTAACATCAAAATCAATTGAGAATAGCTATGCCATGAGAGAACTCTGGTCAGGATACTGGACAACCAGTGCTTTGATCAGAGAACCATGGATGTGACCACCCACTGGTCAGGAGACTTCTGCTTAGAACATAAAAATTCTCCCAGAACCTAGCGATTGCAGATATGTTACAAGATATCACACACACACACACACACACACACACACACACACACACACACACACCTCAGAAACACCTTAGTATAGATTTCAATATTTGTGTCCTCAGATGAGTGAGGTTTAAATTGTTAATTCGAATGGCATTTATAAATAGGACCTATAAATAGGATTTCCACATCACACACTTTTTTCCTTTATTGAAAATAGATTCTTTTTCACACAATATCCTGATAATCGTTTCCCACACCCACACTCCTCCCGCTTCCTTCCCATCCCCTCTGCCCTCCAGATCCACTCCATTTCTGGCTCTCTTTAGAAAACAGGCTTCTAAGAGATAACAAGCAAACATGATAAAAGAAAATACAATGAGAGGAAACAAAAACTCATGTTGAAGTTGGACACGGCAACCCAACAGGAGATGAGTCCCAAGAGCAGGCATAAGAGTCAGAGACCTCAAGATTCCCTGGGCTCCAATTTAATGGAGACAACCCATTTAGAGTCTCTCTCTACATAACGTCTGGCTGTAGGTCTGAACATCTGTTCCCATCTGCCACCAAAGGAAGCCTCTCTGATGATGACTGCATAAGGTAATGAGTATAGCAGAATATCATTAGGAATAATTTTATTTTTAGAGCACTGGCCTATCTAGTCTCTTGTTCTAAGTAGTGTTGGGCATGGGTTCATTCCTGTGGAGTGGGCCTTAAGTCAAGTTAGACATTGGTTGGCTACTCCCACAAGCTCTGTACCATTGCCCTAGCACATTTTGTAGGCAGGACAGATGATAGGCCAAAGGTTTCGCAGCTTGGTTGGTGTTCTCATTTATCTTTTAGTGGTCTACAGACTACCTTCTTGCACCAAAGAGACTAGAGTATAGGAGGCTAGAGTGTAGGGGTAAAGGCTCCATATAGGGACCAGCTCAGCTTCTCCGTGTTCGGTGAGTTGCGTGGATGTTGTCTTCCACAATGGGGCTCTGTTGTCCATTTGAGGAGAGCAACTCGGTGTCACAGCATCAGCCTGGGTTGCTTGGGGATTTCCATAGGACCTCCTTGGGCAACAACTCAACTTAATGCAACCCAGTCCAGCCACCGGAAGCCTTGCCTGGCTACAAGAGATGGCAAGTTGTGACTCCATAGCCCTCCTTGTTGGGAGTCCTCATTAGGATCATCTTTAAAGATTCTAGGAAGTGTACACTGCATTAGGTTTCCAGAACACACCCCAAAGGTTCCAAATTCCAGCCTTCTCTCTCTGCACTTTTCCCTCCATTCTATCTCTCCCACTACCTGATTCTTCCTGCTTCCATCCCGACTTGCCCCCAGTCCACCCATAAATTCAATTATATTTCACTTTCCAAGAGAAATCCATGTATCCCACCTAGACCCTTCTTCTTTGCCTAACCTCTCTGAGTCTATAAACTGTAGCTTGGTTATCATTTATGTAACAGCTAATATCTAGTTATAAGTGAATATATACCATATTTATCTTTCGGGGTCTGGGTTACCTCACTCAGGATGATTTCTTCTAGTTCCATCCCTTTGCCTGCAAATTTCATGATGCCATTTTTTTAAACAGCTGAGTAATAATACTCCATTGTGTAAATGGATCACATTTTCTTTATCCATTCTTCTGTTGAATGATATCTAAGCTGTTTCTAGTTTCTGGCTATTATGAATAAATCCACTAGGAACATGGTTGAGCAAATGTCCTTATGGTAGGATAGGTATATGCCCTAGAGTGGTATAGCTGGATCTTGAGGTAGATGAATTCCCAATTTTCTGAGGATCTGCCATGGTGAGTTCCACAGTGGCTGTACAAGTCTGTACTCCTGACCAGCAATGGAGACATGTTCCCCTTGCTCCACATCCTTGCCAGCATGAGCTGTCACTTGTGTTATTGACCTTAGCCATTCTGACAGGTGTAAGATGGAGTCTCAAAGTAGTTTTGATTTGCATTTCCCTCATGGCTAAGGATGTTGAACATTTCTTTAAGTGTTTCTCAGCCATTTGAGATCCTTATACTGAGAATTCTTTGTTTATGTCTGTACCACATTTTTAAATTGGATTATTTGGGTTTTTTTTTTGATATTTAGTTTCTTGAGTTCTTTATATATTTTGGATATTAGTCCTCCATCAGATGTTGAGTTGGTGAAAATCTTTCCCCATTCTGTAGGCTGCCACTTTGTCCTGTTGATGCTGTCGTTTGCCTTACAGAAGCTTTTCAGTTTCATGAGGTCCCATTTATTAATTGTTGATCTTAGTGCCTGTGCTATCAGTGTTCTGGTCAGAGAGTTGTCTCCTACACCAATGCATTCAAATCTTCTGCCCACTTTCTCTTCTATCACGTTCAGTGTATCTGGTTTTATGTTGAAGTCTTCGATCTACTTGGACTTGAATTTTGTGCAGAGTGGTGAATATGGATCTATTTGGATTCTTCTACATGCAGACATCCAGTTTGACTAGCACCATTTGTTGAACATGATGACTTTTATCCAGTGTGTCTTTCTGATTTCTTTATCAAAAATCAGATGTCTATATGTGTATGGATTTAAGTCTGGGTCTTCAGTTAAATTCTATTGATCGACATGTCTGTTTTGATGCCAGTACCATGTGGTTTTTATTACTATAGCTCTGTAGTACAACTTGAAATCAGAGGGATGATACCTCCAGCAATTCTTTTATTATTCAGGATTATTTTAGCTATCCTTGGTTTTTTGTTTTTCCATAAGAAGTTGAGAATTATCCTTTCAAGATCTGTAAAGAATTGTGTTAAAATTTTGATGTGGACTGCATTAAATCTGTAGACTGCTTTTGGTAAGATGGCCATTTTTACTGTGTTAATCCTACCAATCCATGAGCATGGGATATTGTTCTATCTTCTGATGACTTCCTCAATTTTTTCTCCATTTAATTTGCTTGTTGACTATAGGCTTGCTGTAAATTGGCTTTATTATGTTTTGGTATATCCCTTGTAGGTCTAATCTCTCTAAAGCTTTTATCATGAAGTGGTGTTGGACTTTGTCAAAGGCCTTTTCTGCTTCTAATGAGATGATCATATTGCGGGAATCATGAAGCTGGCCTAGCCTAGCTGCCTTGAGAGGGAACTTAAGTTTTTCAGGTTAAAATCTCTGGCTCCTGGAGCACTGTATACCTTTCAGCTTCTAAGAAACTGAGACACTCCCTCAGGCCACTTTGTTTTTCTCTGTATGTTCCCTTAGTAGTCAAGGAAGTATGAAAGCTTGACAGGACAATTGGTCTTAGGCATTAATCTTGTATACCCTGTAAAGCTTGCAAACATTATTGTATCTTGGCAATCACCATTATAGTCTGTTTCTGAGAAAGGTATAAAAAGTCTGATTATTATCAAAATTTCCACAACCTTAGCCCTTGCTGTGGACCCTCCAGTCCAAGCTTGAAAACCATGATGGTCTGGTGGGATGCAGGGAGTTGTTTCAATTTTCTTGTATCTGTTGAGACTTGGTTTGTGTCTGAGTATGTGGTCAGTTTTAGAGAACATTCCAAAAGGTTTTGAGAAGAAGGTAGTCCTTTGGGTTTTAGTAAAATGTTCTGTAAATACCTGTTAGTTCTGTTTGGTTTGTAGTGCCTGTTAGTCTCAGTATTTATCTGTTTAGTTGGAGACAGTGCAGTATTGAAGTGTCCCACCATCAGTGTGTGAGGGTCAATATGTGGTTTTAAGCTGTAGTAGCGTTTTTTTGTTGTTTTTGTTTTTTTTTTTACAAACTAGGGTGCCCTTTTGTTTGGGGCATAGATGTTAAGAATTGAAAGATAATCTTGGTAGATGTTTTCCTTTGATGAGTATGAAGTGTCCTTCCCCATCTCTTTTGCTTAGTTTTTATTTGAAGTCTATTTTGTTAGATTAAAATGAATATACCAGTTTGTTTCTTAGGTTCATTTGCTTAGAATATCTTTTTCCAACTCTTTACCCTGAGGTAATGTCTATCCTTGATGTTGAGGTGTGTTTCTTGGATGCAGCAGGAAGATGGATCCTGTTTCACATCCATTCTGTTAGTCTGTGTCTGTTTATTGGGGGATTGAGACAATTGATATTGAGAGATACCAATTTTGGGGGTAGGAGTGGTTGTAGTGGTGGTGGTGTTGGTGGTGGTGGTGGTGGTGGTGGTGGTGTGTGTGTTTTCCCTTTTTTATTTCACTAGTGTGAGATTATTTATTTCCTATGTTTTCATGGATGCAGTTAACCTCTATAAGTTGATATTTTCCTTCTAGCACTTCCTTATGGCTGGGTTTATAGATAGATTTTTTTTTTTAATTTGACTTTATCATAAAATACCTTATTTTCTCCACATATGATGATTGTAAATTTTGCTGGGTAGTAGTCTGGGCTGGTGTCTGTGGTCTTTTAGAATATGCAGCATATCTGTCCAGACCTTCTGGTTTTTGAGTCTCCATTGAAAAGTCAGGTGTACACTAATAGATCTGCCTTTATATGTTACATGGTCTTTTTCCCTTGTAGCTTTTCATATTCTTTTTTGTGTTGTATGTTTAGTGTTTTGGTCGTTATATGTAATGGAGAATTTCTTTCCTGGTCAATCTAGTTGGTGTTCTGTATGTTTCTTCTGCCTTCATGGGCTTCTCTTTCTTTAGATCATGAACATTTTCTTCTATGATTTTGATGAAGATATTTTCTGTGCCTTTGAGCTGGGATTCTCCTCTTTTCATAGTGTCCAAGATTTCCTGGATGTTTTCTGTCAGGAGTTTTGTTTTTTTTTGTTTTGGGTTTTGTTTTGTTTTGTTTTTTGATTTAACATTTTCTTTGACTGATGTATGCATTTCTTCCATATCTTTAACCTCCAAAATTCTATCTGTTGTATTCCATTGGTGAAGTTTGCCTCTGTAATTCCTGTTTAAATTCCTAAATTTTTCATTCCCAGAATTCCCTCAGTTTGTATTTTCTTTATTGCTTCTATTTCCTTGAACAGTTTTATTCATTTTTATTCAGTTTTGAGTTTTTTATTCATTTATTCAGTTTTATTCATTTATCAAGACTTTGAACAGATCTTGAACAGTTTTATTCATTTCCTTCAACTGTTTGCATTTTCTTGGATTTCTTTAAGAGAGTTATTCGATTCTTCCTTATTTTTGTGTGTTTTTCTGAATTTCTTTAAGAGATTTATTCATTTCTTTTTTAAGAACCTCTACCATCTTCGTATAGCTGGTTTTAAGATCTTTTTTCTGTGCTTCAGCTCTGTTGGGATATTTAGGGCCTGCTGTGGTAGGACAGCTGGGCTCTAATGGAGACATATTGCTCTGGCTGTTACTATGTTTTTATGATAGCTTCTAGGTATGTAGGTTTGGAATTATTATACGTTTAGGTGCTGATTTCTGGATTTGTCTTTGTTGAGTGAGTGATCTGGTTCTTGGTTTTTGCTTCCTCTCTGGAGTTTTAGAGAGTGTGATGGCTGTGTTGCCTGGTTTCCTCAGCTGGTGTGTTCACAGGGAATGCCTGTTGGTGTTGGAGGCTGGGATCCTAGGGTGTGTTGGGAGAAGGAAGGTTGGAGAAGAAGGTCTTTGTGATCTCTTGGGGATGGAGTCCGAGAGGAAAGGGAGACCACTACAGATTTCCTGCTACAGAGCTGGGAATAAGACTGGGGGAACCGGGTCTCAGAGCAGTAGGAGAGGTGTAGGTCTGCCTTCAGCCTACTGTTGCCCTGGGAGGAGCAGCTGTGGCCTAGCAAGGGTGCATACTGGAGTTGGGGTCTGGGACAAGGCAACAAATTGGAGGAGGAAGGTTAGAATGGGGTAGATCTTTGGGATCCCAGGAGATGAGAGCAGGGAGACAGAGATGGCTTCCATGGGTATCCTGCTGCAGAGCTGACAATGAGACTGGGGAATGAACCTGGAGAGACAGAGAGAGAGGTGAAGGTCTGAAGGCAGCCTACCTGATTTTCTGTAAGGCGAGGCTTGCAGTTTAGCAGGGGAGGCCTGCTCCAGCTGGGGGCTG
This sequence comes from Cricetomys ansorgei, assembly GCA_026225945.1. NCBI lineage: Eukaryota > Metazoa > Chordata > Mammalia > Rodentia > Nesomyidae > Cricetomys > Cricetomys ansorgei. The sequence goes on along the minus strand of JAMJFZ010001133.1, from coordinate 511,900 downwards.
TGATACAGCGGTGAGTGGAGAGAGGGAGGTCAGGAGAAGACTGTTGGAAGGTTCACAAAAGATTTGGGCAGGGGGGAAGGGAGGCTGCAGCTGGTATTCTGTTGCAGCACTAGGGATGAGACTGAGGGGTTGGGTTTGAGGGAACAGAAAGAGAGGAGAAGATCTGTAAGTAGTCTACCTGGTTTTCTTGGAGAAGCATGAGCTGTGTTCCATGTTATACTCTTATTTGAGAATTGTCTTAGTAAGAGTTTCAATTGCTGTGGAGAGACACCATGACCATGCAGCTCTTATAAAGGAACTCTTATAAAACAACTCTTACATAGGGAAATACTTAATTGGGGCTAACTTATAGTTTGGAGGTTTAGTCCATAATTGTCACAGTGGGGGAGAAGGGGTGGAGCATAGTGGCAGCACAGGCAGACATGGTGCTAGAAGACAGCTGAGAGTTCTACGTCCGGATAGGCCGGCAGCAGGAAGAGAGTGAATCACTAGGTCTGGCTTGAGTTTCTGAAATCTCAAATCCTTCCCCCAGTGACACGTTTCTTCCAATAAGAGCACAATTCCTAATAGCGCCACTCCGTATGAGCCAATGGGGGACATGTTTCAAGCCAACCACATGGATTCAATACTTATTTCACAGGCTTCATCTTTTGTGGAAAGGGAGTGGCAATGAGATTGTTGAATGGCATCTGTATAGAGGGACGTTACGCTGTGTGTATTGCATCTACTGCAGCTGAAATCATGACGGCAGCTGGCACTCCTAAAATGCTTTCACACTGTTTGTTGTATCTGTGTGTGCCTGTTTATGTGCATAAAGGCACATATGTGTGGAGGCCGGAGGTCAACCTTGACTGTCATTCATCAGGCACCACCCATCTCATTTTCTGAGACAGGGTCTCTCACTGACCTGGAGCTTGTGAAGTAAGCTGGGCTTGCTGGCTACCAAGCCCAGGGGTGCTGTAGGAAGTCTTCAGCTTCCACCTCCCCAGTGTGGGATTATGTGCTTAATCATTACACCAGATTCATTGTGTGAGTTGTTGGGGGTTAAAGGTAGATCCTTGTGCTGGCATCACTTACTGACTTAGTTACCTCCCCCGACTCCAGTTTTCACATCTTAAAGCCATTGAATTGAATTCTAACATGAATCTTAGTTGAAAATACCCTTAATGAGCAAAGAAATGTTATTACCTTGACATTTGCCATTAAGAATTTTCTTGTAGAGACACAAGTTTTGTTGAATAATAAACTACACCAAACTCTAAGTGTCTGAGTCTCCTGCCTCTATATGTTTGTCAGAGAGAGAGGTCTAGCCAACAGGAGGTGTTTAGGTTCGTGAAACAAGCTAGGAACAAAAAAGAGTGAACAGAGATCAACCAAGCCATCATTGCATGGACTCTGTGGTACTTTTAAGATATAAATCAGTGAAGCTTCCAAGACATCCACGGCAGAAACAGCATATCATAAAGAAGAACTAAGATCGAAATACCACCTGGGACTTTTCGAATTCATTTAGCAGATTTTAAATCTCTATACTTGGAGTGGAATTGAGCCAACTGGTTGGCGCTCTTGAGGGTGAGGTAGTTCTGAGCTAAGCATCAGTGCACACGATAACAGTCAAGCTCTCTGGTGGAAAAACCCCACACAACATGGTCAGTTCATTGGAGTGGTTCCAAAACCATCTTCACAGACATTCCAAAGCAAACTGTGTGCAAAACAATATTTCAGATGTTTGTGAAACTCCATGAAGGGAGAAATGCACCAAGACTTAAAGATTTCACATGAGACTGTTTTCCTGTTTGGTTTCCTAGTTTTGATCATCACATACTCAGACTCTACACTAATCTCGGGATGTCCCCACCACTAAGCCAGCCCCATAACACATTTAAACCTGATGAACTACGACCTGCCACAGTCACTTTTCTGTTGCTCTTGTTCTAGCCCTCGGATTCTAAAGAGTCAAGTGCTGCAGAGACCAATGCTACAACAGCCTTTTTCCTGCAGATGTGCCACTGAGCTGATAGAAATTTCCTATGACAAATTCAGGAATGGGAAGGTGGTTCTGTGCAGGCAGGAGGACCCCAGTTCAGTCTTTAGAATCCGTTTGTTTTTAAGCCAGTGTAGCAGGGGGAACTTGTAATCTCAACTCTGGGGAGACAGAGGCATGCAGATCCATGGTGACCAAGCCAACTTGGTGAGCTCCAGACCAGTGAGAGATGACACCTGAGACCTTCCTCTGTCACACACACACACACACACACACACACACACACACACACACACACACACACACTCACGTACACACACACGGCCTATCTGCATACATTTTCTTTATTTTATGTGTGTAGGTATGTATATGTGTGTGCCTGTTCATGTATATGAACGTCATTCATCAGGCGCCATGAGCTCTCTCTCATACCCAAAAATGAAAAACAATCAAAGAAAATTGCGTTTACTGTGTATCCACACTTCTGAATGTTCATACTGTGGGAAAGGCATAGATGATACAGCTGTGAGTTTACCGTTGATATCTCTTCTGTCCAGTGAAAAAGGAAAAAATTAAAAATGGAGGTATTACAACATTATAGGTGCACATTGCCAAAGAGGTACGAACCATGTTATGAAAACACAATGTAAAAGACAGCAAAGTCTGTTTAGAGACGTTATCACCTGCTCAAGGAAACTTCCAGGTAAATCTGAGTCATGAAGAAGAGTTAGTCTTTCAGAGGGAATGAAAAGACGTGAAGGTGGTTGGTGGATGGAAAGCTAGGGTCTGAACAAAATGGGTGTTTTGGATACATGCAGTGTGTAGTCCATATGTTGATTTCCAGCTCACAGCTACCAGACCTCTAACCACGGAGAAAAAATATATATAAACCCCACTAGAAAACTTTTTTTTTTTAAATTAGATACCTTTAAAATTCCAGGTTCTTGTAATTGTTAGGTATTTAAGCTTTTTACCCCCACAGCACATACAAGAGTTTCCACATTGGTTCCTGGGAATTGCAAGCAAATCTCTTACCAAATTTTACGCAGCAAATGGAAAGAGTAAATAAGATACCAGAAACTTGGCATGGCAAAGTCTTCAGGCTGTGTTAGGAGAAATGGGTCCCATCAGCTCAGGTTGGAACACGTTTACACAAGGTGAGCCTTCAACCATTTAAGATTTCACTCATCATCATAATTACAATTCTGCCTGTTTCTGAAGGCTTTATACTCCAGCCCTAACATTTTGCTCAAGGCTGACACTGGGGTTTCCCTTCAAAGCCTCATAAGAAGTAGAATCGGGTTAAACCAGTTTAGCAGGCTTCCAGGAGGCTGAGTTACACTCTCCCACACTGCCCTGTACTCCAAACACTTTGCCCCTAAATTGATGGGCGCTGGGACTTCAATGTCAACATTCTTAGAAACACTGACAACAGCAGCAAATCTGGCCTCTGGGAGCTCAAAACAAGTAACCCAATAAGATACTATTTTCAAATATGACTTCTCTATAGCTGACTTTGGAATGATAACCATAAAGCCATGTGTAATCTTACCCATCTGGCCTCTCTCAGAGTGAAAAACCTATCAGAGCTCTCTGTACTGATAATGTAGCATATGTTTCTTAAATACTATAGTAATAATCAGCCAAGTCACCCTTCAGAATGAGCTTTATTAGGAAAGAGAATTGTGCCATGGCAGGGGCACCAGAAGGCCTTGAGATGGGAGAAGAAGAAGCATGGAACATCTCATCGTATAAGAGATAGCATGATAGGAACTTAAAAGGAGAGAGGAGTTTCCTTTCAAAACCTGGAGATGGGCTCAACTAAGAAATAATTTAGAATACATTGTAAAAGAGAGAGCTGCCATCACATGACAGAAGGGACAGCATGAGCCATAACAGTTGAAGGGGTTATTGATTCCCACACACTATTTTAACAGAAAATTCTTCATAGGAAGACAGGACAAAAACACAGCTATTCATCTCCATGGAGCAAGGACCAGGGAGGATGGATGCCACTTTTCAGCCTGCAGAGCACACAGTGGTGGTGACTTCTAAACATCACTGTGTCTTTAACAGATGGAATTCTGTGACCCATAACCTAAGTGTCACTGACACTGCTGGTGGCCCTCTTGGGAAACTATGGGAGTTTGAAAGTCCTAGCTCCTAGAGACAGAATGTGTGCCATGAGATGAGGACTCAAAGGGAGGTTCACCTCTTACATCTGATCACTGAAGCTGAGCAACATGGGGTCAGATGGAGATGGGGAAACAGGTCTCTCAGAGTCAGTTGGTTGGGTGCTTCTACGCATTCCTGCACATAATGTACAGAAAATAGAGTGAATGTTACAGCCATAGCTGGACTAGAACAGTCAACAGGGTTCAGATTTCTCAGGGACGAAATCTTGGTCAGGTTGACACTAACTTTAAATCTAAATCCTGTGTTGGGTCACTGAAATTCTGATCTCTGGAACAACACGGCTATATGTAAAGTCTGTGGTAGAATGGCAAGTGGGCATGTTTCCATCTTCTTCTTTGTTACTGAGAATGTTGAGGTAGCAATGGAGTTGTAGCCACACCTGCTTGCTCATATCTTTGTCTAACTATCTGTCTGGGGAATCTCCATCAACAGAGCACCAACTCCACATTGTCCCAACACGATACTGCTCTGTAGAAAAATAATCTCATAGAGTTCCAGTGTTTCCATTCCAGTGCTTACCTTTAAAGCGTTTGTTTAACAAAATAAAAAACAAAACCAAAGCGAACAAACAAACAAACGCAGGTGAGATCTCAGGCACTACAGATGGTTGATGGAAGTAGAAAGAACCTCAGCTCTCCAGCGCTTAACGACTGAAGCTGAGCTGCAGAGGCTCTAGCCTTCATGAATGCTCTTGCTCAGAACATTTTCCTAACTGCCTTAAAGTTTATTTTTTAACATATTCCCTCCTCCCCAGATTCAGGAGCATTGCAGAAGCGGGGTAAGAAAGATTATAGGAGCCAGAGGTGGGTTGGGGGTGACAAGAAACAGTGGTTTTGAACACAGCAGGACAATTGCACGGATAAACTAAGAGTGGCTGTAATGGCACCCACGGCGCCCGCGGCACCCGCGGCACCCGCGGCACCGGTGTGAGCTCAAGCCAGACGCACAGCAGAGACTGGGGAGTGGAGCAGAGCCCCAGCCGTATACAAGGAGCTAGCTATTGGTAGCTGGTAGCTGTTGGGAGAGGGAGAGTCAGTTTTCTTTAAGGATGCGAGCTCCAGTAGAACTAGCGGACTCCAGTGAATGTATGTAGGAAGCATTTACTATGTAGTAATTGGGTTTGGTGTTTAAAAAAAAAAAAAAAAAAAGAAAAGAAAAGAACAAAAAGTTGGCTGAGATGAAAAATGTTAAAAATAAAATGTATGAAATTCTCATATAATTAATAAAAACATTTTAAAAGAAAATGTGTAATATACTTGAGATAAAAGTAGCTAATAGCTTTCAAAAAACTAATGGTAGACATTATACCCTAAATCCCAGGATCTCAGAGGATACAAGGAATAGAAATAGCAGGACAACTGGAAAATTAACAGCACCCACCAACAGACGCAGCAACAATCCAGCATATCTACCACAGAGAGAAAACCTCAAAGTCGTCAGAAGAAAAGAACACTGCAGAGGATGAGTGTAGAAGATACTGTACCCTTGGGGTGTGGGCTTAAAAAATAAGGACAGAGAAAAATGCACTCTATAAAGCATGATTCAATGAATTTTAGAAAACGTTTTCTCAGATAAAAATGGAATTAAACCATAGTCCGAAATCTTCCTAATGACAAGCAGTGGTAAGAGGTGCACCTTAGAGAAAGAAGCTTAATACAATAAAGACTCATAGAATGCCTCAGAAGAATACAGGATAAAGTAAATGGATTAGACAAAGGTAATTTTAAAGTTTGCTCTTTATTTTTACTTAATGTAAAGGAAAACTGACTATCTAAAGCTGAAAATTTTGAGCGTTAAATGATTATAGTACATAGCAAGTGTTAACATCTGTAGGCTGGGTTTCCAACCAAAGGAGCAAGAGAAAATGAAAACCAAGTAAGACAGGAGAGATAGACGGCTTAGTGGGTAAAGGTACTTGCTACCAAACTTGATGACTTGAGGTCTATTCCTGGAGCCAACATGACAGAAGGGAAAAGCTGGTTCCACACATGTGTCATAGGACATAGAACCATATGCACACATAAAATCAGATACACTAAATAAAATGTAATATTTTGTATGAAATCAATTATCACCCAGGGATGGTGGTGTATGCCTTTTATTCCAGCACTCAGGAGGCAGAGGCAGGAGGATCTCTGAGTCCTAGGTCAGCCTGGTCTACAGAGCAAGTTCCAGTATAGCTAGGGCTACACAGAAAAACCTTGACTCAAAAAACCAAAAGTCGAAAACAAACAAAAACAAAAAAATCAGTTATCTTGACAAAGAAAACTAATAGAAAATCAATAAAACCAAAGTTTATTCTTTGAAGCAATTGACAAAGTTTATAAGACTTATTTATATTAATCAATAAATTGAAGAAAGCAAAGCTTATCAATGATAAAAAGGGTGATATCACTACATACCCTACAGATAAGATAATAAGAGGATATTATGAATCTCTAAACAACTGTCTGTCACCACCTAACAAGAAGGAAGAAATAGAAAAATTCTTTAGAATTGTGGCAGAGAAGAAAAGTACCTCACTTCAGTAATCACGGGATTTTGAGGGAATGGACTCGACAAATAGTATACTTTTCTTTCTGTTGCATTTATCATGAGGATAAGAATAGCCAGGATAAATGGAGAGTTGGTGGCAAGATGCTAAAATAAAGGTCCAAAGGACCATTCGAAACAAAACAAGGAATCCCCATGATAGAACGTCCTCTAATCCCAACTGTAGGCAATGAGCAGGTAGGAGGGTCATAAGTTAGAGGCCAGCCTGGGCCTCTAGTAAGACCTTGGATCAAAAAACAAGAACAAATTACAAATTTTAAAAATTTAAGTGAAGTAAACAGATACATGCAACATCAGTTCCAGAGGTTGTGAATGTTGATTTTTTTCGGTCACAATGTTGAAGTCAAGTAACAGAGCCACGGCTCAGCTGCCTGTAATTATATAGTCAGTAAGTTGATAAGAGAACCCTGCTTAGGGCGGCTGAGTGCAACCAGAGAGGTTAACCCACAGCCCTTTGGTTGGGCTCCAAGATGGGCATAAAAAAAAAATGAAGAAGACAATACAGTTTCTATTGGTGCACTGTAACAATTTTTGTGATTTTAATTGTTTTCTCTATTCAGCTTGATACAAAAGTATCTTAAAATAAATGCCTTGGAAATTTATTTGATGTGCCATGCATTTATCCTACACCCTTGCTTGTTTTTAAATGTGTGTGTGTGTCTATGTGTGCACACACACACACATGGCCACACCCTGATTTTTTTTATATGGGTGCTGGGTATTTGAATTCAGGTTCTCCTGCTTAAGCAGTAAGTAAACTCTCTTACCCACCAAGCCATTTCCCCAGTCCTATCCCAAAATATTTAATTATGTTTTCCCAATAATAGTGCAATATGTACCATACTAAAGCTTAGGATGTTGGCAAAAAAGCAGAGATTCTTATAAAATATTATCCTACATATGGCTGTCGGAGTCAGTTATGGCAAAGGTGAAACTAAGCTTCCCTTCAGCAAAAGTGGAGTGCTGGTGGAATTTCGTAGTTCAGTCAGACACCATTAATCTTCTATTAATATTGTACATAAGCAGGACGGCAACGTAGAAACAGACATGATCACTCACACATGCCTGTGCACACATAGACAGACACAGCAGACTATTTTGTCTTTTAAAATCTCACATTGTGATTCATGGCAGCTAACTGCATTGATTTCTGAAAGCAATTCAGTTTGTATTCCATTTGGTAAAAGGATTGAAACAAATTCCTTCCAAGCAGAGAGGAAGAAATCACATCTGTTCACAAAGAGCACACCACACCATCAAGAAATGAGGAATGCTGGTTTTCATATTTAAAAATGCTTTTGCAAACAATCTGGGAAGCTGGCTCTATTGAAGTCACGCTGATGGACAGTGCATTTGAATTATTTTTTTTTCAATATTTCCTACCAGTAATGATAACACTAAAATACTGTAATTTAATGCTCTGTTGTAATGCTGCTGAGGAACTAAGTAGTGGTCATGATCCTGAAGTCATGTATTTTCAAGGAAAAAAACAACTAAGTCTTAACAATTTCTGTAGTTTGTTGAGCTTCAGTGAACATCTGCAAACATACTGATACAAGAAAAATTGGGGTCTTCTTATTGGTTCTTGGTTTCGTTGATAAAAGAATTTAAGAATGGACCCAAATGGAAACTCAAGGGCAATTTTATTAGAGTTTAAAAGACAACCCCTAGAACAGGCAAGAGGTGAAATTACAGCTGTTGCCCAGGGGAAGAGGCCAGAGGAGCTGGGTGGAGAACCATGTTGTTTAAGCTGGGTAGAGGTCAGACACATGGGGGAAGAGGGGGCTTTAGAGAGAGAGACGGGAAGCCCAAAGGTTAGGAGGAAAGCCCAGAGTATTAAGGAAAATACACTTAGAAGTAGAAAAAAAGAGAAGGAAAAGCTTTGATTTTCTGAATAATTCAGAGAGTTGAGCTGACATGATCCTTACATGGCTGTGGTCCGCAGCTTCTGCTCTAGGGTGGGGGATTCTAGGAAGAAAAAATATGCAGTATCTCATTGAAAGACTAATTATTCCACCCATCGCTCTACGATGGCTAATGGACAACTCACCTTCCCAAGAGTGCACAGTGAATGCGCACTCCAAGTGGAATGTTAGGTCTCCATCCAGGTGAAGGTTTTGCTTGTGACCAGGAGCTTTTCTCCTTTCTCAGTACAGCGTGATGTTTTACTGAGAAAGATTAGTTTCAGATTCCTTGCTTACAATCCGATGTTAAACCTTACAGGATCAAGTGGAAAGCTGAAGTTCCCATTAAGACCTTGGCTGACTTCTTGTCCTGACCACATGCTTTCATATGAGCCCCCATTTATCTGGAAACACAGGGATCCAGGCTAGGTCTCCAGTACTCCAGATATGATTAAAATCAAGCATTTGTCCATTATCAGACTTTCTGTTCTTGCAGGTAAGACCACACCAGTGTTTGTGGAGTCATTAGTTAGCATCACTGAAGAATAACTTTCCTGTTTTTATATGTGCATAACCAGAAATTACATTTGATTAACAGCCTCTAAATTCTCTCTGAAAGAAAATATTCTGAAAAACATTACCAAGAATTTACAAATTCTCAAGGGCATTGAGGGCAACTTTTTCTATCTATTGTGAAAAGGTAAATATAAATTAAATTAGTTAACAGATTGTTTTCTAGCCAAAATCCCTAAACACTAACATACTGCTCTTGGTGTTCAGAATGTGAACAGGAATGACTCTATATTGAGGAATTTTGTTCAATTAATTTATTAAACAAAATAAATCATATTGAATTTCTTGTCAGTAGTATCTTAAGTGCAGCCTTTAGGTATGCAGCTAGAAGGTCGGGGGAATTGTTCACAAATGTGATAGATCAGTAAAAGGTGAAATGTTACTATATTGAGTATAAGAACATTTGCTGATATCTGTCTCACTAAAATTCAATGATGTATCTTGGCTAATTTGATGTAATTCAAAATATAGTAAACTATCCATTTTGTAACTAATAGTATATGTATTTCTTCAAATTCATGGGAACGTATGATGTAATTCTGCTCATTAAGTTACCTAACAACAAATTTTATAAGTCTTAAGTCTTTAAGTGCTTGGTTAGGTATTACATATGTACACACATACACACACACACACACACACACACACACATGCACACACATACACATTATAGGTATGTTTGTTTATCTAAAAATTGGATTACCCCATAAAATGATAAATATCTTAAAATGTATGTGTATTAAAACAATTTTAAGCATCTTGTAAAACTAAATCCCAATTAACAATTGGTTGGTTTATAACACTGTCTTTTCTATATTTTCAGCTGCCCCAATGTTCAATAATAGTATGTTTAAAATATAAAAATGCTTTTTAGTATAAAGTCAATAATGAATTAAATGAAATGAATGCATATGATTACAGGTATAAAATGAAGAAACTTCTATGTTAAAATCAAAATCACTTTACCCATTACTTCTATGTTGCCACCACAGAATGTCTCAAAGAAAAGCAACTGAGAGGAGAAAGGGTATTTTGGTTCCCAGTTCTGGGGGTGGAGGGTGGAGACTGATACAGTCTGTCATGAAGCATGTGTCACAGCAGCAGACGTATGAGGTCCTCCTGGTACTCATGAAGCAGAGAGAAAACAGGAAGTGGGCCAGGCTACAAAATGTCAAAGCCCACCCCCAGTGATGTACTTCCTCCAGCAAGCCTCTACCTTCTAAAGGTTCCAGAACTTTCCCAAATAGCACTGACAGCTAGAGCCCAAGGGCTGAAACACATGAGCCTGTGGAAGATGAGTCTCTTTCAATCCAGAAGGATGGTTTTCAGATGGCCTTCTCATTAAGCAACTAGCACAGAGAGTGCAATTCACTTTGCCAGTTTAGAAAACAAATCAGTTAGGCTTTGTGGGTGATGAGACACTTGAGAATCTGAGCAGATCAGTAATCAGTAAAGAGACAAATCAGTATCAACTTTCTCCCAACAAAGAAAGCTAAGGATCTAATGGCTTCTTTGGTGTGAAATCTACCAAAATTTTTAAGATACCTATTTAAAGCCAGTCTTCAAACTCTTTCTAAAAAGTTTAGGAGGAGGAGGGAGAGGAAGAGAGAGAAGAAGAAGGAAAGAAGAGGGAGGAAGGGGGAAGCTTCCACACTTGCGATCCAGCACAGCGCTGGCACTAAAGCCAGAAAATGTAAAGACCTGTAATTCCATATCCCTAATGAATATTGGTATCAAAATCTTCCACGAAATCCTAGCAGATTGAATTAAACAGCACTTTAACACAAGAGAGGCTTAGCTTATGTGAACCAATAAACACGATGCACTATCATAACAAATAGAGAATGGAAAGAGGTGATTCACTAAATGGAGAAGAGAGAAGCCTTTGAAAGATTCCACACTTAATCCTGATAAACTTTTAGCCACGTAGGAATGAGCTTTGACATAGCGAATGGTATCGGAGCCTGTTGGGCCGTCATAATCGGTGAAGAAAAGTTTAAGATCTGCAAAATTACATGTCTCCTCTCTCATCAGTTCCAGTTAATGGACTACACAGCATCCTAGCCAGAGTAATCAAGGAAGAAAAGTAAAGGAACCACATTATATTTGAAAGAGAAATGTTAAATTATCTCTCTCTTTGCAGATGGCATCTCCTGTTTATAAGACAAGGAGACTCCACCACAACACATTATAAATGTATTTTTAAAATGGGGCAAAGTTGAGGGAACCATACAACAGGCAGTGTCAGGGAGTGAAGGGGGAGGAAGGAGAAGAGGAGGAGGAAGAGAAGGAGGAGAAATTAAGAAAAATTTCATTTAGAATATCTCAGAAAAACAATAATGACTTACCATTATTATAAGATGAAAAGCCATCTTGTTTGTGGATTGGAAGTTAGATATTGTTTAAAAAAATTACCTGTACTGCCTAAAATATCCTGGGCCTATCACAATTTTAATCACATTTTTTCACAGAAATAATTTTAAAAGGCATAAAGTTTAAATCAAAACACAAAAGACCTCAAATAATCAAATGAATGTTCCCAGAGGACAAGAGGGTGGGACTGAAAGCGTCATACTCCGGGGTTCAAAGCTTTACTACAAAACCGTTGTAATCAAAAGGGTTGACACTGCTAAAAATACAGACAAGAAGTGAGCTCAAGTTGCTCAGGAGGGACTCTGCATCACAGCATAGAACACGCGCTGGAGAAAGGCTCGCCTTCTATATGTGGTGTTGGGAACGTCAGACACCCTCATTGAGAAGAAAGGTATTGGATGCTTGTAAAGCATGCCATAGAAAAAATAAGTTCAAAATGTGCTTTTTTTTAAAACAAACAAACAAACAAACACCTATCATATGTGGTGAGCACTCTAAAAAATGTGGGAAACACCGGCATAGATGCACACATACAACGTAATAACAAATAAATACATAAAAATCAGTATGCCCATCCAAAGATATATACTATGTTAAATATGAACAGGCTGATGAAATAACGGATAATATTTTTGTAACATTTCAAATATTCCAATATATATGAAAAACTACTTAAAAGAAATCTCACGAACAAGACAGCGTTCTTGAAAAGTAGCAACAATTACGAGCAAGTAGTTCGCAATCAAGGAAGCACAAAATTAACTGCAGTCAGAAAAACGCAGTTAAAAACAGATCTCGTTTTAAATATCGTGCAGACAATGAGCAAGAAGGACATGTCCCATCGAGGGAAGCGGGCATAAGTTATGATGGAGATACTCTGCTCTTCCAAAGAGAGATGTCTTCACACAACTCAGCAGCGGGAAATCTCGGGATATGTATCTGATCCTTACGTGTAGCACCTGGGAGCTGGGGGCAACCTGGAAACACAAATAGACAAAATGTGTAGATGAAAACATGAGTGTATGCAATAGAAGAGAAACATGAGCGGACACATGTATCTCTTATAACGTGGGTGGATGCCAGAAGCATGTGTTTACTTGAAAACAAATTGAGATGTACATTCCAACATTTAAACCAAAATACCCCCCACACACACATATACATATTTTGTAAGAATATGTGCACATTTAAAAATAGCCCCAAACCAAACACATAGGATTGCGTTTGTGGTTTTATTGTCTAATGATTAACAAACAGCTCTGATACTGATACTAAACACCTAAAACAACATTCATTTTTTTCTCATGAATCCTTCTGTTAAGCATGGCCTGAGTAGGTGCCGTCTCACTCAGCCACAGAGGCCATTTGTTGTTGATTGAGTTGGTCTGTCTCTTCTGAGACTTCTGTATCCTAGATCTCCCAGTCCTGGTGTCTCTAACATGCTGGGGTCTCCACAAACTACAACTTCACCAGTGGCCTCTTGGCCTCTGTCTGTCAACTCTGACTCTGAATAAGCCAGGCTGACTTGGCCATCTTGGCTATTTGTGCCCCGAGATCTCAAGCTCACTCTCTAACCTAGTGGGGATCCATAGTTGCTTCCCAGACAAGATCACTTCCAGGAGGCTGCCATCCATACTAGAGATCTCCCTGGGGCACTGTTCGTCTCAGCAATTGAGTGGGCTCCAGGCTGGATGCCTAGTCTTTCCTTTAGCCTTTGCCAAGTGCAGAGAAGGAAGGGGCTGTTAGGACTGCAGTGACCTGGATCTTATCACTGACCGACCAGCAGCATCTGGTGCCTCACCAGGCCCAGGAGAAAAAGGAGGCGAATCAATTGTATTCCAGAGGAGTGGATTTGCCGCCTGTGAGCATGGATCCATAAAGCTTCCAGAAGCCATGTGCAGGAATCCAACCAAGGAATAGCTTAAGGTTTGTGCAGGAACCAAGCCAAGCTACTTTCCAAGTCCTCCAAGGTCACCAAGAGCCAAGAACAGCCAGGCTGCACTTTGCCCAAATTTTAGAATTCCTTTTCTGCCACTCATGTTAGTCATTTCATTCTTGAGCTTATATCCAGTTCTAGTTAAATGGATTAGCTTTAGCTGTCGCTACAAAATATTTTGCTAGCAAAAATATTAAATGCCCCAAATTTTAATTAAGCACTTTCTGGAATTTCAAGGAAGGATGGCTAATATAGTTTAAATGGCCTTTAAAACAAATAAAGGCACAACTGTGCTTTATGAACGACAACAGTTTGCACACTCATTCCCTGCAGTGGAATGTAAACACATAGCATCATTTTGTATTTGGTTTTACTTTTGAGAAATAAAGCATTATTCATGATTGGAGAAAGATTATAGTTTATAAATACCACGACACAGACATGGCTAAATCCAGAAGTTCGTGCTGAAATGTTAAGAAGTCACAATAAACAACTTTACAAAGGAATTTATTGCCCATGAAAGGCACTTAAAAATATATCAGCATGTGTATATTTAACATTTATCCCACTGAAGGTGATTTTTTAAAAGCTCTGGAATCTGTAACTATAATATTATATTATACATCACATTATATAAAATACACATTTCACATTATAATATTAGGATATTTACTTAAGCTTTCTTGTGTGTGTGTGTGTGTGTGTGTGTGTGTGTGTGTGTGTGTGTGTGTGTGTATGTGTGTGTCACCAGAAGAGGGCAGTGAATCCCATGGAGCTGTAATTACAAGTGGTTGTTTCATAGTGCTATGGGTACTAGAAATCTCTACAAGAGCCAAAAGCACTTTATACATGAGCCATTGCTCCACCCCCACCCAAGTGTTTTCATAACGAAATTGTGGGCTATGAGTCTCCTCTTATGGTTTGAATATGAAATGTTCTCCATGGGCTTGTGTACTGATTGCTCTGTAACAGCTGGTACTAATTTGGAAGACTGATAGTTCAGGAGGTGGTTAGGGGCTACAGAAAGTAGGTCATGCCTTTGAAGACTATGCCCAGACTCAGTCAATCCTGCCTCCTCTCTGTCCTCTGTCTGCTGTGAGGTAAGTCATCGCTAACACATTCTTCTGATGTAAAATATTTCTCTATCTCAACACAGGTCCTGAGTCAATACAGCCATGGACTGTGGACGAAAGCCTCTGAAACTATGCTTTTGTAACAGGCCCCTAAACTTTAGCACAACAGACCCTGTGATGGAAGTACCGTTCAGGACTTGAAACCCAGCAGATAGACAGAAATACCTGTCAAAATGAGAACAAAGTCCTAATCCATCAAAGTTTTGGAGAAGTCCCTAAATATATTAACTTTGCTCTTTTGGTTTCTATAGTTCTACTTCTGGCTAATGGTCCTTGCTAACAGGTGTGTCAATCCATGATGTGATTTTTGTGTTTAAAAGCCCACCCGGAGAAAGGCTCAGGGCTGCACTGGTGTCCTGAACACCGAGTATAGTCACCAGCCTGCCGATAAAAACTTTCTACCTGGGTCTGAGTAGTCTTCTCTGGTAGATACCTCATAACAAGCTGAACTACATAACCTACATCCTGAGGCATTTAATCAGAGCAACAAAGCTAACAAGACAGCAAACTGGTGCCAGAGAAGTGGAAGCAGCCACTGCGACTCCATTTACCCACCTGGCTCTTAGGCCTTTGGAACTGCTTTGTAGAAGGAAGTTGGGAAAGTTTGGGATGCAGTATAGAGAAATCCTAGCTGGTGATTCTGAGGAGCTCATGCCAGTAAGATGATGTGTAGAGTTAACAGTCCGCTCTGGCCATTTCAGCTGGGAATAAGGACTGTCAGGAGTTGGAGTAGATGCCACTCTTCACAGCGGCAAGGAGCATGTCTACACTCTGCCTGTACCCTGAGATGCTATAGGATGCTGCGATTAAGAGAGAGAGACTCAGACCAGGGAGATGCTTGCATGATAGAATTGTAGCACCAAGGAGGCAGAGGAAAGGAGTTCCCAGAACAAACTGGCTAGCCAAACTAATTAGCCAGAGCTGGAGATTCCACGGGAGACTCTGCTTCAGTGTGTAATGTAGTTATACACTGCTGTGCTGCTGTGGGGACTCAGCAAGGACACCAGGGAGGTGTTTTCATAGGTGCAATCCCTGCCAGACCTTAGCAGAGGGAACCACCATTATGGCAAGCGCCATACTGGACAATTGAACCCTGAAAGTCTTTGCTCAGGTGTTTTTTATTGACACAGAACTTCTAAGGTATCCTACTGATCGGGCGCACGTGCAGATCATGTGCAATCAAACATCCCCCACATAAATCCAACACCTGCAGACAATTCAAAATGCCAAGACCTAGGCAGCCCTTTTCCCAAAAGTGCACAAAACAATTATTTTATACGTAACTAAAAATAAACTTCTACAACAGTGTAAGGTGTAGAATGATCAAGAAAAATAAGCAATATCAACCTCAGGTCTCCATACACATGTTCATACACACCTGCATGCACTCACACAGGTGTGTCCACACACATGCAAAACATGCTTATACACAACCACACATACACCACACACTTGCATATACTAAAAATAAAAATAATGGGCTGGAGAGGTGGCTCAGTGGTTAAGGGCACTTGTTTTTGTAGAGGACCCCGATTCAATTCCTAGCACCTACATGGTGGCTCATAGCCAACTATAAATCTAGTTCCAGGTGACCCAATGCCCTCATCTGACCTCCATGAACACAAGGCACACTTGATACACAGACATATATGAATAAATAAATAAAAATAAAGGGTGCACTAATTAGTTCTAATACCTAAAACTTTAAAATGAAGCATACCCCTAGCTCCCACCAACTCAGTAGCTAGGAATGTCATTAGGTAGCACCTGACATAAAAGTAACATCTCCCCACTGTGCTGTAACCCAGCTTCCTGATGTCCCAGCAATTGGTTTATGATTGAATTTTATTCTGTGATGGTGAAATCCACATAACCTCTTCCATGGTGGAACAAGTCATTTGGAGCAAAAATCAATCCACTTTTCTGGGCCATAGTCACTTATATTTGGTTCAGAATAAGGCATCTTGCATTGTCTGTGAAGTATGAGTGGTTTTTGTCAACTTCAGTCATAGGTGCAATCCCTGCCAGACCTTAGCAGAGGGAACCTCCATTATGGTTCTAGCTAAGGGTTCTATGTCGCCCTTCTCCACTCGTGGCGCTTTCCAGGATGTCATCTTGTTAGGAAGATAGACAGGAGTTGAGATGCACTCTTTCATCATAAAAGCTTTGCCATTACTTAAGATTTAAAATGCTATATGAAAAGGAAGAGATAGAAGTACAAAGGGCTTTTTTGTGGTCTGTCATACGTCGTGCTGTTGTGGTCAAAATACATATCCTACCCCTGGCCCTGTGTGGAGACATGACATTCTAAACGTCTCCAAACACCACATAAAATGGGGCCACCCCTAAGAGTTAATGATACAGGGTCTGTTCCTCACTTGGAACCCTAATTCACTGAAAAACGTGATTAGGAGATGGGAGGAATAATTACCCCCTTAATGAGATAATGTTCATATCCTCCCAAGAGCCCCTCCCCAAAGGCAGCAGCTTTTCAGAGCAGCGTTCCCAAGCCTGCATAACTTTCCTTCCTTCCCTTTCTAGCTCTTCTTCAGATCCCAGCCCAAATCTGAAGCATGCTTGCCCAGACGCTTCAGATTCTTATTGTTCTCAGCAGCCCTGCCCCACCTCTTACCCTCCCAAAGCAGCTGCTTGATGATCCCCATCACTGAGCCTGCCTGTTTTCTTGGGCCCTACTTCAAGGACATGGCTATCTTCCCTTCTCATTCCAGCAGCTTCCAAGATGGACAGCATAACAGCTCTGTTGTTTTTCTATCCAGCTCTAATAAGATGCTCCTTCTCAACTTCCCCAGAGTCTGTTTTTAGATTCTTTTACCAAGAAGACTAAAGAGCCCTGATTCCCAGGTAGCAACCACTTCTTCTCAGGACGTTGACAACCTCACAGGAAATGCTGAAGGGGCTACTGGGAATCCTGCTTCTAAAGATCCTCCCCTCCTCCTGACAGCTGCTACTGGCATTCTTCCTCATGGGTGTTCTGTGCTAAAGTCTCTGGTGTTCTCCCTCATCTGCTCAGCTTATCCAGAGCAAGTGTTTCCACTACAAAGGAGACAGTTTGAGATTCTAATATAAAGGCAAGCTCATCATCCCACTGAATAACTAATGCAGGGGGCTTTCCTACTGAGACACCAAAAGCTTCCTATCTTGTTAAGAAACACGGTAAGAAACGGTGTATTGTTTCTTCTAAAGACTCATCTTAGCTGCTCAAAGTTAAACACATCCTTTCTTGGCCTCTGATTATTTAAAAGTTAAATCTCTATGCTCAAACTCAAGCATGTCTCATGAGGATAACTCTATTTTGATTTCTTCCTAATCATTTTATTGAGAAGCATATTTATCTGACTACTGGAAAAAAACAAAAAAACAAAAAAAACAAAAACAAAAACACTGCTATTTTAAATTCAGCCTGTTTTCATTGTGAGTAGCTAAGCCTGAATGTCAATGTGCTTCCTTGGGTCCCCAGATGACTTTCTTGCACTTACATGCTGGTGACAGCTAGTTGCTGGTTCACATTTAAATTTCCTTTGCTAGGGCTATTTAAATTATAATTGGCCCTGGCAGCCAGTGGACACAAAGAGACCCTGATTATAGAATGTGTATTCTTTAAAAATAATAATAGGGGAAAAAATCACTATAAGCAGAAACACCCGGGAACAGAGCGAACACGGTCTGTTGAGCATCTAGACACTCTGAACGTGACAGAAATTCTATCTTGCCTTGGTAGCAGAATTCATGAGTCTCCTGCCCTCTCTGGTGAGCGGGCAGAGATTCCCAAGAGCACAGCAGCCCTGATGGGGTCTTCTATTTTGTGATTTTCTCACAAATGATTTTTTTTGGCCTTTTTTTTGGCCTTTGTTTTCATTTATATAGATTAGGCAACACTCAACAAAGCACCTTCGGAGTTTTGAATATTTGATATGAATTCATTTCCTATTGTACTATTCCAATAGTGAAATATTCTGTGCCCATTGTCTTTTATGCTGTGCCAGCAGTGGTCCTTGCATCGTGTCTGGATTCTATTCAGCAATGTAGGATGGGAACTGCTCCATCCATCTTCCAGGGATTCATCAAGGAAACTACACGTGCAGAATAAGATAGAGATGAAATTCTTTTACTTCTTGTGATAATTAAAATGAAGATGAACTGAATTCTGATGAAAGGCTTTGGTTACAGCCGTACCTTTTAATTGAAAACTTTTAACTAATTCTGCAGGTTCCAAGGCCCCAAGCTGAAAAAAAAACCCACATCTCTCTCCAGTCTTTGTGTCTTTATCCACAAGCATGTGCCAATTCCAAGGAGAAATTATCTCTGCATGTTGGGATTCAGAGAAAAAGCAGACAGACATTAGCAAAATAAACTCAGCAAGCCCTCCCTGGTCAAGAAAGAGGTTTCCCTTAGAAGCACCTTTGGAGTTTTGAATGTTTGATTATGACTTAGTTTTCTAGAACTTTCTCTCACCTACTGTACAAGGCAATCAATGCATGGTAATGGCTTTGGTAGAATTTTAAGGATGTATCAATTAGTAACAATTCAGGAGATTGTTAAAGTATTTTGCAATCAGGTATTTTTTTCTTTATTATTTGCTAAGAAAACTTTGTGCTGAGAAAGTATATGTATCTGAGGTCAATTTCCTATGGAATGAAATACTAAAGATTTTTAGCATGACCATAAGGACTAAACTATGTCAGTGGAGCAGTGGGAGCTATGTGACTAGAGACACCAGCTAAGGAAGATTTCCTAATACCAGGATAGAATCTGTTTTTCCAGAACAGAAACAAAAGAAGCCAGTTCTTTATGGTAGGACAAAGTGAACAGAATTAATAATAGCATAGAACTTTGTTTAGACACAGCCAGAAGCGCAAGGTCATGAGTGACATCACTGGCGCCCAATAAGACATTTTCAAAACAGTGGCATTCTGAAGTCAGGAATTCACTCGGAATTGTCTGTTTTACTGCCTGAATTTAGTGATTATATTACAGCCAGAACATTTCCAAGCAATGCATCATCTCAAAGGGCATTCGTTCCTTCTTCTCTTGAAATGCATTGTTAAAATGAGCTGTCCTTCTTGAGTCATCCCTGAGACCATTTGATGGAACCTGAATCAGAGATAAGGGGGTGAGGAGCCTTAGACGAAGAACAAAAAAGAAGTGTGCTTCTGTGGTCTGCTTTGAGCTAGAGATTTAACAAGCATCCATAACTAACCCATCACAGTTTTGTTTCAAGGCCAAACGCAAAGGTTGGGGTATGTTTGAAACTGCTCATGTCTCCATCCTACAAGCTTTCTCCTCCCCTGCACCTCCCAATTCCATGAGTGTGAGCAAATGCGCCCACACACACACACACACACACACACACGCACACATGCACACACACACACACACGCACGCTCGTGCGCACACACGCACACACACATGCGCACACACACACATGCACACATGCACACACGCACACATGCACACACGCACATGCTCGCGCGCTCGCACGTGCACACACACGCACACGCACACATGTGCGCATGCACACACGCACAGACGAGTCTCAGCTGCCCTTCATAATGCATGCTTAGCTAGCTTCTACCTTACTTATATCCAAATACTTTTGCAAACCCATGGCAGAACCTACACTGACTTAGGGAAACCTCACCTGATTCCACTCAGAGCACTCCTGGGACAAATGCCTCCTAAGGAAATTCCTTTTCAAAGAAGAGCTTCCAATCATTTATGTTCAGTGCCGTCTGTGATCACCTAGGTCAGAAGAAGCCCTCCCGGGAGGGAGACCACAACAGACCACCCCAAAGGAAAAGAATGGGTACACTGAGAGCAGCTCAGAGGAAGCTGGTGTGGAGATCATGTCCCCTCCCCCAACTCCCAACTTTAGGACCTGGGAGGACAAAGGTTAGCTACTGAGGACAGCTTTTGTAGTTTCTGAATCCCATGGAGGCTTTGCCGCAGAAGGAGAAACTATGAGCCAGGAGAAACTATGAGCCGGCGACCACAGCAGTGGGTGTGACTCAATTTATTGGGGGAACAGGATCACATATCTAGTGAGAGGAAGGATCCCTAGTATCCAGGGACATCACAGGAAGCTCATTGGTTTAGAACAGCACATGAAGGACAGCCACACGTACATGTTGGGGGTCGCAGCCTGGGCCTAGGTATTTTCCGGGGACCAGAGGGAGAGACCTTATATGGTTATACAGGGAGGAGTGCTGCAGCTCCGGATAAACAATTCTGCCAGGTCACATACCTTTGAAGGGGCGGTGGGTGTCTTGCTGTGAGCAGACAGCCTGCATAGCTTGTGGTCTGTCAGAGCTGCGGAGGGGAGAGGCTGAAAACCTGTCTCAGAATGAGAATTCAGGGGTTCTAGGCACCCCTTCTACCTCACCTCAACTCTGGAACAGTCCCACAAGCTTTTGACTCTGATAGTCCTGGAGGTGATATCAATGGCTCCCCTAAGTAGCCTTTACCTGACATTTGCCTGTGAACAAAGTGTCATTCCCATAAGCTCAAGGTCCTTTTCTGTTGTCTTTGTTTCCCCGAAGTCACTGTTCTTTGTGGAAACTGCTCCCTGCCCTGTCAGTCAAAGCCTTTGCAGAGGGATCATCTCATGTTCTGGCTGCTTCTCCTGTGTGTGTAAAATACACACATTTATACACTTCTGCTTTGTTTCCTCTTGTTAATGTCTATAGAGGTCTATTCTGACTAAGAAACCATAGCAAAAATTAAAAATATATATGATGATATAATATAAAAATAGTTAAGTTTTTTAAAAACACTTATTCCATTGTGTGTGTGTGTGTGTAAGTTGCTGGAGTTTGTTCTCTCCTTCCTCTGGGTGCGTCCTAGAGATTAAATTCAGGCTCAATGGCAAGCACTTTATTCTCTAGCCACTTCACAAGCCCTCTTTTTACTTATTTTTTAGAAGGACAACATTTGAAAAATGACGTGTGACTCTGAGAACTTACTTCACTCATAAGAGACTTCATTCTATCTTAGATGTATCAGCTGTTACCAAGGAGTTTTACTGTATTCGTATGAGAGGAAATGTTTCCGGTTTGTCCTTTTGTCTAATTAAGTCCTGTTGGTGCTTGTCAGGTACTGTTAGTGGAGTTAGTGGAGTTTGTCACAAAATCCCGGATTCTGGCAGCATCAGCGAGCAAGGCTTGGGCACCATGCCTATGTGCCAGTTAAAGGAACTAATAACGGTAAAAAGCAGGGACTTTTGCCATTGCAGTCACATTGGAAAGAGGAACAACACAAGGGCCTAGTGAGCATAGGACGGCTTTGGGGGAACTGGCACGAGTTTAGGTCTAAACAGAGGGCAAGAGGAACGCACAGTTAAACAAACTGGGTCAAGGTGTGGTCCCACCCATGAAAGGCTTGCTATGGCTCACTATGGCTCACTTCCGGTGCCGCAGGCTAGTCCGTAGTCCAGAACATTGTCAAAGTGTCAATCTGTCCAACTCCAAGGATGCGGCCTGTCCCTTGTGGGCTGTGAGGATTTGCCCTACCCAGAGTTCAGAGTGATTCAGGAGAAAAGATCACCTCTGTCTTCTGCCTACCACAGACAGAGAGTGAAGGCAGAGACACCAGGCTTCCATAGCTTCCAGTCACCTCCTGGGGCCATGTGAGGTGTTGATTCTTTTAACAAAGCAGCTGCTAAGTGCTCTGTCACAGTGCTATGCCAGGTGAACTGGAAGAAAATGTATACTATAATGCGGAGATCCCAGCAGAGGTGGGCTGATTCAGATATTTATTACCTGGGATCCACCTGACAGTTTGTGCTAATAAGGTGGCTCCAGAAGTCTCCTAAAACAGTTCATGCTGATGAGGTAACTCAGCTAATTAGTTGTGGCTTTGAGCTGGCTCCACCTTTGGCAAAGAGATGGAAGGAGAGAGGCTGGAGCTTGGGCTCAGACACTGGGCAAGGATTCAACTAAAGATGCCCACATCATGGAATCCAAGTAAATTTGCTTGATGGTGCTCAGGTACATTTCCTACACCAGCAGTGCTCAAAGCCAAGGGAATGACACCCCCCACAAACCACAGTGTGGCCTCATCTCTGGGCCTCCCTATCCTGTTCTGGCCTGCACATTTCTTCTGTGTGTTCTATGATTATAATAAACACAGCAGTAAATGTAATTGGCTTCAGAGATTCCTGTGAGTCTAGCAAATTATTGAAACTGAAACTGGTTTTTGGAAGACACAATTTCCTGGCAGAAGAAGTGGGGTGGGAGCCAGAAGATCACCGTGCCTACAAAGCAGTTCAGTTTCTTCACAGAGAGCTTTAAATCGAAAGCCTTAACTGCACTGCAGGAAAGACTCTCAAGACAACTCATTATCAAGTAGAGCTGGAATTTATTAAGGAGAGATTTTTAACACAAGACTTAAGCACAAAGGTTAAAAGAATCAGGTACTCAGGGGAAGGATGAGACACACCCAAGCATTGTGGGTTGGGGGCTTCTCAAGAGAAAGTCACTCTTCACTATCTTTCCCACAAACATGCACATGACCTGGGTGGATAGATAGCTCAAAGGGTTGCTAGATCATACAGCGGCTCCTGAGGCACACTGGACAGGATTATAGCTGATGAAGGAAAACCATATCTCAAAAGGGTCTCATGGGAAGTTAAGATATGTCTCCATCAACAAACTTTATAGTCTTGTTTGTAAGAGTCTCAGAGTCAGGTTTACATCTGGGAAAAGAACAAGCCATACTTGGAGGTCATATATATTCAGGCCTCAAGCCCGGTTCATTGTCATTTTAACATATGTTATTTGAAATCTTGCTATATAAAAGGAATCGCACCTCCGTATAAATAAACGGCATGGCAAGTTTTGGTGGTTGTGCTAGAACTGTTGCCTCTCAGTTAGATGAAGTTTCAGCTGGCGCCTGGTGTTCTGCATAGTTTTATGTCAACTTGACACAGAGGAAAGTCAGCTGAGAGGAGGGACCTCAGCTGAGAAAATGCCTTCATCGGACTGGCCTGTGGGCAAACCTAAGGCATTTTCTTGATTAACTTTTGATGTGTGAGGGCCTGGCACCGTGGGTGCTGCAATATATGGGTCAGTGGTCCTGGTTGCTATAAGAAAGCAGGCTGAGCAAGCCATGGGGAGCAAGTCAATAAGCAGCACTTCTCCACGACCTGTGTATCAGCTCCTGCCTCCAGGTCCCTGAACTGGTTTGAGTTCCTGTCTTGGAATCTCTCAATGGACTGTGACTTGGAATATGTGAGCCAAAGAAATCTTTTCTTCTCCAAGCTGCTTTTGGTCATGGTGTTTCATCACAGCAAAAGTAACCATAACTAAGATGCCCGGTGAGAAACTCTTTTCTCTTTCCGCTCCCCCTTAGCTTTCCCAGCCTTACCTCACAGGAACTCACAGCTGAAGTCTGACCCTTGAGCTAACACAGAGCCTGCAGGACTGTACCAAGAGCTGGGTGAGCAGATACCTCTAGAAGTCAGCAGCTTTCTTCAACCAATTACTTAGGGGTTTTTATTTGTTTGTTTTTTGTTTGTTTGTTTTGAAAACGTATCCATCATTTTTGTGTGTGTGTGGGGGGGGAAAATAACATTACCAAAACTGCTGGCCATTATGAAGATAAAACGATTACTTTAGATGATATTTATCATATATTACAAAAGGTAGGTACCCAATTAATGCTCGATAATGATGATTGGCTGGAAAATCACATTGTGTTATGACTGACACAGTAACAACTGTACACAAAGGATGTAACAGTGTCCGTGTATAGGATCTACACGCCGTCTGTCGGATTCTAGCGCTCTGGCTGTCTTCAGGGTCAAGCCAAACATCTTCTGTAGGTGACTAATGGTTTCATATTCATCTTTGAGAATAAAATTATCACAAAAAAAACCACAAGACAGAACTCCATCTTAAATACCGAAATTTAACCGGAGGTTAATTCTTACATAAAACTTAGCTGAGAATTAGGTGAACCAGAAGCAACTATGCTCAGAACCTCAGCTCAAATAGGACCGCTTTCCTATGATCCTGGAAGAAGTCTCAGCCTTTTAGGAAATGGCATCACAAGGCTGTGTGTGAGAACAAACTGGACACTAAATGAAGAGTATGTGCAGAGGACCATATTGCTTGACTCACCAAGGACAAGACAACTGGCTAGATTATAGCAATCAGTAAGAAGTGAGCCTCTCCAACTTGAAATTGAGGTGGCTGAAGCATTAACCCCAGAGGAGAAAACCTGAAAACAAAGAGATGCAAGAGATGCTACAGTCCAATTACTATAGATACATTCTGTTGACTGTTCTTGGCCCATATTCCTGGGTTATCCCTTTCAACTGGGAATGAATCAGTTATTCCTCCTCCATAATCCTCACTCAGGTTCTGTAATGACCAAATGGATGGTTCTGTCTTCTCAAGTTTCCTTTGCTAAAACCCTGGAAACACACACATTCAAGGAAGTATAGCAGAAACTATACAGGGCACAGTTTGATGGCCCACCTGCAGGTTCATACTTAGCTAGCTAGCTTCCTTACGCAACCCAGGACTACCTGCTCAGAGAATGGTGCTGCCCATAGTAGACCTGGCCCTTTTATATCAATTAACAATCAAGACAATCCCCCCAGACATCTGACTCCCTCTCAGGTGACTATAAGCTGTGTAAAGATGACACTTAAAGCTAACTAGGACAGTGGCCAAATGCATGTCAGTGCTAATCAAACATTCCAGTTAGGATTGTCATTTTTGTGCAGAGAGTAATATGAGCCATAGAAGTTGTCCTTTATCTCACCACTGGATAAATGTGGGAAAGTTGAGGTCAAGAAGACTGTCTTCATGAGCCTAGGGGTTGGCAGGAAAGTTTTTGGTTTCTGAGGTTGGTGATTGATATCTGTACAGCTGTATTTCACTGAAAGAGAAAAAGAAAAGATTACATTTGCATTTCCTCACTACTCTATAATTTAATCAAGAAGTAAAAGTTTATCAGCTAATATAAATTTGCTAACTATTTTAAAATTTGCAAATATAGAGCTTATTAGTCATAGAGCTTACTAAGAAAATGGCATGCACCCTTAAAAAATCTGTGTAAACGTTTCATAACAAAGTAACTAAAGAAGAGTTGAGGAGAGAAGGCTGTTGCTACATGACAGAGTACCTACCTAGCACACCTGAAGTCCTGGATTTGATTTCCGGCATGAGAGAAAGAAGGAAGGGAATATAATAGTCAAGGTTCTCTAAAGGGTCCTGCTAGAATGAATATCTATCTAATTATCTATTGAGATCTATATCTATACATATAGATATATGTATAGTATCTATATCTATACATACATACATACGTACACACACACACACACACACACACGCACACACACACACACACACACACACACACACACACACGGGATTGAAGTGGCCTTACAGGCCGTAGTCTGAGTACTCCAACAGTTGTTGTCTCCTGCAGAAAAAGCCAAGAATCTTGTGGTAGTTCAATCCATTAGAATGGATGTCTGAGCAGTCTCAGGCAGGTGCTGGAGTTCCAGGGAATTCCCAGGAGAGCTGCTAGTCTTCAGTCTATGCTGGAATCCTGAAAAAGTAGGTTCCAATACCAGTGAAGGAATGCCTCAGCAACAGGATGGGTAGACTCGCCGGCAAGCGTGAAGGCAAGAAGGCAAGGAGAAAAAGCTTCCTCCTTCCATGGCCTTTATGTAGGCTGCCACCAGAAGGTGTGACCCAGATTTAGGTTGGGTCCTCCTACCTCAAAGTATCCAATGGGGAGGAAAAAATTCTCTCACAGGGATGCCCAGGTGCTTGGTTTTTATTTTATTCCAGATGTTCCAGATGTAGTTAATTGACAACCAAGATTAGCTATCAAAAGGAAGGAAGGAAGGAAGGAAGGAAGGAAGGAAGGAAGGAAGGAAGGAAGGGAGGGAGGGAGGGAGGGAGGGAGGGAGGGAGGGAGGAAGGAAGGAAGGAAGGAAGGAAGGAAGGAAGGAAGGAAGGAAAGATGGAAGGAAGGGAGGAAGGAAGGAAGGAAGGAAGGAAGGAAGGAAGGAAGGAAGGAAGGAAGGAAGGAAGGAAGGAAGGAGAAAGATATGGAGACAGAAAGGTAAGGATGAACCCGGGAGGAGCGAAAGAGGGATGGGGAGGGAAGGCTTGCTGACTGAACCATATACACTTCCAAAGAACAGAAAGGTTGTGCTTTGGAAGCATCCAAGAGAAGTTAACTAAATGCTTGAGTAAGAAGAAGCAGAGATGTGATCGCTCAACCATTGCTTCTGGCCCACAATTTCCTGTTACCAAAGTTCCGGCCAGACCTGAACTTTAGATCCAATCACACCAGGAGGTTAAAAGTCTGTTTTTAAACTCCATTAGTCTTATCTGTGACTGATCTCTGGATGTGTCAGTCATTCAAACCATGCAAAGTATTTGCAAGCCTCCAGTATAGGTGTGGTCCCACAGCCTGTGCTGTGGGCTTCAGAAGTTCTTCCCACCACACCCTTGAACATCAGCTTAAATGTCCAGGAGTCTTTGAAGCCTGTCTTACTTCAGAGTCACTGGAGCAAGTGGACTGGCCTCAGAAGAAAGATTAGCCCCTACACCGAGATGACAGTAGATGTCAGGAACAGAGCTCTTGGCTTCGGTGGGAGATCAGTACTCCAGTCAGCTCCACTGATAAACTCTGACTCTCCAAATGACTGATAACTGACTTTCCTTTTGGACTGAGCATACCTGCCATGCAGGAAGCATTTCCTTAGTGCTCAGTCCACACCAGACAATGCACTTTAGATCCGTTACCATGCATTGTTCACCTCTGTCACCAGGTGAGGCTATATGACATCACCTTTGCCAGCTACTGTCACTCTCCCTCATCTGTAAGCTCAGCTCGGCAGGAGCAGAAATCTACATTCCCAGAAGCTAGCACAGTTTCTGGGACATTGACTTTACTAGATACCTCTCGAATAAATTAATTCATTATAAGCAACGAGACTACTTTCTGGGTCAGTGTATTCACGTTGCAGAATACTAAGAAATCCGTGCTTAGAGCTGTGTGTGCATTGCAGCCAAGCTATGAAATGTGTTTGACTCCATACTAAGAAGTTTTATGTATCTTGACAGAGGTCAATAACTATGATTTTTATTTTTTGAACATAGGATAACAGTTATAAATATGGTTTGAAAAATTACTATGACAACATTTTGAAACTTCTGGGAAAAGAAAGAGTAGAGGCAACTGATACTTACAAGTTTCTCTGTGATTGAAACATGAGATGAGACACACACACACACACCCCACACACACACACACACAACACCCGCACACATG
Source organism: Cricetomys ansorgei (assembly GCA_026225945.1). Classification (NCBI taxonomy): domain Eukaryota; kingdom Metazoa; phylum Chordata; class Mammalia; order Rodentia; family Nesomyidae; genus Cricetomys; species Cricetomys ansorgei. The sequence continues at coordinate 483,928 of JAMJFZ010001133.1, read as the reverse complement.
TCATTCTGGGGGAGGTTAATATGAATGACTAGAAAGATGTCAATGTTAAGCAAGGGAGATGGTTGACAATCTTTGGTTCTCAGTCACTAAGATGACTGTGATAGCAAAGGAATTTGGAAGTGCGACATGGGTATTTGTTACTATCTTATTTCCTTCCCTCTTGCTGAGAAAAAAATGCACGACTAAGCAACTTAAGGGAGAAGGAGTTCATTTGCTCACAAACCCAGTTTAAAGTCCATCACAGTGAGGAAATCAAGGATGCAGAAACTCAAAGCATCCAGTCCTATCCTCAGTCAAGGACAAACAACAATGAATTAATGCATGCTTGCTTGCTCCCAGCTAGCTTTCCCTACTCTTATACAGTGCAGAGCCTAGCCCAGGAAATGGTGCCACCTATATTTAAAGTGGACCTTCCTGTCTCAATTAACCCAATCAAGAAGATCTTTCACAGGCATGCCTGCAGGCCAGTATAATTTAAACAATTCCTCATTGAGACTCCTTTCTTGGGTGACTCCAAATTGTGTCAGGTTGACAATTAACACTAATCATCACAATTAAACTGACAACTGACCATTGGGCAGCCAATGAAATGTCTGGTGAGTGAAGGGAGGAACCCACACAAGATGCTCCTTCTGTGAACATCCTGAATGCTTACTTAGCAGCAAACAACTAAGCAGATCCTGAAGATTAAGAATCAGCAAGCTCACCTACTTTTCTCAGGGATTAGCATCTAGCAAGCAGATTATAAGCTATCATTAAAACCACATGAGATGGTGAATGCATCCGATGCTTGTGTTGTTGGTATGACAGGAAAGGGAAGGAATAACCAGTCTATGTGGGGTTCATGGTACAGGGCAGAGCTGTGAGGCCAGGGCTTACCAAGGAGACTGCTCTTTCTATCACATAGTCTGAGTCTCACTAAGGATGAAGACAGAGAATACTTTATGTTGAAGAATAGAAATACGTAATGCTTCATGAAATTTAACTGAAATGAGAAATGTGTATTTGATAGCCAGCTACACAGAGCTGGGCAAAGCCATACTCATTCACTTCATATACTGCATAGCTTGATCGCTTTTTAGAATCACATGAGATCCTGTGATCCGGACTTACTTCTTAGAAATAGACAGATCTGAGGGTATAAAACATAATTTACAAATCACATTTACCTTACGAAAATCTGGAATAGGCTGCCGATGTGCTCATTGAAAGATGTAGATGACCTTTACTATAGCCTTGTATTTGGGGTTTATTGGGAATTCCTTTCCTTGTCCTGGTTGTTTTGTTTTGTTTTTTGTCAACTTGACATAAGCTAGGGTAGCCTGGGAAGAAAGAAAGAGCCTCAGTTGAGAAAATGCCTTCATCAGATTGGCCTATGGGCAAGCCTGTAAAGATATTTTCTTGATTCATGACTGACATGGAAGGCCCAACCCACTGTGCTGGTGCCACCCCTGGGCTGGTGGTCCTTGGTTGTTCAAGAAAGCAACATAAGTAAGCCATGGGAAGAAGCCAGTAAGCAGTGCTCCTCCCTGGTCTCTGCTTCAGTTCCTGCCTTGAGTTCTCCCTGACTTCCCACACTGGTGGGCTGAGACCTATAAGCCAAATGAAACCTTCCCTTCCAGAGATGCTTTTGCTCATAGAAATAGAAAGCAAACAAAGACATTCAGCATTTAGGAATTCCCCAATTCTGATATCTGTCTTGTGCTAGTCATGGTGTGGTCAAGGGCAGACATGTGAACAAAGAGGGACAGCTCATTGCTAGGATTGTATCAGGAGATGGTCTCTGCACAGATCTCAGAGATTATTTTCCATAATGCTCTACCATCTATTATGGGGCAGCTCAGGACTCTCAATTGTAATTATTAATATATGTGGTACTTTTTAATACTGAGATATTCTAGTTAAGACTCTTTAACCCTCGAAGTAGACTATTTCATCTTTCCTTGAGCTGGGGAGTCATTTCTGGCTGCTTGAAAAACTATTTGAACTTACAGAGAGTTTCATTTTTGCTAAATCTAAGTAAATGTCTATTTTTAAAAAGTCAATAAATTATCAAGTTTTATGAGCTCTGAGGTCCTCAAACAATCCCTAATATTTCTGCAGCCTGGTCTATAGGATGCTGGTTAGGAAAACAACAAAGACATGCAGTTAACTGCATCTTAGGGCAGAATCTGCAGGACCCAATTGCTATTCCCTTGAGATAACTGCAGGTTTATAGAGTCATTTGTTAAATACTCCTTGAATTTCCCATCAATCCATAATTCATTTAAGTTAGATGTAAAAGAAATCTAAGAGAGTGAAATGCCATGTGGCAGATCAATGTTTTAAGTCTGAGAGACAAGGGGAGTAATAGAAATATGAACTGAATCTAGAATGCTCTGAATGTATTAGAAAAGCATCATGTATACACACAAAAAATAAATTTTTATTTCTCATTTGCTGTAGCAATCTTCCTAGAACAAGAATCCCTCTAACCAACTGTGCCTTTACAATGCGTTTATTACACCATAAGGGTTTGAAAATAATGAGATTTCTGAAGATAATCTGTTTTGTTTTTCATGAAATATTTTTCTACATTATGCATTTCAGAGGAAAAAGTCACCTAGACGTTGTTTTAGATAATTGTAGTAGTACACCTACGGTGTAGGCTCACAAGGAAGACATGGAGGCATATTCATAAGTGTGAACCCTGCCAGACCTCAGCAGAGGGAACCACCATCCTGGGAAGCGTCTGAGCATCTGAGTTCAGGTGTTTTTATTGATACAGAACTCCTTGGGTGTTCTACTGATAGCATGTGCAGGTCAGGAGTAATCAAACATCCCCCACATAAATCCAATACCTAGACAATACAAAATGTCAAGGCGTAGGCAGCCCTTTTCCCAACAGTGTACAAAACAATACTTTATATATAACTAAAAATAAACTTCCACAACAGATAATACAGAGAAAATTCTAAATTATGTGTCCTAGTTTGGATTTTATTACTGTGATAAGACACCATAACCACTCTAACTCTTATAAAGGAAAATATTTAATTGAGGCTGGTTTGTAGTTCAGAGGTTTAGTTCATTATTGTCATAGCAGGAAGCATGACAATACAAAGGCAGACATGGTGCTGGAGAGGTATCTGAGAGTTCTACATCTGGATCATAGACGGCAGAAAGAGAGAGTCACACTAGGCCTGGCTTGAGCATCTGAAACCTCAAAGCCCTTCCCCAGTGACATACTTCCCCCACCAAGGCCACACCTACTCCAATAATGCCACATTTCCTAAAAGTACCAGTCTTTATGAGCCTATCTGGGCAATTTTATTCAAATCACCATACTATATAACCAATGATTCATCAAGACTTTCAAGGAGGATCTAAATTTCAGATTTTTTTAAAGTTAGTTTGTTGATTGATTGATTGATTGACTTAGAGACAGGGCCTCCTGTCTCCCAGGCTTGTCTCCCACTTGCTATGAGGCTGTGGATCATGAACTTCGGATTGGGATTGCAGGCACACTCCACTATGATCATTTTTATGGAGTGCTATCCATCAAACTCCTTGTGCGTACTTGCTGATCACTCTTACTGAGCTACATCCCTAGACCACATTTCACAGTTTCTAGTGGTAGAGTTTTGGGTGTGGAATAAGGTGTTGCCCCAAGATGAGAATAAAGAGAATCCCAATGGTCAAAATTAGCAAGGGTCACTAAAACATGACAGGGTAATAAGATCAGGGGGAACATTGCATTCCCATGATACCCCCCCCACACACACACACTAGGCTCCCCTCAGAGGGGAAGGCCTGCCTACACTAACCAGCAATCACCACCATGGTTGACTCAGGTTAAGACAACTTAAGAGTACCTGGCTTCTTCGAGGCTTATCTACTGATCATTCCCTTCTGAACTTTCCAATTTTTCAGAATATGAATATATATTTAAATATAATAGAACAAATCTACTCATATATGCGTGTATGTCTATATAAATTATAATCTGTGAAACACTAACGCACGATTTTAAAATGTTGAAGGAAATCATGTTGACTGCTGTTGACTACATGCTGGCTTTAACAAGTGGAGCAAACATTGCTTGCTCCTTGGAGATTGTGAGCTGCTCAAGTGGCTGAAACATGCAATCTGAATCAGGAAAGCCTATGGTCAGAAAGAGAGGACAGCGGTCACAGCTTAATCTGGTGTGAAGGAATGCAGTGCTTTAGGTTGTAAATAGGACACAAACTTGGGGAAAATCAGTTGTGTGTAAGTACTCTGATCCCCACATCACTTCCTAACACTTGGGGGGGCGGTCCATGGATGCTGAGCAAGAGTCCTTAAAAACTGTCTCTCACTAGTATGGTCTGGGGAAGAATCCTGGGGTGTAACCTGCTAAAAACAAGGCCTTTTCCGCTCAATACCTCCACAGAGTTGAGCAACCCTTGCCTGATAATATCATTATCTGCAGTCCTGAGTCATGATAATTACTACAGCACCCTGTGTTACCCACCATTGTTCCTCAGAGGGAACATGGTTTCCAGCCGCCATTCGCTGAACAGGCAAAAAAACAGGACAATTACTGAAAATTACTGGGTTTTAAGCACAGTGTACTGAGCCCTCTCCTGCCCTCCACAATCAGGTACAAATGCCTTTTATTGGGAAAATAACCATACTGCTTCATCATCAAGGAAGCTGGGTTCATGAAGGTTGAGCATTGTATATTTCAATTGCTATTTGTCTCAAACAAATTTTGTGGGTGTTATTGTTTTTCCTGCAATATCAGGGTTTGAACCCAGGGCCTTACACAAGCTAGGAAAATGCTTTTCTACTGAACTACAACCCCGGCTCTCTTTTTATACTTCATTTCCAGATAGTCTCATTAAATAGTAGAGGCTGGACTTGAACTTAGGATACTCTGCCTCCCCGTGGAGTGGTGGGATGACAGGCCTGTGGTAGCTAGTTCAGCTTTAGTCTTCACTGTAAATTTTCCTGTGCTTAACAAACTCATATGTGTCTTTTCTTGTTGAAATTGTATCTTAAACTCTACACCTTCCAGATCTTTCTGGGTTTCTCTAGGGAAAACCTTCTTTGTCATGCTCAGAACACTTTCAAGCTTGGTTGAGCAGAGTGTATCTATTACCATGGTTACCTACTTGTAAGCATACCTACTGCAGAATGAGCACATTCTACCTCTGCTCCCAGCACCTGCCACATGTGTAATTGAATCCAGCCGGAAGGATCAAGATAGCTGGGCATCACGACTTCTTTAAAAGGACCCCTCTTTTTATTAATTCCACATAATTCTTTATCTCTTTGGTTTCCTATTTCTTTTGACTTGTTTGATTCAGATTTCAGATGTGGAGATAGATGAATATTAAAACAAAAGATTTTTAAAAAACAAGCTATTTTAAATGAATTATACGTTTACCCTATTTTCTAAGCCAACGGATCCTTTGAAATGATGTGGCAAACAGAATAATAATTCTATGTAAATCTCTCTCTCTTCTTTGATTTTGAGGAATCATGATCTCACGCTACTTGAAATGTGGCCCAAGCTCTTTATACCAATGAAATTTCCCCCCATGGGTCACTAGATTTTAGTACTCCAACCAGTATGTTTCTACCACCTCCTAGAAGCCTCAGGAAGCATCAAGGAAGAGGAGGTGAAAAGAACGTGAGATCCAGAAGACAGAAGGGGTGTGAGATGCTACCTGCTAGGCATCGTGTGGCCACTGCCATCATGATCTGTGCAGATGTGGTTGCCTGCACTGGCCTGCACAAGACTGGCCCAGTCAACAATCAGTCGTAGAAAGGATAAGGCTCATGGGTCCTGCCCATCCCTGCTGAACTGTTGACTACATTGAATTCCAATGTGTTCCCATTGGTGGCCCACCAGGCTCCACTGGACAGTTCCACACCATAGTCACGTAGACGGCCCCGGTTAAACTCAGTAGGACACAAAACAAAACAAAAAGATAAAATGTGGGAAAGCAGCATGTAGGGAAGTGGAAGGACACAAGACGGGATGGGGAGAGAGTAACTAGAAAGAGTTATATATATATATATATGAAATTGTCAGAGAACAAATTTAATAAAAAATATTTTTTAAAGAGTATAAAACTAACTCTGTGCTCTGGCATATTCAAAGTTGGTTTTCATAAGAAATTTCTCTGTATGCATAATAAAAATAAAAAAAATATTCTCAGATTTTTTTTCCCCCAATACAGGGTTTCTATTTTGCAACTCTGACTGTCCTGGAACTCACTCTATAGACCAGGCTGGCCTTGAACTCACAGAGATCCATCTGCCTCTGCCTCCTGCGTGCTGGGATTAAAGGTATGCACGGCCACTGCCCAGCTGATGTGTGTCTTCTGATTGCCTGAAATTGATCTTCGTCAGGTCACTGATAACCTATCAATGATTTTCACAATCAAACTCTCATCCTCTCTATTGATTTACTAAAACTTATGTTTAGAGAATTCTAAGTGCTACCTTTAAAAAAAGTTTATTTATTTATGTGTTTGTGTGTATGTATGTGAATGTGTGTAGAGGTCAGAAGACAGCTTCTAAGAGTCAGTTTCTTCTAACATATGGGTCTAGGGGATTGAACTCAAGTCTTCAGACTTGACTGCAAGTGCCTTTTACCTGATGAGCCAGCCTTCTGTTACAGTAGAAGGAAACTGAGTTCTTCCAATGGTCATTCAAAGTTCAGTAGCATGAGAAACAAAAGATCAAAAGACGTTAACATACCTCATTTGTGGAATAAGACTCAAGCTTCTGCTGAAACATTTTCTATCCAGATGACTGAGGACTGGGAAATGACATGTCACATTAATAAAACCATTGCAAATTTCGTCCTGAGACTGAGTTCATAAATATTATGAATGAGCCAAGTGTGTATCTAGTATTTTGAATATTCAAATTAGGTAACTGCCCAGTGGCAGACCTTGTGTTTAGCACTGTATTGGGTTACAAAGGTACACAAGACTTGGATGGTGTCCTAAGGGAATATTATAATGTTAAATAAAAGCATATGAACGTTCATAAGTTAAACTGTGTCTACCAAATGAATCAGTTTTAGCCTGGATATGTAGATATATATAGTCTGAGGACTATAGACACTCAATCTTTATAACCCACAAATGATAACTTCACCAAGCACCAACAATGAGCAGATGTGATAAAAAAGCAGAGTTCTTTTTAACCTGAATCTGAACAATAAAAATTTTAGATAAAATTGATATTTATATTTTGTTTATTGTAATTTTTCTAGAAGATTCTATTTTCAAATTAGGGTTAGTATAGTCTGAATTGTATTGTATTTGCATGAAAAGAAGTTGTCAAGCAAGCACACAGATTTCTAGCACACTGTGGAATATTTCTAACACTGATCCATTTGGCTATTATAAGCCAAGAATTACAGATCTGAAGGCTATTAATTTAATTTTATGTATTCAGTAGGTGCTATGAATGCAGATTGATTATTTGTATTACACTGAATTGAGTTATTTCTGTACCTGAAAAACCCATGAATTCTAGAGCTCAGCTTGGAGTGGGGGTCAAGATGTGGCAATGCAGAGTGTGTTGTCAAAGGCTATAACTTGGTGGTTAGAGAAGAAAACACTGCTCTTGTGTGTTTGAAAGATACAGCTCTGCAGCATGAATGAATTCACAGCAGACTTTAGTACAGTAGAATTGATGGAAGGTAGAATTCTAAACAAATTGCTTTGTATAAAATCTGAAAAACATCTCAGTTGGGGAGATATAAAGTTAAATATACTCATGTATACACACACACACACAAACATACAACTACCACAATCTGTCTCTGTTACTTATTAGCATGAACTGAATAGAAGCTTTATGGTACACCATGAACACTTCCCGATTATACACAATTTCATGATAATGGCTCGTGCATGTCACGTGAGTGTCTGAAAACCCAGGCTGAATGCAGGGTGAGCATTCAGCTAGATGGATTTTCCTCATTTGCATACCCCCTTAGATTTAACCAGTCAATTTACATAATGTTCCAACATTGTCCTTTTCACTGAGAAAGCAGCAAGCTTCAAAACAAAAGGAGAGTCAGCACTGGTGACAGTGCCATGGTTGTACTTTGATAAGTGGATCTCGGTCCAGTCCTGTGAGTAAAGGTGGGTCCCACCTCATCTTCTCATCTTGACACTTTGTCCATCGCCAGTTTACAAGAGAAGCTTTGGAATAGGATTAGAGTGAGGCATCCTTTACTTTTATTTTTATTTATTTTTATTTTTTGGTTTTGGGGTTTTTTGAGATGGGGCTTCTCCGTTGTAGCTCTGGCTGTCCTGGAACTCACTCTGTAGACCAGGCTGGCCTTGAACTCACAGAGATTCACCTGCCTCTGCCTCTCAAGTACTGTCATTAAAGGCATCCTTTTTTTTTTTTTTTTTTTTTTTTTTTAACATAGCAAGATTATTGGATCTGGAGAGATGGCTCAGTGCTTGCTGCTCTTGAAGAAGACCCAAATTCAGTTCCCAGCACCCATAGTAGACAGTTTGCAATCCCTTATGATTCCAGCTCCAGGGCATCTGTCACCTTCTTCTTGCTTCTGAGTGTACCTACATGCATGTGCTCCCCACCCCGCCCCTCCCACACATACATCAATAAAATTAAAAATGAAATTTTAAAAAGATACACCAAGAGTTGGGGAGTCAGAAAGGGGCCCTCAAGAACACTAAAACAAGTAGGTCCAAGTCAGCTGTTCTGGTGATATTTAGCTGGATAAATATACATGTGCTGGATAATTTTAAGTCAACTTGACACTAAACTAAAAAAGCTAGTTATCTGAGAAGAGGGATCCTCCAATCAGAAAATGCCTGCATACGATTGAGTTGTAGGTAGCCCTGCGAGGCATTCTCTTAATTAGTGATTGATGGGAGAGGGCTCAATCCATTGTGGGTAGTACCATTCCAGTCCTTGGTTCTATAAGAAAGCAGGCTGAGCAAGCCATGAGAGCAAGTCAGTAAGCAGCACCCCTCTGTGGCCTTTATCAACTGAGCATCTATAGCCCTGAAAGGTGTTTGTTTAAGTGAATTAAGATCTATAGAGTTTAATGGCACAGAAAGATCTATTCTGCATCAGCTCCTGCCTCTAGGTTCCTGCCCTGTTTGAGTTCCTGTCCTGATTTCGTTCAATGATGAACAGTGATATGGAAGAATAAGCCAAATAAACTCTTTCCTCCCCAATTTTCTTTTTGGTCGTGGTGTTTCACCACAGCACTTTAAACCCCTAAGTAAGACAAGCTTCAACTGCAGGCTGTTGGGTTTCGATGTCAGACTCAATGTGACAGATTTAGATTTGAACTCAGATTGGAGCTCCACATTCCAGACTTCTAGAACATGGACATCTCACTAAAACTCCTGTAATCATGCCTGAGAATACACCTCATGAAGCAAGACCAAAGTACCTTACCATTTGAAACACACGACTTCCTCCCTGGGCATCAAAAAAATGTGGATTAGCCATCAACACAAACCATTTGGTATATGTCTTGGGTTACAACCTACTTTAACAATATTCATTTAATTGTTACTATGAAGAACAGAGAATCACCCTCCATTGCCTGGCTTTTCCCCCAACCTAGAAACCCCACTATAGTTGCCCATTTAATCCTCTGAAGTCCTGCTCTGGAGCTTTGGTGAACAGTCAAATATCACAAAGCTAGCCCAGCTTCCTACAGTGATTGACAGATGCCTTCCATCCTAATCTTCTTGTTTTGTGAACATGAGGTCACACTGCCTTGTATCAGGTGTATTTTGTCACCTACGCTATGCCTCCTCTCTGTGGCTTACTGACCTCAGGACTGTAGGTGCATCGATGCTGGGGTTATCTCTGAGACTGTGATTCTGCAACACACAGCAGTCAGTGTCTGATATAAAGTTTGTTCTCTGTGAATAGTAATGTATGAAAACACATTAATTGCTTAGAAAAGAGAACAATCTAAAAATAGATTTGACTTCCAGTATGGCCTGGGGGTTTTGATGTTAGATGACACAGACCCACAAGTGCTCCATGTACGGGTTCGAAGAGTAAAGATCAATTCTGAGTATACTCTCCATAAATCACAAATGAAGGTGTTAGAATCCCCTCGAGAGAAAGTGGCAGTGCTGAAACTTAGTCTGTGATCTACTTAGTACCCATTACCAGAATGCAGTGTTTGGAGGTTTAGCTTGTGGATTAAGCAGCCTGACTCGTGGGGTTCGTTTCCAAAGAAAGAAAGAGGTCCACACACTGACTCTTTTGTTGTTTAACCATGTCATTCATGGTCTGGTCTAAAGCAACATAAGACACGTATCTCTGTGTTTACCCGTTGAATCAGGGAAGCAGTAGCCTGAGACCTATGGTCAGGCTATTGGGTGTTCATTCTTGTCAAAACCACTCAAACAACTTCAATAACAGCAATGCTACCCATAACAACAGGATTGTTTTTACCTACTTTGCAGTGCAGTTTTTTTTTTTTTGTTTTGTTTTGTTTTTTGCTGCTTTAAAAGCTCTTATCATTCTAGTTTTCAATACTAAGGAGAGAAGTCACAAGAAAGGGAATCCATTTGCATAAAGATTATTTACTTCTGATTTAATATCTCTCTTCCTGACTTGTAAAGTCCTTTCACTTACTTACCTTGGAGATTCATTTATGCTTACATAAATGATGAAAGTGTTATTTTCTGACATATTTTATCAAAGGAGATGCTGCTTTCTTATGATCGTTATTTATTTCATATGTGTGTGTGTGTTTTGTGAGAGAGAAAGAGAGACAGAGAGACAGAGAGACAGAGACAGAGACAGAGAGGGGAGAGACAGAGAGACAGAGAGACAAAGAGAAAGAGATGTGTGTGGGGATACCCTCTGAGGCCACAGGAAGGCGTTAGCATACCCTGGAACTGGAATTGCAGGCAGTTAGGAGCTACCCAGTGCTGATGCTGGGAACTAAATTCAGGCTCTCTGCAAGAGCAGAAAGCCCTCTTACTCTCAGAGCCATCTCTCTAGCCCCAAGTGTGACATTTTACTTTATTAATTTGAGACCATGAACTTCTATCAACTGAAGGGAAAATCATAAACGTGACTTCATGTGGTGGTACCCTTGACTGTGCTAGTTTACTTAAAACTATCATTCCACCATCACAGTAGCATTGCTGGAGCAGTCATTTAAAGTGTTCTAAACACATCCTGACTCAGCAATCTGGAAACTATAAATCCTAGTTGTAATTCTAGGGACCACCCAAGAACAGTTGCTGAAGAGTTTTGTTTTGACTATTGGTCTTGATTTAAAAGTAGAGATGTTTACAGATGCAAGAAGAAGATGCTGATTGCTCCCCTGTGGTTTCTTGCAAGAAAGAAGAGGGGTCAGCAAGGTGGCTCAGTGGGTAACAGCACTTGTACTAAGCCTGATGACCAGAGTTCAAATCCC